>OX104062.1:62046309-62163502 GCA_944474145.2 Dicrocoelium dendriticum | reverse complement strand
GAACGGCGCATAACGTACTCTTGGTTCTGTCGCTTGAGATGTCTATAGTCCACATACAACCGTCAAGTATCATCCTCTTTCACAGGATTAATAGTTAAGGTCCATGAGTAGGTGGGGAGTTGGAATGTATATTTCTCAGGCGAATGATCGAGCAACAATTTTTTCCTTCTCTGCTGTTAGATTGTAATCAATCTGGTTAAACATCTCACCGGTTTAACATCGCCGGAAGCGATGGCATGCTTTACGGCATCAGTTAAGCCACATTCCGGGTTTCTCATACGAAAATGTCGGAACGCTTCTGTAAAGTGCCTTCAAAACATTTCGGGATACACTGGTCACTGTTTGACCAAAGTCAAACCATCAGCATTTATAGCCAAATATTTCCTAACTTGGCCACACAGAGGGAGTATTCCTCAATCGTTATCCGTTGGTGGCAATTCAAGGTAATATTGCGGGGTTTACTGATCAACCGGGACAACGTCAAACATAACTGAGATAAAGCGTTGAAAATTAATACCTATCTCTGGAATTTGTGTAAAACTGAGCACAAATAGAACAGGGTCTAATGTGAGAAGACATAAGTTGCGATATGTTAATATTTCGATTGTTCTCTTCAGTCGCAAACACAATACAAGCGGGATTCGTGGACAGATATATACAGGCGGAAATGTTGGCACAGGAATCAAAATGTCAAAATCAAGACCACGGTAACCTATTTGAATGTCTCAATAGTTTCTGTGCGCACAACACAGGCTGATAAGCCCTAATTAGCAAAGCCTCACTAATTGCCAAGATAATCGGATTGTTTTTGCGTAGTAACACCTTGAACGCAGTCTCCGGGTTCACCTGATGTCGGATTGCCAAGAGATGCTTGGTGATAGATGATGCGGGACTCCTGTTCATCCTCGGATCCACTCCGTTTTGTTGCGTCATCAGTTGCTCCACCAACCTCGGCACATGTTCAGCTACCCTCTGAGCTAACTGACGGTCAGTCCTGCCTATGTAAATGTCACCGCAACCGCAAGTGAACTGGTAAACGACGTGAGAGGCCGAATTGACTGATGATTTGCTCTGACGGTCATGAAGAACAAGGCTTCGCGTTGTATGTATGAGTCGCAACTGAGCGGTCGCGCAGGTGCGCGTAAGGGCGGACCGGAGTTATGTCCGATATCATTCGATACATGGTCTCCTTTGAACGGCAAGAACAAGTAAACATTTTTGGCTGCGGTTAACACCGGAATTTTCTCCTTGGGAAGCCTGCTGTGGATCTGAATGAACTTCTCAGGATACCCATTTGACACCAAGGTTTTGAACAAAAATTCTTCTTCATCTTGCAACATTTCGTGGCTGCATATCCGTCTGGCATTGTAGAAAAGCGTTTTTACTAAGCCACGTTTGTATGCGACCGGGGCAAAGCTGGAAAAGTGGTGGTACTGCCCGCTCCAAGTTGCCTTGCGATGAACCGTGCGCTGTAGTGTACCATCGGTCCGTCTCTTAATGAGTATGTCCAAAAATGACAGACTATTATGTTGCTCCAACTCATGGGACACTGACAGATTTGGATGAATTGAATTCAGAACTGTAAACAGCCGCGCAAAATGTTGGTTGCTGGTGAAGACTAGGACTGCTCTGACGAAATGGCTGAAGGGGACCCACTGTTTTACCTTTCTGAAAAGAAGACTCCCCGTTACCGTTGCGAGGGTCTAATTTATTAAATATTTTGCATGCTCTTCCATTATCTTAATATATATGAATTATTGCAGGGATTCAGTCCAGGGATTCAGCTCATTGGGTATAAAACGATGGACATTACCGTTGTAGCTTTTGATTCCTATATAACTTGTCTTTTTTCATAAGGACGACCTACGTCTGAAATGTTCATGCTACGTTCATTGCGTTCGAAGATATTATCCATGGTAAGTTATGTGTAACGAATGATGGAAGATAATGGGAAAACTGCAGGTTGTGTATATTTCTTATATCGATACGTCAGCATCGAACTGTTAGTTAAAGCTTAGCAAAAAAAGCTATAAGAAATTTCGACCATTTTCTAAGGATTTTGAGACCAGCATCGCCATGACTGTGCATTAGTCTCTCCCTATAGCTTGTGCAGTTTGTCTGTGGAAGTCTCACATGAAGAAAATAATGCGATTAGATGCGCAAGCACTTAGAAGGATGGCAATTACAGGGAAAGAGATGAAGTTGTGAACATGGATATACGTGGGTATATATGCTGTGCTTAATATTAATAAGAGGCTTGTACAGATAGAAATCGTCTCTGCTTTTTTAATTATATTGGAAAATTCATGCGAGATTTTCCCTTCACAAATTAAAAAAGGGTGAATGTATAATATTTTAGCACGATACGCTGAATTCTGGTATTTCGATTATTCTCAACAGCTGTTTACATACATACCGTGAAAATATATCGTATCGTCTAAAATGGAAGCAAGGTATATGGTCATTCACTTCAAAGGAAAACAATCAATTACCTTATCAAGGAAAGACAGAACTGGTCGTAAGTTCTGTCTGCTTGCGTAATTTGGGATTTGACCGCGAACAGCTGAAGCCTCGGCAAACTGAAGCCATCGGGCATTGCTCTGCAAGTTAATAATTTAAAGGAAGCACAAAGAAGTTGGCACGTAGTGAAGTCCAGGATGTGTTGCGCGTTGGAACTAGCCCGCAGCTTGGGACCGTTAACGACCGTGTTTCGTAGAATTTGCTCTGAAATCCTAGCGAACAGACACCTCATATTTCGGTCAAGCTACTTGTTACCACAAGAAGAGTGGAGGAGAAAAACCAGGATGCGGTACCTTGAGGGTGTGGCTTGTCCATGTGTATAACACCTATTTGGCCGCATAATAACATTTATCTTCTACATGGCGGCTACGGTGCCAAATATTCTATCATTTTGTTACCTCTTAAACGACAACGTAATTAACCCATGAAACGTCATCACGCGGCGAAACCGGTCTTATCGTACTAAATTAAGAAGTTGCTCTGTAGATCCTAAATAGACAAGCCACAATCTCACTTTGCGGCCACTTTTTTATCTCTTGTAATATACTTGTGGTAGGAAGCATGTCGGCCGTAATGAGAGGAGTCTGTCCACTAAGATTTCAGAGCAACTTCCATCAAACATGTGCGCTAACGGTCCCAAACTGCTGGCCATTTCCATTGCGCAATACATCCTGGCACTACGTCCCAGCTTCCTCCTGATTCGCTTAAAGTAATTAACCTACAGAAATATACCCGATTGCTTCAATTTGTCGAGGCTTCAGATTTTTGGCGGCTAAATCAACATTTATGCAAGCAGGCTGTACTTACGACTAGTCTCGTCTTGGTAACGTTGTTGCTCGTTTTCCCTTGAACCAAATGACCTTGTAAATTGCGTCCCTTTTGCACGCAACGCAGCGCATCCTATTAAAAAATTTTTATTCTTGCTGTTGTGACATCCAAAATCCTCACTACTACTCAGCAGTACCCAAATAATAATTGCAAAATGGATAGATGCTTGCATATATTTAACACGTGGCACATCGTCTCACTTTAACGGAAGGGCACAAAATACATACAAATACAATATGCAGAATGAGATAGCTAAACACGGTTAAACTCTCACCATTGAAGTAGAACCACACATGTCTAACATGGGGTGTAATTTCTAATCATGTCTGGCAGTTGATCCAGTCAGAAGTGTTCTTGATCCTTCCAATTTAAGCTCAGTATCATAGAGTAGTTGAACACGGTCACTCCCTACATGCTTAGGGCCTATGCCATTTGTTTGCAAATTCTATTCTTTTGGTTGGCATTTTGCAGCCAATCCACCGGTTTGGAAGCAGCATATTACAGAAATCCTCCCAGGTGGTCAATTAATCCGTCTCAATGAACTGCCACCATTTTCCTAACGGTGCTCCTCAGGTTTGGTGTCGGTAGTCCTGTATGGTGCATTATATCCGCTTCCAGCGGGAATCGTTCAAAAGTTATCGAGAAGCTGGAGAGATCATGGAGAGGTATAGGGATTAACAGGATAGCCACCCATGTCGCGTTGTCATGCATAGGATTGCGGTTCTTTGCCGAGTGCCTCACAATCCCCAAGTACAAAGTACTAATAAGGCCTGAGGAAATGCTTCCTGAATGTCGATCAGAACACTTGAGGTAGAATCCTTAGTCACATCAATCCAAACTCGGAAAAATTGCTATGTGCTACAAAGATATCCGGATGCTTGAGGACACACGAGCGCGTGATGCGAGGAGAGCTATGCACTCTAGATTTATTAGCAATATTTTATATATCCCGCAAAACGTTAGCCAGTAGCGATGTGGTCATATTGCTTCCATGGTTAACCAGGTGACGGAAGTCTGCAGGTGGCACCTTGGTAGCAGGATCGCTGCGGGATGCTGAATTGGGCGATGCCGTTGCCTCTCCTGCTAATACCATTGTCATGCTGACGCCCGAGTTTAAATTCGTCGACTTAAAGCCTGCTTACTTATGCGCTTTTCTCGCAAGGAACCACGACTACCGTGGGCACTTTAGTTTAAAAATGTGGGAGCTTTAACAGTAAACCCATCGTTTATTGATTAAAGTCTAGGATTTGAGATAGCACGAAATCCTGTAATGGATAAAACATCCGCCGGTTCTGCGACATGACGACGGTACTGGCGTACATAGTTGATCACACCGAACCGGCCATCAACAGGGATCAAGTAAAGTAGCCCCGCCTCATCACGGGCACTCAACGCCATTTCTACTATGGCATGACAAGCGGCTTGGGTTTTGAAGTCACCAGATGGTCGCAATGTAAAAGCATCATCGCAATTCGAATCAGCGAGACGAGTCCTA
This sequence comes from Dicrocoelium dendriticum, assembly GCA_944474145.2. Taxonomy (NCBI): domain Eukaryota; kingdom Metazoa; phylum Platyhelminthes; class Trematoda; order Plagiorchiida; family Dicrocoeliidae; genus Dicrocoelium; species Dicrocoelium dendriticum. Next base: position 62,158,659 of record OX104062.1, on the reverse strand, counting down.
GGATATGGTCTACTTAGGACAGCAAATAAAGATGAGTATGCTTATTCTAGAGTTAACGTAAGCTGCTTGTGAACTGATCTAATTTAACATCCAATTATTGAACTAACCAACTTGACTTGGGAAAGAAACGCTAGAAAACATTTGTCAATGCGTTTGAACGGTGTACCCTCGAGCGAAAACTCCTGATGCGTGCTGCGAGCACTCTCGCCCAAGTCGGCAAGATGCTGTGGACTGTAAATCTGAATTGATTTATCAAAGATGGAGGGATTAAACAAAGCCAGAAAAAGTAGATCTCCAGTGGTGCGGTTGTTTGCAGTGAAATGCAGTCTCACATATTCGGTCTCCAGCACCTCGGGCGAATTTAGCATTTGTGGAGAGCAGAGGGATCGAGACCAGGAACCTCGTCACATGAGTCCATAGGTTGTGCGGATATGATAATACCTGATCGCTGGCTCTGGAACAGGGTTGACTATGAGGACCTTATCCAGTCTTGATTATAAGGACCTGCTCCGCAAGAGCACAAGTTACTTAACATATATCACGAAATGTAGTGAAGCGGCTATCAAATCGAAGAAAAATCGGCATTTGAGTGAAACCAAACTGATACATCACACAAGTAGCGAGGAAAGTTCTTGGAGGGTCGAGAACGCTCCAACACACGAAGCATGTTGAGGACCGATTTACCCCATGATGTTCCGTTTAAGTAGAAGCTAGTGGTTTACAATGCACATCCTCCTCCCTACGTTGTGGATACACTTCTGTTAACAGAAGTGAGTAGTCACACCATACATCCAGTTACAGTGACTTTGACACAGCGCTATACGTGCTCATGCCGTATTTAATAATGAAGCACGTGACCAACTCTGAACCCACTGCGCATTGAGTCAGTGTTGCTGGTTATCTGCGACAGTTTATTCTTCTCGACTGCGTACAAAGTAAAATTATTCAACGTTTCATCCACAAGGAGAATTTTCCCTGAAATGACACCAGTAGACGCATGCGAATGAATACAGCTACAACGAATCAACCAGTAGTGTATTCACTTTCAAGACTGGCTCTGAGGATAATCACCGTCATAAGGGAAATAAGAAGCTCAGTTTGCCCAAAGTTTTTATTTCCATGCAAACCGTAATGAAGGGATTTGCGCGCTTAGCGTCTGTGAGGTGAAAATAATCAATGTGTGAAACCAAGCTAGGGAAGTTCGTGTCATGAAGCAAAAGATGTAGTTGTCGATCAACTGGACCCTGCGTCACGTGCAGTGCGCACTGCTTTCTGGCCAGCTTGGCTTCTGGTTGAAATGGAATTCCAAATTTCTTTTGGATATATAGACGTGAGTTCAGCGTCTGACGTTGAATTACAATGATTTAGGTTCAAACAGTATGTGCCACATGGACGGCTGTGCATATATCACGTACTAGGATTGTGCGCCTAATCAATGCAAGGCGAAAGCTTTTCCAACCAAACCATAAAAACTGTTAAAAGGACGTGACGACTACACTCTGTATAAAACGGAGTTATTATCCTATGTTTCTAAAATGCACTAGCTGGTATTTCCTAAAAACCTTTGAAGATAAGAAAATGCCATAAAAGACAACAGCAAAAATAGCCTGTAGGCTCTTGGCCAAAAACTACAAGAAGCACTGGAATCCGCGATCAAAAGTCGGATATAGAATATAAGGTACCGACACAGGATTGCACCGAACATAAAGTTAAACGAACTCACTGTCACGGAGGCGAAACAGCTGACTACGATAGTGCATACTAGCGGGGCGAGTTTGGCCAGACCACGTGAGCGGCTGACAGACTTGTTGTCATGGCCAAAAGGGAAGCTGACGAAATCAGACCGTCATCGCCACACGGGTTGCTATGTTGCGGACGTGGTCCTACCTACAGTCAGAGAGTGATGGCCGCTACCAGAGTCGAATCTGTTCAGGAGACGGTGTGACTCACCTCAGTGATTGCGGCGAGGTAAGCGCATGTGACCTATAAAGCTAGCCATGTTCTGTGCCTAATATACTTCGGTCTAGCAGGCTCGGCGTTTTGTTTTCCGCGGCTGGTTGGTAGCGCAGAGAGAAAGAGGCAAAGGGCAGCGTCATAACACTCACAGGAAGCTTATTCAAGCCAGCAGTGAAGAATGAATCAAAAGTTATGGCGCTGCCCCCTTAGTGCGGCTGAAGAGGATGTCCTGTTCAAAGGGCTCAAATTTAACGTCAGATATGGACAAGGTAAAGATTAACGAACAAGATTACAACACGCATTGAAATCAAACGTTATGTCAGAGGAGACTCAAAAAGGAAGTCGACAAACAGTTGTCCCGATGCTATGTCGAAACAAAGTCAACCAGATTCTGTCCAAGAAGAACAAGTGGCCCTTAGAAGTCTACAATTGGAAGATAACTTTTATCATTCCAGCGGATAAAGGATGCATGAAAATGAGAGTGGATAAACCGGAGTAGGTTAGTAAGGCCAAATAACTGCTATCAGTCACAACTACATATCATCCGATCGATCAGGATCCCATTTCAAATCTGACTAACCAGATCAAGGTAACGCCGACGAAATTACAGGCAAGAAATGAGATAGCTGGCCTAGAGCGATGGACAGTGAAAGCCGAAGGTACAACCATAGCGTATTGTTGTGGACTACCCAAAGTGAATAAATATGTATTCCACTTCGGACCAATCATCTCAAATCCCGAAATGCTTTTATATATATTAGCAAAGAATTTATGGAGGGAGTTAAATCACCTGATTGCTGGATCCGAACTTAGCATCAATACTGCAGATCAATGCCTCAAATTGCTGCGGGGTGTCAAAATGGAAGACGAATTAATGCCCAGAAATCAGTTCAGGGTTAATAATACTTTTCGGTAAACTCTCTTCAGACGTAAACCATTGCATAACGCTGCTTGTGTGGGGAGAGCGTCAAATCATAGTGGCATTTGTTGTTAAGGTCTACTCAAATATGTGTCTACCATCCTGGTTTAACTGTCGCAACTGGAGAGATTCATTTCACAATGACGTTCAGCGATGTTAGGCTTGTCTGAAGATCTAAATCAGACTTTTGAGAAATATGCGGAATTGATTAGGCTGAAAATGGGAGTAAGGAAGCAAATGAAATTAATTAGTACGCTTGACAAATAGGTCCCACAATAGATCTTTCCGAATAACCCCAAATGGCATGTGTTTAACCTCTCCAGTGTGGTTATAAGCCCGGCCTATTCGGAGATGTTTTTATTTGGGCCCAAGTTTTGTATTCTAGATAAAATCAGGTAGCTTTAGAGGCGCAGTTTGAAAGCCTAATGTTACAGACAAGAGATTTGCTTCCAATCTCTGATGTCGTTGAGTACCTGCAATCTAACTTTGTAAATAGTTTTCATAAATATATGAAAACTAAACCACCACTAGTGGTATTATAACAGGGGAGCAAAATTAGTCCAGTAAAGAGTTAAACAACGAGTAAATTATCTCTAGGTCATAGAAGGGATACGTAATAGTATAAAGATATAGGGTGGATTATATCTGTAAAATGCAGCACATCATCAGTGACGAAGGTAAGTTCCAGAGGCTTATGACAGGAAAGGATAACACAGGGGAGTTAGAGTAACAGTTGAGCGGCTGCTCAGGCGAATGATGCAAGCCAAACTTAGCACGAAGCGTGAATTCGAAAAGTTGTAGCCTTCAGGTGGACACCTACCGTGATTAAATTGCCTTCCTAAAGTTCACAAGGAAGGCGCCCAAATGCCTCCTCGGACATGGTAGAGCTTTCCCGAGCACTTTTTGGCCAAATGAATAGTGGTAAATTGCAACCGTTGCGGAATGTGCTTTGCACCTACTGCACTAGAGTCAGCTCCTGTGGGTCGTACCACGAGGCGACTATCTCATAAGATTCGCGAACACATCCCGAAGTGATTTTACGAAGGCGAAGCGAGGTCTCGTAATATTTCCATCTTGTCTCACCTTCTAGAGTGCCGTCACGCAGATACGGAAAATGATTTTAAAGTCATCTATACTGCTCCTGAGCGTTTCTCGCGCGGATTCCGGAAGCATCTCCTGTCCATTGAGGAAGCTATCTACACCCGCCATCTCAAGCCAGAATTGGACGTACAAAAATAGTTTGTACGTCCTTTACTTCTACCTTAGCCTACAACTTCGACTGTGATTTTCCCTGTACACACTTGCCACATTTAAGGACCACTTGCTTTATTGATTTGTTCCTGTTGAAAGTAAACATGCAGTTCAATACGCAACCCAGTCCGGCATATTTAGCACTTTCTCGTCATCATATAATGTTTGAGTCTGATGAGAAGGACCGAAAAGAATTTTTTACTCAGATTCTGCCTCCTTTGATTCCTTCAAATAAGTGGGACTTTTTGGATTGCTAAGGATCAGCATTCCCCGTTGTTCAGTCAAGCTTTTCGAGGAATTCAAATTTGCTGACAAAATTATGATATCGTTTGATGCCCTGTCGCTGTTTACCTAGCTTCCATTTCTCGAAACGGTGGATTATCTGTGAGAGCTGACCCGGTAACTGCCAATCTACGCAAACTTTCAGGAGGATTCGTTAAAGAAGATACTACTTCACTGCACTTTAAATGTTCAATTTACCTGTAATATTAAGAATAACTGTCAGATTGACGGAGCGACCATGGGATCTCTTTTGGGGCCGTTGTTGTCTGATAACATTATAGAGAAATTAGCGCATGGCTCTACTCTGAGCCCACATATGTGGGATTAAATGGTACTTAGGGTATGTCGATGACAACTTCGAGCTTGGAGAATCCGAAAAGGACGCGAAAGAGTTGCTGAAAGTCTTCATTGACGCACATGAGAATTTACGTTTCACCTTCGAACACAAAAACGATATTCGATAAGGTTATTGGACGTAGAAGTCATGCGCAACTCGGATGTCTCATGTAGAGGAGGTGCTCGGAAACATAAATGGACCGGGCAGCACACCAACGTTTACAGCGCAATGCCTTTACAGCACGATTCTAATGCAATCTCTTACCTTCAGAGCACGCATTATGTGCACACCGGATACCGTCAACGAATATTTAAAGCGAATCAGCAAATGGCTACTCCGGTACATTTATCACGAAGCAGCTGGAGGAACGAAAAGGAAATCCACCTAAGAGCACTGATCCCAAGAAACTGCTTTTCATACATCTAACATTTAAAGGTGATTCTGCAGCCGCTAACTTAAGTCGACGTCGGAGAGACGTTGTTGAGGAAAGTCAATTGGTAGCCCGCTTGAGAATGGTTTAACACAAAATGCCATTACTTACAAAACTCTTGAAAGGTAGCCTGCACACGTTGACCACTTCAAGGCTCGTTTGTCAGTATGCCTGCTCCTGTGGTGCACGAAACGCGGGTCGCACAAGGAGACGCCTATCACAGAGAATAGGCGGGCACTACCCGGTATGGTGTTATATGGGCGAAATGAGGTACTCAAACGGTTCAGTCTTGTCGCACCACCTTGAATGTGGCTATGCTGCATCTGCAAATGAGTTTAAAGTCTTCTACTCCCTATCTGAACGCTGCTACAAAGGATTCCGGAAGTAAGTCTTGTTTATTGCCGAGACTATTTACATCTAGAATCTGAAACCGGAATTATGTGCATAAAATGATTCATAAGGTCGATAATACCACCGTGGCCAACTGACATCGTTACTTAGTTACCCATATGTGACCTTACCTATTTAATTTATACAGCTGAGGTTTGGATATTAAGGTTTCTTTGGTGCACTTTGCCAGTCATGTTTAGCCGTCTTTAGCCATCCATTTTTACCGTTAATATACCTTAGAAATTAACCTCAGCCCGAGTTCACACTATCCCCCAGACCATCAGCGTTATGTAAATGTTTGGGTCTGATAAGTGTTTAACGAAGTAAATTGTTAACGCTGAACTGCTTTCTGACGTTGATTCAGGTCAACGGAATGGGGATAGTTGCTTTGCTGAAGAACAGCTTCGCCCGTGATTCTTTGAAATTATGCTCCCATTTGACGTCATTGCACTCTTCACTTTTATCGGTCACGAAATTGCTATTGAAACCATGGTAGTGCTATTTCAGAATCAGCTGAGCACAACAATAATCATACAACCCGGATATTTTGGGAAGTTTTAGACCCTTGCATTACAAATTGTTTCCGCTTTAGTGCACAGGTATGCTATCAGTTGAAACAAAAGCCAATGGGATACTCAATAGCTGGACTTTTTGCCGAAGCTTTGATGCAATAATTGGAACGCATTGTACTGCCATCCATCAGTTTAAATATTTAGATAATTCATTTGCGTGACAAATGTGTCATCATAGAACGAAACGGAATACGGACGACTCAAGTGTTGCTCGACAACAACCTCATTAATATAAATTTTACAGTTGAATTGGAGAATGAGATCATGTTAATATGTATGGATGTATGGGTAACAGGATGCCCCATGCTGAGGCTGATGTTGCATTCTTGATGCTTCTTCACCGAAGTTGGGCTAAACCAACTTACACTTAAACTAGGTCTTTTTAAGCTGGATAAATTTCATTCCGCTTCATCTGGTTTGTTCTGTCTCCCTGAATAATGTTCTATTAACTGGCCACCTTACTTACACTAATTGCGCTTCGGTTATTTTGTTGCGTTTGTAGCATTTTAAGTAACTTGTGGACATTTCTTACTTATCACGGATTTGTTGCTAACCAAATTACTTCATATGGTAATTTAGTGAAGAGTTATGCCACCGTATCTGTATGCATTATTGGATTTATTTTATTTCAGCTTGTCGTTTAAAGTGAATGGCTGTTGTTTGATATCCCCGGTATGGTTGCGCTTGATGTGTATGTTGACAAGGTGCCTACCTGTCTATTACCCACTACATCGTTCATACTGGCTCCAGGAGACAGTTGGTCGTTGCTGGAGGGGACGGGGTGCACGGTTCCTTGTGGCCGTGCTAGGCTCAAAGAGCGGTTCCATGCACTCAGTGTGGAGCGGACTACGGTCCAGCCACCGCCTTGTGTGCGGTTGATTCCCCAAATACAGCGTGCTTGTGTTTGCCTGTGAAGGAGTGTGGGCCGGCTCCGTTGATGAAACGTGGTTCCCATCCACATGCCTCCCGGTCTTACTCCTTCGGGTTTACACTGGATATGTGGTATGTGGTTGGAGCTGTGGGTGGTGCAGCGCAAGCCATCCATGGTCCCTCGGTAGGCGCAGGCGTCCTGTGGCTTGCTACAGTGACAGGCAAATCCGAAACCGGATGCCGCCAACCATGGGTAACAGGATCACCGTCGGGACATTACACACATGCGTATATCGAAAGAAAATGCTGCGCAAATATTAAACAACCACGGCAACCACCCCCCATGAACCACAAAAAGGAGCTGCGCTCGAAGCTCATTCAAGCGAGCGGCAACCGACTACAGAACAACTGAATTAAGAAGGCTTGAATAAAACCACCTATACCGAGTATTTCAAAAGAACGGTTATGCGAAAAGCTTCATCAGAAGAAGCCTAAGGAAACGAAGAGTTCACTAACAACATTGGTCACGACAGCAAACAAACAAACGAAAGTGCTGCCGTAAATTAATAATTTTTCTAAACTGACAAGGCGGTTACTATAGTTACACAAAATTTCGGTGGCCCAAAACCAATAGCCAAAGTAGGAAAACTGATTTCCAAGGGTAAAGATAAAGTGTATCAGATTAACCAAAACAATGTTATCTTCCAAATAACATGCAACAAATGTGACACGGTTTGAATTAGATAACCTGGTAAAGAGCTTCGTAAATGCGTCACCGAGCACAACGTTGCTGTAAGAATACATGATGCAAATACGCCGGATTGCGCACATGAAGATCGAGAGGGTCATTACTTTGATCTGGAAAATGTGAAGATTCTGGCACATGGGTGTACAAAACCTGCAAGAGATTTCCTGGATGCGTGGCACTCCACAACTGATTCAATTAACTGGCACCTTGAACTGGAAGCTGGAAACCCAACACTACGGTCGACGGAACGTCACCCAAAGGATTAAATCCGGTGGGTCAGCAAACCAGACAAACGGAACGGACGACGTATTTGAGCACTGGAGTAAGCAGGCAGTCACAAAGCACAAATCGGAGAGTTCAAGCTCAAAGGGCAACTATGTGTCCAACATGCTGAGCACAATCAGAAGTCCTAGCCAAATGGGTTGCTGATCTCCGCGAACAAACCTGAGAACTTATAGAAACCCACGTGCACTCTCATCAGGGCTTCCCAAAGCTACGCTACTGGTTACACGCTACACAACAACGAACTGGGGATGCCATCTCGATTGATAGGGGAACGTTTGCAACAACCTGCTAAGCACAGCGGGCAGTTCGGCACTCACTAAAAGAAACTGTGCTATCAATTTTTGTGCTTATTCCGTTTTAACTCTGCTATGTTGGGGAAAGCACCTTGAAATGTTAACCAAATACTTAGTTTCTATGCCAGGCAATAATAAATAACACAGTGCAAAACACTTAATTGCTAGGGGACGGCAGCAAGTAAGTGATGTATGAAGTTCATCTAAACAAAATACAAAGCATGATTAATGTTTTTGTCTTTGACCTTGCTGGTGACAATCCGGAAAAATATGATAATTCTCACATCAAAGGAGACAATCCAAGGATAAAGATGCTGATGGAGAAGGAGTGCCGAAGATAAGCATTTGTTTTAAAAAAGGAATATGGTGGTTTAGTCAATATGCCAGTCTCAATTTATAGCGAAGTTGGTGCAGAGACTCATTGCGAGCGACTCTAACGATAGATATGAGAAAATTATATTTGCGCGGATCAAGTTCTCCAACAATAATAAGTTACATTAAAAATAAATAGCGGAGGCTTGAGAAAAAGGAAAGCAAATACGAGCGCTAAAGTGCCTGAAGAGAACACATAGGTGAAACCGGTACAGGTGACATCAAATGAGAATGGTGTATTTCATCAGGCAAATGGTTATGATAAGCGTTAATACAGGTGTTTTGGTTACGCGCATGCTTACGTAATAGAAGTGAAGTTACTTACGTGAATCCATAGATAGCAGTGATGAACTGGTTTGATGTTTCAGACAAAGCTTTAAAATAAACGCTTTGCACATATTCGCTTTCATAAAACTAGTTAAATTAGATTGCGTTTGTACAAGCACTATGATTTTGAGTTGTAACAAAAGCACTTCATGTGCTTATTATGCCTAATCCCATTGAGTGTTGCGTTCACGACAATGAAACGACAAGCCTTACTATGGCAGCGAATAAACACCCAATAAAGTGCCAGTGTAATATTTTAGAAAATCACATTGCCGCACCCCGGAAAATGATAATATTGCATGATTCCGATGAAGGAGTAGGCGTAAGCAATTCTACTTTGAATAATATGTTATATTATAAACCTCCACAAATGACTATATATGGAAACTCTGTCATTCAACTATGTGATATACAACTCGAAGAATAAATGCCTACTCCGTAGTTGATGGACAGGTGCGGATAACTCGGGCCGTTAACAGTGCCCTCGTATATCACTAACCTCTATTAATTTATCTATGCCATATATATAGGTATTAAGTCGGGGGTAGTTCATCACGGTCTACTTTTCGTCAGCTGGCTATGACTAGTCTGGAACTGCACCAGACTCCGGCGTTGCAAGCTTTGGGTCTCAACCGTGGTGCGCCTTCTAGCCGATTACTGCTGGTTTCCTTGCAATTGACTTCCGGCTAACAGCAGCTAGTGTAACTTCGCAATGGATGACAGCCGCGGACTTGAATTATTGACAGTTTTCTATGATACAGACCGGCTTCCATTCAACTGCGATGCCAGAAACGAACTGGCGTGTGGGGCTAACTGTTGCCCTCGGCAATTTCGATAATTGCACAACAGCTGATGACGAGCAAGGCTATATCACAGTACGTGGTCAATTAGTAAGACTGAGGACCGTCGCCCATGGTAAAATGTCACTAGCTGCTGACATCCGGAAGTAATGTGGGTTAGGATCAAGCAGGGTTCCACTGAAAGGCACACCACTGACGAGACCCACAAGGTCAAAACACCGGCGGCTGATGCTTTCCCACTCTAGCCAAAGCCTGAGGGCTAAGCTTGGATGGTAATGAACATACTTTACTAGTGCAAATACCACCACTCATTAGTAATTGTTACACTGAAATCTTTTCAACCTCCACTTGGAATCGTACACACCAAATTTCTAAGACGAGAGCTAGTTTCGGCTAATTGTTCATAGCGAAAACTACAGCATTGCTTGCCAACAACTTGGATACATTTAAATCAGTCCAAATTAAAGAACGTTCCAAGAACAAGAAACATATATTAAGGCGATAACTGTGGAACATACCCAGAAAATTTCGAGGCTAATATAAAAGCAGGATGAATGATAATAATAAAAAATAACCTTGAAAGAAGAACAAAAACTAAAAGTACACAATCAAAAAGTAAGTGAGTATTGATACAGAGAAAAAAGAACTTAAATGTCCTAAAATAGTCGAAATGAACTATTGGCATAACAGGAATTTAGAAGCAAGGAACCAGTGGAACCATAATGACACAAGAGCGATTACCCAAAATCTAGCTCCATTTAAACCACAAAAGTAATATATGCAAAACGTAAAATTCACTAAGCAAAACTTCGCAGCTACCTGGGTTTTGCATTCACAATAAATCCCAGATTGGTTTTAAATAGTACGTATTTTCAGCAACCAAATAAAACAAGCATGGGGACAAAGCGGTTTCCCATAGAAGCTAAATAGACGTTGTGCATTAATATAAACTGTATCAAAGACGTCCACTTGTTTGTTTTCTTTTTTACATATTAGTACCGTTTGTACAATAGTAATAACCTTCACACATAAAGTACTTCAACGATATGACTTATATGATCTAGCAGATAGAAAATGTAACCGAAGTTCCACCATTTTTATTATGTATACTTTCTGTTTCACAAGCATTTCTGCATAGGAGTACGTCACTATCTAACGAATTGAGAACAAACTCCATCTTGGAATTTATTCAAAGTCATAAGCAACGCCACTGGTCTTTTTACTTAAGCAACTAACAGGTAGCACGCCTGCCGAAATTATCAATGGCATTATTTTAAGATACACAGTGATCTGGTAAATTTTGATAATGGCAACCATCAGCTTGGGAAAGCTTTATCAAAGCTAAATTCATAATCATAACTGCTAGCAACCGCTGAAATTTGCCAGCCATTCCTTGAAATTAACAAGCCTAAAACCTGCGTTTAATATTGGCAACGAGTGAGTTGTTTTCAAAACCAATAATCCTACAATGCTTTCAACTCCTCTATATCTAGTTATAACAGAGGACACCACAACCACCGAGACGAGTACAACGCCAATCAGGACTGCCACAAGTAGTTCGATGAAACCCACCGATGGAGGTGAGTGATATTTGCTTCTATTCTTTTGCCTAAACCATCGAACGAAAAGCTGTATAGGAAAATTCTGTCGTCAGCAAAAATCACATTCTGCAATCGTGTAATCAAACTGCGTCAACCGGACGGCAGAAAACGACGGCAACATTCCCTGGGAAATTGCAACAAACAGACCTTATAATAAATTTGCGTCCCGCGCTTCCCTGCTCTTTATTTTCCAAACTATTTTACTGGCTGTCGGTCACTTAACTTATTTTCACACCGCATCTGCTGCGCGTGCTTTAACTGCTTTGTCTTAATTTTCTATGGGCGTTGCTCGACCAGGTGAAGCTACTCAGAATTTTTCCCAATAGGAAATGCGAATTTACGCTTCCATTTGAATTCAGAATCAAAAACCTTGTGCTCATGCATTTGTGTTATACGACTGCAGGTTCTTCGTTTATATTCCTTCAACTAGCATTTGGACGTATGTCTTCCATTTTTCCGGGTTATCTAACTGAACGTTTATGCATCCGAATAACGTAATATTCGGTTCATTTTCTTCGAAAGTTTCCTCTGTTAAGCAGTATAGAATTGTTACAAAGTTACTGAATAGAAAGAACTCATTTTCCAATTACGCGCTTTAGATTTAGCATCCACATATTATGTTAAATGTTACGCCAAATTTTCTAAATCCGCTTATAAATCATTTAGCTACCTGCCAATTCCGGATGTCTGTTGCATAATTTATTGTTTCCTATTAGGGATGTGACTTCTTGAAATCTTTATAGCTCTCACGTTGTAGAACAACCATTTTGGCGCCAAGTTTTGCAATTTGGATTTGTCGGTTTATCGGTATGACGGTTTTTGCCAAAGGAATTTTTTTACCCACATTATCCATGTTAGAAGCGATGCGAATGGCTTCCTTCGATCTATATAACCTATTTATATTTGCTCCTCTAAACAAAGTGGTAAAAAATACTGCGACGATGCCTGGCGTATATATTGCTGTGATATCTGGAAATCTGTAACATCAACACGTCTGAGCAGCACGGTTTCCGCTGACAGCGGTCATGTACGACGACTTTACTACTAGTACACAGTAGTTGGACCGAGTCACATGACGCTTGAGTAGGACTTGTTTTGATTGACCGTCATTTATCGTAAGCTTTCCATCGTCTATACCATCAGATACTACTCTCCAAGCTCTAGCATTACGTGATCACCGACTCACTTTTAAGCTGATTTGCCAAATTTCTACATTAATGGAAATTAGTGCTCAGAATTCGGAGCTCTTTATCGGACCCCATGAAAGTAGAGTGTGGTGTGCCGCAAGGCTCAGTTCTGGGTCCACGTTTGTTTTGGTTTTTATTCGTGACCTTGCACAGGAAATTGATTCAAACTTCCTAATGTTTGCCGACTATATCAAGATCAGGCGCATGATCCAGGCGAACGCAGACCAGCATCTGCTTCAGAGTGACCTAGATACGGTGTATCGTTGGTCAACCCAAAACTTACTACATTTCAACGTCGGTAAACACAAGGTACATTTCATCCGACGTCAGATTAGCTACTCATACCGGCTCGGAGCAAATGTACTGAAACTATCAGCTGTCTAACATGACTTAATTGCCCAGGTTCAAAAGAACTTGAGTTGCTCCAGACCATCCAAAAAGGCCTCCAAGAATGGGATCTAACAAGCCGGCTGTTGCGACGGGCGTCTGGAAAAATAAACAGCTCCATATTTCTACAAATGTTCAGTGCGTATGTTCGCCCCATGTCGAATACACAATTCAAGCCTGGCATTCATGGCTGTAACGTGACCTTAATGCACTGGAAAAGCAACGACGTAGAACATTTAAAAACTTAATTGGATTGCGCGTTCCTTCATACCAGGTGTTACTGCGACGATTGGAGATATTCAGTGGAAGCGATCGCAGACTATATGGTGACCTGATTATGGTATTCTTGATTCTGCGTGAGGCACATCATGTGTGCCACCATTTACTGCGACTCAACACCAATACAACCCTGAGGGGCCATTCATTGAAACTCGCTGTACAGTATAGCCACTTGGAATGCCACAGAAATTTCTTTTCCATTCGTGTCTGTCACCCGTGGAATGTTCTCCCAGAATCTGTCGTCCCTGCACCGATATTAAGATGATTGGATGACGCACTCATCCACTTACACTTGATAACTTAGCACTGCGTCTCCATCCTACGCCTGAAGTTTACCGTGGAATTATTTGATGTTAACTGTGGGTGCTGTGAATGTAGGTGGATTGCTGGACGAGGGAGGAGCGAACAATAAGTCCTTATTTTCTTATTTGATTAACTAACTGTTTTACTATCATTACTATCACTATTTTTATTTCGATATGCCAACCGACTCTCCAACGGGACTTGTAAAGCAAAGCTTCTTAACCCGTATAAATTCAATGTTCATTGTTCATGGTGCAAACATGAAAACCTGTATATATTTCATCGGCTTTTTTCGGTAATATGCGATAAGTTTTACCTTGTTTAGCAATTATCTTGCTGTCAATGTATACGCACACATGACTTGAATTATTGCGTTCTTACAGTGATTATTGTAGGCTTATATTTATTCTCCTTACAAAGGTGTCTATAGGTTTACTTTTCCATGTTTTACCTAGTCATTCTTCCATGATAATGAGAGTTTAGTCATTATGCATTAGTTTTTGTGTATTTTCTCTTGTTATTTCAAATTCACCTACATATGCATAGTTTGATTGTAATGGTATTGATCCTTGCGAACCCGTTTGATGATAGCGCCTCCCTGTGGTGAATTGAAGGATTGATCATTTAGACAAATTGTTTGCTTGCGTCCTGTAGTGTGATTGATTTTGGAAATAAGTTGCTTGGAACAAACCATTTAGATTTTGAGATCATTGGTGGCACATTTCGCTAAGACAGCAAAAAATGCAGACCGACTGTTTCGATAGCACAACTGACCTAATCACGCTTAGCAGAAAATTGCTATGTATCACACAGCATGTTTTAAGAATAAAAGGAATTATACGTGATACTACGCTGCAAATGCGAACATTCTTTTTTGCATGTGGCTATCGCTGCGCTGGTCGCAACAATGATTATATCGCCTCTCTCGTGTTTTAGCTACAAAAGCCGTGAACAAATGCCCAATCACGTTTCTCGTTGTTATCTTTATTTGTGAGTTGTTAAATCCTTTTTATTAAACAAGATGAACCATTAAATGGGTAATTCGAGAGACATTACTTTGCACACCGCTTTTCCTGACGCTCAATTCTGTAACAAATTGACATTTCATGTGTGTAATTTTGTTAACTTCTCTGAAAGACAAATAAACTTTTTCATTTTCTTTTTTCTCGCTGTTTATAAGATAGGACTTCTGCAACAAACTGAGGGAGGTATAAAAGCAAAAGTTTGGAAACTCGGTTCTGTATTCGCTACTCGATTGCCGAGCTTTTTGATTTGGGCCAGGCTTGTCATCGAGGTTAATGTGGGTTATATGGTATTGATGTTGCAGAACTATTAGACAGGGATCACTCCGGATGCTGTAAGCCCGATGTAGGCAAAGTATATTAGAGCAATATGAGCGAATATGTCTTAAAGGCTTAAAATAACTAGCCAGATGTTGCTGGATTATACCTTGATTTACCATTTCGAGAATGTTAAACATGAGTTGTAAGTTTACTAGTGGTAATCTCTATTAGGGCCTTATACGTTTCTAATCGACAATTCCTAGTCTAAGCGCCATCGGCGGTACTTTTGCGCTCTTCATTACTCAAGCATAAGCATTTTAATACGGCAAATTACAAAATAGTTAGTTATAATTTGTAGTTGACAGCTAAACATTTAGCTGAATTTTCAAAAATTAAGTAGAGAATGTCCAACGTAATGAAATGAAACTATGCTTAATTGTAACCCGAAATAATGGTGCTTTGATGTCGATTCCATTCCGCCCGGCATCGGAAGCCGTATAAAACCGATATTACGGATCCGATACGTAGACGACAGATTTGTCATCATGAGGTGGGATTCCATACAAAGTATACATTACCTAATTAACAGCAGATTAGAAGATAGCAATTACGCCACCTAACTGGTAAACACCGAAATAATATTCTTGCATTAAATGGTTCACAGGAAAATGACGGTAAATTTAAACTTGCATACATCAAAATAAGGTACAAACTGATCACAGAAACTATTCATCAAAATGCAAGAAGCGAGGTATTCAAAACTTTTTCGAATGAGAGGAAACACTGCAGCGCGGCGGAATTGAGGAAAAAGGTAGAGAACCATATATGCCTGGTATTTCAAAACAGCGTGCATCTAAGGATTGTGCTTTAAACAGCCCTGATCAGAATAGTGCTATCACAATGTAGCTAAACGAACAATGCCCCTTAACTTAAGAACGTCTTTGAGCTAAGATTATGATTGCTACGGGCACATAGAATCTTAAAGTATATAAACTGAATGCTAAATGGAGGGGAATACTTCCAACACAGAAAGACAAGGTGGAACAAGACAGTAAGAGTCATTTCCTATAGAAGAGAGACTGGAAAGAATAAGACACAAACTTCATCGGTCAAACGATAACGGCTTTCAATACGGATGACCGAACACAACATGGACATAAGGTGAGACACACTTTTACTGGTCTCCATAAAAGAAGATTAAGTAAGTCATTAAATCATCTTAGAGAACGTGAAGAGCCTAGCCAGATACTTGAACAACGCCATACGTACAGTCGACCAACTACGGTCATATTCTTGGATATTCGAGTCGCTTTTGTTGAAAGAGTGACTCTTTGGAACTGTTTACTGAAGAGGGGAGTACTTGAGAAGTACATCAACATTCTCCGTGCTATTTAGCATCAAACTTCGGGCCGCGCGCGAGCACACAGAGAAATTTTGCCTCCTTTCACTATCACTAGCGATGTTAGACAAGGTCACCCAGCCTCTCCATTCTTGTTCAATTTCGCCATGGACGAGATCCTAAATACTGCTCTGGATAACTCTGAGTCCTGCCGTGTTGCACTGCTCCCTGGTGACCGCCTTCAGGACTTAGAGTACGCCGATGACATTGCTGTGATTTGCGAGTCCTCTAAAGCCGCCCAGAATGTGCTGCTCAGACTGGAGATGTCCGCCGCCCAATTTGGGTTTGACTTTGCCTCTGCCAAATGTAAAGTCGTATTACAGGACTGGCCAAACGCACCCTTTCGGGGCATCCGTTGGAAGTGGTCGACAAATTCATTTATCTTGGGAGTTGCCTTAATATTGGCGGTTTTATAGATGAGATCTCACTGTGTGTCTCCAAGGCTAGAGTCGCTTTCGCTAACCATCTTAACCTGTGGCTTCGTCGTGATATCAGCCTCGTTCTCAAGGGAAGAGTCTATAATGCTATGGTACGAGCGATTCTGCTGTACGGCTGTGAGACTTGGCCCATTCAGCGGCTTTCTGTCTTCGATTATAGCTCCCTACGAAGCATTGCTGGCAGCATCACATCAGTTATGAGGAGTCTTCCGGTTTAACGAACTCCACCGACCGACTGATAGCATCATTTCACTGCGGAGGCTTCGCTGGCTTGGGCATGTGATTCGCCAGCCTACACAGCGGTTATCACGAGGAGCCCTATTTGCGTGCACAGGTGTGGCTCTGAAGCAACGAAAAGGAGGGCAATGTAAAACTTGGATCGTTAAGGCGCAAACGTTGAAGCTGGCTGCTGTCGGGCGTTCTTGACTTCCAGGTCGGGGGCCAAAGGATTCCGAGCACATCTGGTCGCAAACGCTGGATGATATGATTAAGACCGTACGCAATGACGCACTTACTGTGAGAATCTTCTACCCTAAAAATTGTTTTCCCTTTCATGCTGTATTTTTCCTCGTTGGTTTTGTGGCACTCAGCCAATTATATTGTAATTGGTATAGTGTTGAATATATAAATATATATATATATATCCTTGAGTCAAGCAGGCCTAGTGAGCCATAAGCGATGTCACTCGGGACCAGTACCGAAGCGACGACGCGTCCTGCAGAGAACTTAGGCAGAACCAGCGCAGCGTTTGTAGGTACGCTGCATTCGATTTACTAACCGCGTGCTTGCATGCGAAGCCTCTTTATTTCAGGTGGCGGGTTTTCAATTTTGTCCTAATGCTTTTCTTTCTCAGATGAATGTCTACCTGTACTCTCTTCTATAAACTTGCACAAGTCGACTAAGCCAATTCTAGTTAATTTGAATAACATTATCGTGTTTGTGGCATTTCCGTAAAATATACTTTCCGACCTCCTGAACTTATATCGGATTAATTTTTAGATAACTTATTTCATATGTCTATTCATTTAAGATTTATTTCACCGTTTCCTTATGCATTAATCGATTTATTTTATTTATTATCTTTCTCTCAAGTGATTGGCAGTTGCTTGATATCCCCGGTGTGGTTGCGCTTGATGTGCATGTTGACAAGGTGTCTACCTGTCTATTACCCACTATCTCGTCCACACTGGCTTCAGGTGACAGTTGGTCGTTGCTGGAGGGGACGGGGTGCACGGTCCTTGTGGTCGTGTTAGGATCAAATAGTGGTTCCATGCACTCAGTATGGAGCGGACTACGGTCCAGCCACCGCCTTGTGTGCGCTTGATGCCCCAAATACAGCGTGGTTGTGTTTGCCTGTGAAGGAATGTGGGCCGGCTCCGTTGATGAAACGTGGCTCCCGTCGACATGCCTAACGGCCTTATTCCTTTGGGTATACACTGAATATGTGGTATGTGGTTGGAGCCGTGGGTGGTGCAGCGCAAGCCACCCATGGTCCCTCTGTGTTTGCAGGCGTCCTGTGGCTGATCACAGTGACAGGCAAATCCGAAACCGGATGCCGCCAACCATATATATATATATATATATATATATATATATATATATATCAATATATGGATAATTATCATTAGGCGTCCAACCTATTGTTAACACAATAAGCCAGGAAGTTGTGTAAATAAACCTAATTAGGACAAACTCAAAAGGCGTAACTTTATATGCTTATCGCCTACACTGTACTTTTAGCGGAAAGTACGTTGCAGAACTAATAGGTTGTTTACTAGAAGAGCAGGGCACATTAAGCGTAAAATGGGGATCCTACCCGCCAGGTCGATTGCTCCTCACATGCTCGACTGTCCTAAGATCTTAAACCCGCGCGGATCATTTAGGTCAATCATTCTCAACGGGGGCCGTTTGGCCCTCTTGTGGGTCATAGAGGGCCGTGGGGAGGTCATGATATGAAAAGCGTGTTGCGATACCGTAAATAACAAAATCCATCTCACGAAATGTACTGATAGTTTCTCTCCATTGCCTTATCTCCCCTGGTCAGTGAAATAAATTACGCACACGCAAGTGATTGTTTACGAAGGTGTGAAAACTAGACCCGACAGATTTTCTGTAGCAGAGTTGGCATAGCTCTGCCAAACTTGCGTAGATTTCGCCGGGAGTACCTCAAACATGCAATGTCCATACCGCGAATTAGACGGCATCATCATTATCATTATACAGGTAAGCCAGAGGTGTAAAAAACCTCAGCTACTGAGTCGCAATACGTAAAGGAAAAGGAAAATAAATACAACAGTTGCATGCCAGCTGAGCTACCAACAACGGATGGGCGTCGTTCCGGTAAGCTACCAGCCGGCTAAGAGGCAACAGAAAAAACTAAGGTGTAAAATTACATTATGCCAAGAAATGAGTTCGTGATGGGAGGGGGAGGCTAAAAGTTATGGGGAGGGACAAAGAAACTCACAGCGGGAACGCCACTGAGATCGGCTCCTAACCACGTTAGTAACTGTAACTAGACAAAAGTGTTCTTCGTCTTTTGGTCCCCAACCAGGGAGCCGTGACGTTCCAACCGAGGCCAGCTCCGAAGTGAGGGCCTTCATTGCTCTCGACCAAGTCATCGATTGGCCACCCCTCCTCTTCTTCCACCCACATCCCTGGTGAGCAAACAACGCACGTCGTGGAAGTCGATGGGCTGGCATGCGCAACACGTGGCCAAGCCATCAGAGCCTGGCGCATGAAATTACGGTGCTGAGCGGTTCAGTTCCTTTTTCTGTCACAAACAATGCGTCGAACACGCTCGTTACTCACGCGGTGTTCCCACCAGATGTGAGCCAAACTGCGAAGGCACCAGTGGTCGAACGTAACTAGCCTCTTCATGTCTGCTGATCCAAGGGGCCAGGTTTCGCAACCGTACAGTAAGGTCGAACGTACCGATGCATTGTACATTCTACCCTTCAGTGCGAGAGTAATGTCGCCCCGCCGCCATACGTGGCGAACGTTAGCAAAGGCATTTCGGCCTTTTGCCATACGGTTCATGATCTCGTCTTGTAAAACAAGATTGCTGATACAACTTCCTAGGTTTTTGAATTACTGAACGACTTTCAGCTGATCCCCACCAACGGTCAGTGCAGGAGGCGATCCCTGCCAATCATGGAGGAACGCTTTGCATTTCAAAGGTGCAAAGCAAAGCCCAAAGCAGATGACAGCCAGTGCTAATCTGTCAAGCGCGGCTTGACACGTCTGGGAGGTGTTACAGAAGAGGGCAATGTTGTCTGCATACTCCAAGTCAAGAAGTCGTTCTCCTTGGAGTAGCTCCAGACCGTCTAATTCGTGTCATGCAAATGCAATCTCCATGACTTCGTCAATAGCGAAGTTGAAGAGGAAAGGTCACAACGGGCATCCTTGTCTTACACCGCTGGAGATATTGAAGAGCGGCGATAGCTTGCCGTAAGCCCAAGCATAGCTTTCCTGAGTAGACAGTCCCAAAGGGCACTTCGATCAACCGGATCGAAGGCACCTTTGATGTTGATGAACACGACTACGGTGGGCCGCCAATATGTGTGACGATGCTACAACATTTGACGCAAAGCGAAGATGTGGTCAATACAGCCACGTGCTCAAGGAAACCCGGGTTACTCCTCACGAATCTGGCTTTCGTGAGCGCCAGTCAGGCTGTAAAGGATTAAGGACGCTAGTAATTTGGAAGCGATTAATCAGACTGATTTCTCTATGGTTGCCGCATTCCGAATGCGAGCCACCTTTGACGATGAGAACAATAACAAAGCGGATCCAGTCGGGAGGAACAGTATCTTGCTCCCACAGTTTCACTAGTAATTCTTGTAAATCATCAACAAGAGCAGGATCGCCGAATTTGAAGAGAGCTGGATGAAAATCCTCTGGTCCCGCGGCTTTGTTTAACTGCAACAGTCCAATCTCACAGACAGCCAAGGGAGCAGGGCGATCACTGGCCGGTGAGGAGTTTAACAATTCCGGCCGATTAAATTGCATTTCAAAATGCTCAGCCCAACGCTCCAAACGTTCTGACAATTGTGGATAGGCTGTCCACTCTCCTCACGTTTAGTTTCACTAACACCAGGTCTCCTGCTGCTCGTTTTCGGTATCAGACGGAATAACTTATGATGGTTGCCAAGGGCAGCGGCCATCTCCATCTCTGATGCACGATGAGACCACCAAGATTCGCGATCTCTCTTCAGGCTAGCGCGGAGTTTTGCCCGGAGCTCTTTGCGAGTTTCATTGTGTTCGCTTCCAGCCGGAATATGCCGGGGAGCATCGATAAGTTCCAGGGACGGCGAAGAGACCCAATATCCACGTTGGCTATTAGACTTACCACATAAGAATTTGACTGCTGCTAATAAGGTCTGATGAACATGCGACCAGTGACCATCAATTGTCTCCAGTTAGCGCTTACTCAACTCGCATGACAGCGTACTTTGATAGGCATTCAGAACAGCTGGCTTCGTCGATTGGCTGGTGTCAATGCGCTTACATCGGCTCAGAAATCATAAGGCAGGTAGCAGCGGCGGTCGAACAACAAACCATCGAAGGTCACATGATATGACGCGAAGAGGCCGATTTCGAACGTCACTTGCCTATCGATAAAGAGCCGGCGACGTACTCAACGAGCTTGTACACTAAGCAATGAGGCATTGAAGATATTACCTCGGCTAGTGACGAAATGTCTGCAGCACAATTTCTCAGATCGGAGAACAAACGAAAGCCAGAGCAGTCAACCCGAGCTACAAGTATTCCGATTTATCGACGTTATTGGTTATCCATCAGATAACTGTAATAAAAGTAAAACGATAGCAATCTCATATTAAATAACATGTTATCAATTCACAATGACATTTTTCAAAAATGAGCTCCTCAGAATTTAAGAAGTGTCGGCAGTACTCCGTGGAATATCTATCATTTGGATTCATTGCAACACCTTAAGACCTCAATCCAAATGAAAGCTTGCGACCAAGTAAACTGAAAAATTATTTCCAAAGCATTCATAGGAACGAAAGCGGAAAGTGTTTAGACTTTTTTCAGGCAGCTGCAGGATAGATTTGAAATAAGATGAAGTTTAAAGACAGTGGTTTCTGACAAGGCCAAAAACGATAAATGGACTTACGGCGTCTTGCAAAATCAGCAAGCTGGTTACCAAAATGTGCAGTCGATATAGTGTTGGAGAAAATAGTATCTTGCATCAAGCATCAATACCACAGTCTGACCTGATGAAGATGAATTCACAAGAAGCGGTTCAAGCCATTCCGCTCAGCAATTCGATTATATCTAGGCGACTATATGAGATGGCTCAGGACAAAGAAAGTACCTTAGTTACTTTGCTACAGTGCAGAAACTTTTCGTTAAAATTAGATAAATCTACTTTACCTGATAATTACGTTCTTCACGTGGTATATCTCCGACTTTTCAATGATTACTGGAAGATGATTAGTGGAAGAGATGCTGTTTCCAGGAGATTTAATACTCATACAAAGGGCCAATCTATATTCGAGGTAGTCAATGGCTATCTGACTGAATACGTCATCCCAATGCACTAGCTAGTTGCATGTGCAACAGTTGGTGCCGCCCCGCAACGGTCGAAAGACATAAAGAATTTAGTGCCCATTTAAAAATGTTCTCCTTCTGTTCACACAATTCACAAGGATTCATCGATAGGACCTAGTGGCTATGAACTTGGGAGAGCGCTCAAACTGTCAACAGTTTTAATAGTAATTTTAATCTTTTCATCACAGTAGCTCACAAGCTGCATTGCACACCCTAGTCTGCAAAAATACCAGACGCGTTTTGTCTTATTGAGGATCGTCAGCGGTGTACATCCCCTCGGTCCCCTACTGGCGATCGAACACATGACCATCAGAGACAGGTGCCACCTAGCCAGCACCTTAAACCACTGAGCTTCTCCTGGTTTCAAATGCTATGGACGTAGCGTCTGGTGAGAGGAAGTCATGACCTTCGGGGGCTAGCCCTTGTCATCTGCTAAGGTAGTAACTTGCCTGGCAGTCAAAGCCAGGTCTTTTTATATCCCAATTGGCATACAAATTATGTAGTTCCGCCGAAGACCCACATAGTTCAGTGGCTTAAGCTGCTGGATAGTATGCATCTGCCTCTAGTAGTCACTCATTCGATCCCCAGCAGGGAACCGAGGGAATGCGCACCATCGAGGAGCCCAATAGGGCGAAATGCATCTGGTACTTTTCCGGACTAGGCTGTGCTATGCAGCTTGTGAGCTAGTGGGACAAAAACATTAAAATGACAAATAAAATCCTCATACTTATTAGTTATAATATTGGTCAACGATATCAAATCGTATCCTCTTCAAGATTGTCTTATCGAGGAGGCGTGGTGGCCAAGCGATGACTTGGTCGAGAGGAGTGAAGGTCCTCACTTTGAAGCTGGCCTCAATTGGAGCGTCTCGGCTGCCTGGTTGGGGTCCGAAAGACGATGAACACCTTCGGCTGGATATACTTGTTGATATGGCTAGGAGCCGACCTCAGTGACGTCCGTGCTGTGAGTTTCTTTGTCCCACCTCATCCCTCTTAGTCTCCCCCTCTAACGACGCTCTGATTATTTAGCATTTTATAATTTTGCATAGGAAATTACTTTTTTGGTGCATAGTAGCCGGCTGGTAGCTTACAGGAACGATGCCTATCTGTTACCGGTAGCTCAGCTGGCTTGCACCTTTAGCATTTTATTCCCTTTTTTCTTTTATGTATTGCGGCGCAGTAGCTGAGGTGTTTCCCACCTTTAGCTAACGTGTATAGTGTGTGTGTGTGTGTGTTTGTGTGTGTGTGTGTGTGCTTATGCAGCAGTCGTGTGAGGGGAAAAGTGAATATTTTCAGGTTCTACTGTTGCATTCAGGACATAAATGGCTTTCCAAGGGCAACTATCTTCGCCGTCTTGCTGCAACCTGTGACACCATCGTCACCTCCTTTCTGGAGCTGAATTTGAAAGAAAGCTGTTAACAGCTAGGCCAGACGTGTTTTATCTGGCTGATGTTTTTGAAAAACTCGTCATTAAATTAAAATCTTCAAGTCAACTTGAGTAGTCGCATCTCGGATAAAGAAGCCATTACCGATTTTTATAAAAAAAAGTGGTAATGTATGCTCAAAACATTGGAGGTTGGGAGTTTTCGCATTTCTCAATTCTCACTACAGTCACGGAGGAGCTGAATGATGAAGACTTGACTGTTTATGTCATTTATTTACGACAAATTCGAAAGGAAATGAGAAGCTGGTTTCATGACCTTATTGAAAAAGAAATCACGAGTTGGAGTTTAAATCCATTTGATGTACAGCCCTGCGATGTTTGAGTTAAAATCCAGGAAAACCCAAATGCACCCAATACAAAAAGGATTGAAGGTAAACAATTGTTTTCGATGAATTTTTTGTCAGACCTTAACAATCATATGGGGCAAAGAGCAATGCGAGTAACAGTGGTTTCGATCAGTTCAAATGAAATTGGATCACGTGACCGCTTCCATGGTCATTTATCACTTCGAGTGCACCTGTGGCGCTACTTGCATCGGTCGAACGGCACGGCACTTGTCAAACCGCATTGATGAGTACCTTCCACGCAGGTTGCGTCGAGGCGGGACCGGGGCTATAACTAGCTCTGTTATGGCTCGTCCAGTTGATAGTGTGCGTGAAGTTGATCTAATCCGCACCTTTCGAATACTCTACAAGGTTCCGCCACTCCAATCGAAATGCCTGCGCCACCGCATCCTCGCTACCAGCTGAGGCGATCAGTATTCGGTTGTATCAACCGCTTTTTGTTCACAAAAGAAACTGATCGAAGCTCTTAAGTTACCTTGGCCAGATAAAATGGACGATTCGGATACCGAAAGCAATCATTTGACTACATATTTGCCCTAGTTTGCGCTTCTCGTTAAAGTTTATTGTTGGTTTATGTCCCCGGTTGGCACGTGATCCAACTTCGTTTGAACTGATCGAAACCACTGTTATTCCCATTGCTCTTTACCCATATGATTGTAAAGGTCTGACGAAGAATTCATCGAAAACAATTGTTTACCTTCGGTCCCTTGTCCTTGATGATTAAATGGATTTTCAGTTACAAAAGGGATTATTAGATAAAGAATGCTGTCCCTAACAGATATCCCAGACTGGGGGAAATAGCCGAAATATATTTCCTTCCATTTAAATGCGCGTTGTTGGTTGAATGTGCATTCAACCGAGTGGTACCCAAAAAAGTAGAAACAGATAAAATATCACAGTAAGAAGTGATCTTCAGCTCTCACTGTCAAAACTGGAGTTGAACATAAGCAAGCTTGCTCAAGGACATCAAGCTCAGTGCTCGCATTCATATCTGGACAAATATATTGTGACGAAATTAGTACACCTCATACTAGATGATATGCCTTTGGATTAAAAACCAACAATAATTAGATAAAATTTTAAATATTAATGCCACCATTTGTGTTATTACAGACAAGTGGCTTGACGTTGCCTTTAAGATGAATGTTAGCTTGAGGTTGTGAACGTGAAAAATGACGTTTGGAAAAGAAAGAGTAGTGATACCAACAGTAAAATTTAACCATCATCTGCTCAAGCAGATTTTTGCGTTGCGGATTGCTGGCCTTGTGGTGATCAAGTGTGAGGAGGGGGCATGATAAGCGGAAAGGTTCAAACGTGAGCCAAGACGAAATAAAGTTTGAGAATGCCTGGTTTAGTTTAATTGACAGAAGAAATCCTCACCTGGTTCAGGTGATTCGGTGGCAGAAACCAGTTCGCGCACACAGACAGATGATGTGACCAACCTCATTTTATTTTGGTAGGATTGGTGGTCATTAGCAAACCTGAATTTAGGGAGCTCGCTGTGTGGTTGGGTTGTGAATCGCAACCTCTATTGAGACCTTGTCTCACTTTGAGGTAAACCTCGGTCATTCCGATCTCGAGGACGGTATCCTGAATGGATAAATATGGGTGTTGCTCTTCCCAACACTGGCACAAAACGAACATGGACGAGTCTAAACCAAGACGGAACCGCAGTCGTGGGTTGCCAGTGTTGAGAAGAGCAACACCCAAATATATCCATTCAGCATACAGTTTTCGAGATCGGAAGGACCGAGGTTTACCTCAAAGTGAGCCGAGGTCACAATAGAGGTTGCGAGTTGCAACCCATCCACCCAGCGTGCTCCCTAAATGCAGCTTTGAATTAGTTTCCGCTGTGCCAAGCGTTGCTCGAAAATATCAGTAGCGCAGTGTTCAGGGCGTCAGCCATGAACTACTATGCTCTGAGTTTCACTCCAGCTCAGGCTATCTCCACCTGACAAGTTTAAACCAAGATGAAACCGCGGTCGTAGTGTGCCAGTGTTGGGAAGAGCAATACCCAAGTATGTCCATGGTGTTCATTTTTCTCCAACCGGGGTGTGGATGAGCCCAGTAACCTTAGACCGTTTTGCCGTTCACCAATGTGCTTGTGCGTTCATTGGCTTTGTGCACTTCATAATCACGATAGATTAACTCCAACACAAATAGTGATCTCAAGTGAGATGGCTTGTCGCAATCCAAAACACATGATGGACAACACACCACAACCGAAAAATGAACTCCCAACGGATGCTGGTAGAGCCCATTGATCAGGCACTACATCACAGTCTTCACTGTCGACTGAGTCAATCTCTCTGCTTGGAAAGGCCACGCGAGGACGAAATCAGTCGTGAAGGACAGTGTGAAGAGGAGAGTGGAATCATTGAGAAATTAGGAACAATAACCAATGGAGATATAGACAAATGTTCAAATAAATTAATACAGCCACATGTGGAAATGGCTTCGGAGGACCCGGTTCTTTGCACAGCATTCCCTTGAAAGGTTTCACCCGTAATACTACAGTGAGCAATATGTGTGTGCCAGTGTCCCGCCAATCGACGGGCTGCGAATGCATGGCCAATGGGAATCCTATCAGGGTAAGATTCATCCTGACTCCTCGAGCCAACTCGCTCAAGAACCAATGGACTTCAGCAACATGAAGGCCGTGACGGAGCAGGTAAGTGGATGACATCCGCGCACGGTGATCACGCCTGATATGGTGTGCCTCGAAACAATCGAGAATAATTTTTTTATTTATTTAGGTAGAAATTCATCACATGTAGACACACTCAGACAGCGGCGCGCGTCCGGAAAGGCACTGTACGCGCGGTTCATCCTTTCGGGAATAGTAAGCAGTGCGTTATATCACATTTAGTAACTTATTCACGATGGTTGTTGCCGTCCACCGTAGCTCAATGGTCTCAACCACGGTCTGGTAACAGTCGAGTTGTGGGTTCGAGCCCTACCATGGCCCGACAGAATGCGCATTGCTGACGATTCCGGAGAGGATGAAACGTGCGTACAGTACGTTTCCAGGCGTGTGGCAGTTGTCTGAGTGAGTCTATATGTGACGAATTTCTCCCTATGCCATTCAACCCCCCTAGTAGTTTTCTGTAAGTGAGTTATTTGTTTATACATAATTAGACGTAATCGCCAGGTGAAATTTACCAATTTGAAAACTCTACCCAGCCGCATGGACCAAAGGAGCTTGTGTAGATAAGACCAGGCCAACGACACCCAGTAGTATGGTTGAGTTGATAGTGTTCTGTCTCACTTACAAGTGTTGGGAGTAAGGATCCGTGCTGTCCAAAGCCTAGATGTGTTCCAAGAACGCAGTAAGCATCAGCACCAACACCAGTCATCTGGACTAATGCTTCGCTGTCGTACAAGCGAGGGATGAAGAAGAATCAGCGAGTGAGAATCGGACCTAGTGTGGAACCCAAATGCCCTAAGCAAAAATTCAGGATCAAGGCGCCCACACATTGTCAACAACATACCATCACAAACAGCTGGCGGCGTTAGCAAGACAGCTTCCTTGAGACTTCCACTGCGCCGCCTCAAAATCAGTCAGTGCCCCGCAGTTACCACAGCACCAAACACAATTTAGATAGGCGGTCTGACTAGGAGACCGCAGCAGTTTTGCTACTGGTGTCGACTGAGAGCTAAGTCCTGTAAAATCCTGAGCCAAGTACAAGGCGGATCACGTGGACTCTAACCTGGAAGGTGAGACGGACCGACGGTACCCAGGTTGGTCGTCAGTGACTTCATTTATCAGTGCCAAGTCAACTTTTACCCTCCACGAGCTCAGTGCGCCTATATGCGTCTTCAGTAAGAGGTAAGCAGGCATACGTAGTGCGTGCCCAAGCCAACACAACTTATTCAGTGCTACCTGTTGTTCTAAGGAATTAGCTTGATCATCATTACCTAGCATTTGCCTACGTACAGCATCGTTTCGAACACACAGGTGTCACCCGATAACAGCAGTGCTCCAAAGAAAACGGTGAGTAAAGATTTAGATGTGCCGCAGATTCTCAGTTGATAGGGGCCTAGCTTCACGACCATAAAGTAAGATGGCCCTCGCTGGAGTCTTGTAAACGCGGCCTTGCATACCGAAGGAAACCCTTTCTGACGCCACAGATGTTGCAGATTCGAACGCAGTTATACAATTCGCAATATATGCAGTAGCAACATTTATTTTTGACAATTTGTGCGCATGGCCTAAAATAGGGGCTTACAGAAAATTACAAAGGCAGGACAATGTCCCGGCAGAATACGGAAACTGGTTCGGAATAAAAAAGTATATAAACTGAGTGGAACCTCAAGCCAAGTTGGTCCGCGTGTTTGTGTGTTGCCTACAAGCTCCGCGCATACATGTGTGATACGCTGTGTCCCGCGAATAGTAGAGATAAACAGATCAGAAATACAGACCCAGGGAAACGAGAGGTCTAGCTGTAGCAGGACGAATAAAACTGCCGTTGTTCAAAAGCACAGGATTGTGAATAATATGCGACAGTTGCGGAAAGTGTGACCATACATATGTAGAAATCGCATCCGCATGAGTTCAAACAGCATATTTGTCTAAGTTTAGTGTGTAGGTTCATTCCATGCAGTCCGCGTCAGAGATAACAATGCCCATGATATAAGCGGTAGCAAGCAGGAGGAGCTTGATAAAGTTCTAGGTTCTGGTGTAATCTGAATACCCCGATGGCGGATAACCGTCACAAACCGCTTCGAGATGTCCTTATGCCTTTTGCAGTAAACGTTGTGTGTGATTGCACATGACTGCAGGGCGTGTAAGAGTGTTTCCTTCCGGTCATAAGCTCCACGGCAAAGAAGAAGGGATGTTGATGAAGGTAGTCTATCTTCAGCTTAACGTGTTTTCCTCGATAGGACTACCATAAACAGCTGAAACCCTCGTATGAATAGTCGAGGGAAAATCCTGATCGGTTGTCAGTGCCACTGGCGAGCTGAAGATGTGATTATGTGCCTATCGGTCCTGATTCAACTGCCAAGGCTAGTGATCACCTACCTAAAATAGTTCCTCACCATCAAGTGACTTCTGGTCCTGCAACATTACTTAGAATTTTGAAAATGCGAACAACATGCCAAGTTGTAGGACCACTGCAGAAATGTTATCCAGGTTTGGTTGGACCAATTCGTGATCGTCAAACAGGAAAAAATACCGTACGTTGAAGCTAACTCAATTAGTTCTCCACCGAACAACACCTCAACGTCGGCATTGTGAGATTCCAAAACGGAACTCTCTATTTTGGACTCCAGAACTTGAGTGAACATAGTCGGCAAAATTGGACAATCCCGGGGAACAATTGTTGTCAGAAAGACATCAGACAAGTCACCGATGACCCGGAGGCAGCCTGTGGTGTTCGAGTAGAGTGAATGTAAGATGTCCACCTATCTCATGGAAATACTTTGCGAAAGTAGTTCGAACGGAATGGATTGACCGATTGAGGCGAATGTACTCTTGAAGTCCAAGAATACAATTATTTTCAGTTTGCAGTACGTGTGCAGCAAGCGATAATGAAAGAGATGGTCAAATGGAGTACAGCTTGAAATATTCCTCCTGTCATTTAAAGTTGGAAAGCTTATGGTCTGGCCAATTGACTGACCGATTTAAGATGACGCCACAAGGATGCTGCCGTTACAAAAGATTACGGATAGAAGGAAGTACACTACACAGTGAAGTGAGAATCCACAGTTTAACTAAATTAATAAACACATTAGAAATTCACTGAAGGTCAGGATGAATAAAATTAGAAAGATTTTGTGGCCTTCTTGATACACTGAAGACCATTGCAATCGATACAGGACTCGTTAGACTCGTTTGTCAGTGCTATTTGGCAAACGAAGTTGGGCAGCACTTCGAGAAGGAGAGTGGGTTCTATGCGTGCAAGAAATAGGGAATTTTCGGTAAGACTTCAACCAACATGGGCCACAGAACAGTCATCTAGGAAACGTTCGGACTACGCAAGGAGATCTACTTGGACATTAATCACCAGTAGAGCGAGAGCAAAACACGCAAAGATATGGTAACAGACGTTAACGGAGAAGAGGTATTGGTACAATGTGGCTTTGTGAGAATCCAAACATCAGTTAGCTGGGATGCATACAGAGTGAATACCAAGGCACTGTCATTGACACTCTAATGGAGTACCAAAATCGAAACTAAGCAATTTCGACCGTTCAACGGAGTCCATTCGGTGTTTCATCATCACTTTTGAGGAGAACGATAGGGATATTGTAAATACGCTCGAAACATTAACTCGATGTGCCCAGAGATGCAAACACCACTTCCGGATGTACGCGATGCGGACGCACCGCGTCCGATGTCTTCAAGGGAGTGCAGATAAGGAGTTAGTACGGTCTGCTGACCCATCTGAAGCCGATTGGGAACCTCGTAGAAAGGAATGCGAAATAATGGCTTGGGTTGAAACTACGACTCAAGTGTACAATTATGGGAGATTAAAGGTCAGGAGTGACGAATTGCCAGGTAACAATGGAGGAGAAGGTCCGAAAGGAAAAAGGAAACAGCGCAGCGACAAAACCTTGAAGAGAATGATACTCTCGGGATGTCGAATTAGAGAAATTTTCGCATGTTTCAAATCCCATAAACTGTCACACAGAATTGGAAAGCAAATGAAACGCAACAGGGGTTTGCTAGTTGGTCAAACACCACCTTAGTAGAGTCAGTGTCACGTAAGTTTTTCAACCCCGCCATATGATACACCTGCAACTAGCATTAAAGTCGAAATGCACCTTCTAGAGTTTTGCACACTAACGGGTCAGAAGCCCGGTTCAGGAAGTGTATAACCAAATCAGTGAGTAGCAATCGCGCGCTTTCCCGTTGACAGAGACAACCTGTGGTGTACACTAATCCAGCGAGGCCTAAAACAGGCAGACTGTTGTCTTCCATGGTGGAGTTTTAAGGACAACCATCGACTTTTACTCAGCTTCTCCAGGGGAGGACGATGGGATGAAATTTAGCTAAGCGCCGATAATTGATCTGCTCTATGTGAGTGCTTCTGATGACACAAGGAAGGTGCCTCCTTAGGGTTGTACACTGGATCACGGAGGGACTAGAGTGCGATGAACGTTAAGGTTCGGCCTCCTAGCGCTGAAGTAGTATCCCTACTGAAGCGATAGTCTGCGAACGTGCCAGTGTCTCTGCTACAGTAAGTAAAGAGGACTTGGAAGCGAAATTTAGTGGGTAAAAGTCAACACATGTCACGATTCTTTCCACATTGGTTAGTATGACAATTGCAATATTAATGCATGGAAGATCTGATCAGGTCGCCAGGCCATCTTTACCTGTGACAAACGAATCTAGAACTCGACAGAGAGAGTTAAGTGGGTCACAACCCTCATCATAATAATATACAGCAATACAAATAGATAGAGGGGGATAATACCTAACACACAAAGCAAGGCAAGGACAATATGTTGCATTGTTTCATATCACACAGCCTACAGAAAGTTGTCAAATGCGTTTCCATTAACAGTAGAAATTCCGGCTCAACGAAGTTTGTCCCAGTCACTGGGTGGACATAATAGCGACAAAGAATTTGCTGATAACTTACCCCTAATCACTAAAATTACTAGCGAGCATAACTTTCTGCACAACGGACATTGATGCCTTCTTCAGTGCCACAATAAAACACGACGCTTGTTTCTTAGAATGTTAATAAAACTAATAGTGAACCATGCAGTAAGTCCCACATGTCCAAGGATGCAGCAAAAGCCGTTGGATCAGCACCAAAATCTCAAAGTATGCATACAACAAATGGCTTCAATCAGAGCTGTTAGCAAATATAGTCTTCGGAAACCTTATTAAAAACGCCGGAGGCACATCTAAGGGCATCTTTAGCCAACTCATTGGCAAATGGTCCAGCCACTTCTCCCAAGACCTGGGCTATTCCAATTCTTACAAGGGTACTTGATCCCCCAATTCATTGTGCGCCCATTCTTTCCCCATGGGCACAGATGCTCAGCTTTATCATGCTGGTAACTACAGTACCTCTACTGCATCCTCTCTTGGAATTTCTCTCCACAACTCACATCATCTCATGATTATCGACCTGACCATATAGTTGACCATCGCAATATGTTCCGAACTTTGGAAAACCCCATACAACCATGCGGCTGACATAAAACTGCTTTTTGAGGACCCACTGCTCTTTCGGCGCTCTTCCTACCTCTTCTTTACCCGACGCAAAACAGCCAGTAATCGGGTATGCAGCGTGCACCGCATGGTTCTCCAAGCTCTGTATACTGTTACAATCCCTTTCACTCATGTATAATTATGCTCAGTTCCAACTCCCGTCACGCATCAATAGACTATGCTTCATCGTCCATGGTCTGCAGCACGGTTTCTGTAAATCGTTCCCCATGCGGCGGCTCAAAGTCCCATGGACCCCTTGATACAGGCAACAGTGAATAAAGCCAAACTGGGCGTGACTTGGCCTCTCAACACACTTCAGGAAATGCATTAGTAGATAATTCTAGTCCCAACAGGCTGATGTAAGACGCAATAAGCCTTCGACTTAAAGATGATGTAGTTAACCTTCTAACGAATCCCCGATCGTTGGCAAACAAGGTGCATCACCTGCGACCCTTATGATCCTTCTCTCACTAGCATTGTGTGCTTGTAACGGAAACATAGTTTGGCTCACAGTTCACGGAGCTACTTGTTCCTGGCTTCATAACTTTTGCCAGTGGCCACCTTACTGGTCGTGTAGAGGGCTGCGTTGTGTTCCTTAATGATGCTTAGAGGCGAGTAGATTGGAGGCTCCTTCATCAGGCAGCTTCGAAGACTCGGTCTGGATACAGATTAAGATTAAATCCAGTCGTTTTCTTGTTGGTTGCATTTACTTGCCACCCGGCGTCACCAAAGCCAAATTATATCAATTGGCCGAATTAGTTGAACGGGCATCTGAGATGCTATTCTTACAGAAAATTATAGGTAGCGATCTCAACTTGCTTGATGTTTCATGACAGAAACCAACTGCACCCGTTAAATATCGGAATTTTCTTTGTTCATTAGTCACTCGTGGATGGACACATCAAGTATGCTGTCCTACTAGAGGTAGGAACATTCTTGACTTGTATTTCACGTCCGGCATATGTAATGTAAAAACGTAGGCACAGCAATCTCCTTGGGGGCGATCATAAGGATATCTAACTGGCCTTCACGGTTGCCCAAATAACAGCCGCGAGTCCTCACTATACTTATCAATACCGAGCGCATGACAAATTGAACTGAAACAACTTCCGTACCATTAGATCGCTTGACTGGGATGGTTTTTCCTCACAGACAGTCCAAATATCAATGCTGATGAATTCTACCAGCATCGGACCTATTGCACCGACCTGCTTAGTAAAGTAAACCACCAGCTGTACGTCATACCGGCGCTTCGCTGCCACGCGACCACCACCAGTCGTGCGTGAACTGAGTATACCGCAAGGAGGCTCGTCCCTACGCGGATTCGAACCGATGACCTTATGGTTGCAAACCAGACGCGCATACCACTCGACCACTGGCCGACCCGACCTGCCTGCACCACTGCAACATAGAAAGTAACCATTGCCTCGTTCTCAAAATCCCATTTTTATAGCTGTTGGGATGCGTCTAAAACGTTTACACCCTAGGTTTAAAAAATGGATGATATAATTGCGATCATATGAGCCAATGAAGTTCTCCCGGATTTGCAAGCCCAACGTGAAAGTAAGCTTGTCACAAGAGGCACAAGCGTTAGCAGCTCCCAGCTGCAAACACATGTTGAATCATATAGTGAAAGTCAGATACGAAGCACAACGTCATCAATCGATAATGATTGCCTCAACAGACGACAGTTTCATTATAGACCACAAAGAACTACATATACATTTCACCTTGTCGTTTACTACAGACGCAGTTGTTGCACAAGAATGACTGCCCCCAGACACTAATCAGAAAGTGATACAGGTGAGTTCAAGCTGCATAGCATTGACAAGCAAATAACAGTCCTAGAGCACTATTTTCACCCCGGGCCTGATAGCATACCAGAAACAATGCTTAGAGTTCCGGGCACGATATTCCTGCTTCCCATATTCATTATGTCAATTAAGGCTGGTGTATACCCTGCCAGGTGTGCCGCATGCTGAGACTGATGTTGCATTCTTGATGCTTCTTCACCGTAGTTGGGATAAACCAAAATACACTTAAACTAGGTCTTTCTAATATATATAAAATTCGTCATATTTTATTTGGTTTGTTCTGCGTACTTGATAACCTTCTCCCAACTTGCGCACGTCGCTCATGCAAATTGTGGTAAAATTGCGTAATTGTATCGCGTGGTATTTTCTAAATAACACGGATATTTTGTACTTATTACGGATTCACTTATAACCAATTTCTTCTATGTGCGCATTTAGCGAGTATTTATGTGGTCATATACGTATACTTTATTGGATATCGGCATTAAGCGTGATTGGCTGTTATTTGATATCCCCGGTGTGGCTGCGCTTGATGTGCATGTTGACAAGGTGCCTACCTGTCTATTACCCACTACCTCGTCCATGCTGGCTCTAGGAGACATTTGGTCGTTGCTGGAGGGGACGGGGTGCACGGTTCTTGTAGCCGTGTTAGGATCAAAGATTGGTTCCATGCACTCAATGTGGAGCTGACTACGGTCCAGCCACCGCCTTGTGTGCGCTTGATTCCCCAAATACAGCGCGCTTGTGTTTGCCTGTGAAAGAGTGCAGGCCGGCTCTGTTGATGAAACATGGCTCCAATCCACATGCCTCCCGGTCTTATTACTTCGGGTTTACACTGGATATGGGATGTGTGGTTGGAGCTGTGGGTGGTGCAGCGTAAGCCACCCATGGTCCCTCTGTATGCGCAGGCGTCCTGTGACTGGCCACTGATAAGCAAATCCGAAACTGGATGCCGCCAAACATACCCTGCTAGGTAGAAGCGAGCCACCGTCATACCCCGACACAAAGAGAGGGATCACGTCAGGGCCTAGGAAAATAGCGCCTCATTAGCCAAACTTCTATAATGACTCGAATCATGGAGAAAATAATCAAGAAAAAACTTGCAGTTGGTAAATTCACACGGATTCCCCGTGAATGTTCATGTCACCCTTGCCAATTTAAATTCCTGGGTAACGTAACCAGGTGGACTGACTCCGGACAATTACCAGCGGTTTTATGCCTGCCTGAAAACTTGAGACAATCTTTTGCGAAATATGTAGAACTGGTTAAACAGATAATGGGGGTAAGTAAACAAAAGAAATTAGTTGGTACGCTTAATAGCCATGTCCCCCAGTTGGCATTTCCGAATTACCCGCAGCGATATATGTTTAACCTTTCGAGTGTGATACTAATCCAGACGCAGCTGAACCTATTGTCCTTAGGTCCAAAGTTTTGCACACCATGTAAAAAAAATCAGGCGGTGTTAGAGGTGCAGTTTGAAAGCCTAGTTGTTCAGACTAGAGACCTGCTTCCAACCGCATCAAGTGATGTTGTGAATCTAAAATCTAGCCTAGTTCATAGTTGTTATGAATACGTTAAGACCAAACCATCTAGTAATAATATTATCACTAGGGAACAAATTCAGTCACTTAGAGAGCTACGGTTAAACAAGAAATTAATATTCTCTAAGCCAGACAATGGCTCCGGCTTAGTGCTAATGGATAGGGTGGATTATATCCAGAAAACGCAGCACATCCTCAGTGACAAGAGTAAGTTTCAGAGGCTCATGGCAGGAAATTGACAACACAGGAGAGTTAGAGAAACAGCTAACCGGATGCCTCAGG
Source organism: Dicrocoelium dendriticum (assembly GCA_944474145.2). Classification (NCBI taxonomy): domain Eukaryota; kingdom Metazoa; phylum Platyhelminthes; class Trematoda; order Plagiorchiida; family Dicrocoeliidae; genus Dicrocoelium; species Dicrocoelium dendriticum. Next base: position 62,122,783 of record OX104062.1, on the reverse strand, counting down.
CGAATGATGCAAGCCAAACTTATCACGAAGAACGAATTCGAGAAGTTGAAGCTTTCATGTGGACACCTACCGAGATTATATGGCCTCACTAAAGTTCACAAGGATGAGCGCCCCAATGCGCCCAATCTTGGACATGGTGGGTACTCCTCAGCATTTGTTGGCCCAATGGATGGTGGCAAATCTGCAGCCGTTACGGAATTTGGTTTGTACTTACTGCGTGACACGTTCGAATTCATTGAGAGGATATCTGAAAGCAACCTTGTTAACAAAAGGATGATATCATTCGATGCCCAGTCGCTATTCACAAACATTCCATTGCTCGAAACCCTGGATTAGATATGCGAGCTTGCTCGGCAACTGACCATATACGTAAATTTTCCGGAGAACTTGCTAAAGGAGGTGCTACTTCGTTGCGCATTAAACGTTCGGTTCACCTTCAATAGTGAAACGTACCATCCGATTGACGGAGTGGCCATGGGATCTCCTTTGGGGCCGCTGCTGGCTGACATTTTCATGGCGAAATTGGAACATGGTCCACTCAGGACGCACATCAGTGGAACTGAAATGTACGTACGGTGTGTTGATGACACTTTCGTACTTTGCAAGTCCGAAAAGCATGCGGAACAGTTGCTGTAAGCTTTCAATGACGTACACGAGAATCTCCATTTCACTTGTGAACAAAAAGTCGGAAACCGGTAACCTTTCTTGGATGTAGAGGTTATCCGTAAATCGGACGGATCATGCAGCAGGAAGGTACACAGAAAGCACAAATGGACTGGGCAGTACACTAACTTCCACAGCGCAGTACCACTACAGCATAAGCGGAGTTTAGTCAGATCTCTCGCCTTCAGGGCGCGCAGTATTTGTACATCGGATACCGTCAACGAAGAACTACAGAGAATCAGCGACCCCTCAGGGAAAATGGCTATCCTGATAAATTTATCATAAAACATTCGAAGGAACGCAATCGAAATCCACCTAGCAGCATTGCTCCTAAGAGAGAGCTTTTCCTACATATACCCATTAAGTGTGATTCTGCAGCTGATATGTTATCCTGACGCCTGAAAGATGCTGTTGAGAAAACTTATTTCTCTGCCCGCCTGAGAATCGTTTTTCACAATAAGCCGTTGCTCACAAAACCCTTGAAGGATAGACTACCGTCGTTGACCCGTTCAAAGATCGTGTATCAGTACTGGTGCTCCTGTGGCGCACGATACGTGGGTCGCACGACGAGGCACCTATCTCAGAGGATTCGTGAACACATCCCGGCATGGTTTTACAAGGCGAAATGAGGTCTTCAGATAGCTCAATCATGTCGCACCACCTTGAATGTGGCCATATAGCTTCAGAGAATGACTTCACAGGCATTTACTCACTACCTGAACACTTCTCCCAAGTATTCCGCAAACAGCACTAATCCATCGCCCAGGCTATCTACATTTACCATCTGAAGCCAGAATTATGTGTACAAAAATATTTCGTACGACCAATACTACTACCTTGGCCAACGGACACTGTTACTTAGTTATTTGGCTGTTATCTTACCTACTTAATTACTTTGGACTGCTGAGCTTTGCGTATGCATGTTTATTTAGTTTACTGTGTTTATCATCTCTATCTCTGTCTCAAGGTATCGATTTTGACCATACAAACAGTCCAGAAGTCAATCCCAACACGAGCTGACGCTTTCCCCACAAGCAGTTTTATGTAAACGTTCGGGTCTGATGAGAGTTTACCGAAAAGAATTCTTCACTCTGAAGTGATTTCTGATATTGATTCATATTAATGAAATGGGAATCTTTGCTTTGCTGAAGACCAGCATTGCCCGTGATTCATTGAAACTTCTAATCTTTTCACAAATCTGCTCTTCCTCCCTTATACTATTATTCATACGCTCTCGCTGAGGTAATAAAAACACTATTATTCAGTATAACCACTGATATGGTGGTAGGTGAGGCACGAAATCCTCACTGAAAGCCGTAATACTCCGGAGAATAGCGACCATAAACCTTTCCACTACAGATCATGGCCGCATGTACAACGGAATCCAGGATTAATAAGGTGAGCCGAGAGAAGAGCAATGGTTTGTATGCTACAAAGGCCAAATAGGTGAGGATAAATAATCATCCACGCTTATGGTGCCTGACCTTATGATCCGTGGCCGTCCAGATCAAATCTATATTCCCTACTTTTATTCTTATTCTTATCTGCACAACAGTAAGCATATACTCGTTTGCGTATTAGCTCCAAACTTGATTCACTTCAGAAGATACCTGGAATGTATCCATGATGTTAGATCTTGCAGCTCGTTGTCTACGGTTCCTTACGGATGTGCTCATGTGAATCTTCCTAGGCTCGCACACTTGAAGTTAAAATTAATGTTATTATTGCTCTATACCACGTTTATGGAATTTTTCGAGGATTTAGAAATCATAACTCACCATCATATTTGTTGCTTTTCCTATGCCATCTGCGTCATACGCTGACATGTAGACATTTGTAGATTATTGTTGGTTTTTGTGAGTAGCGTAATTTTCGTAGAAAATAGAAACCACGATTAAACTTTGCACAATAGTCTGCCCCGACGGGGAATCGAAGCCCGGACATACGGATTACCGGTCCGCTGCTCTATCACTGAGCTACCGAGGACTGACGAACAGGAGCGCAATTTACTACATGACTTCTGCGTGGTTCGCGAAGTACTGCCAATAAGCTCACAATAGCAGTACCATCGTCCTTTGAACATCAGGAGGACAGATACTTCGGTTCATTGGGAAGTGACGAGTGAGTGAGCCAATCTGAAACACCAGGACAGATACTGTGAGCTTATTGGCCATACGTCGCGAACCAAGTAGGAGTCATGTATTAAATTGCGCACCTGATCGTAAGTCCTCGGTAGATCAGTGGTAGAGCAGCGGACCGGTAATCCGTATATCCCGGGTTCGATTCCCCGTCGAGGCAGACTATATAGACGTTCATCAAATAATGCACATTTCGCTCTCATTGTACCTAGCGCCAGAGTCCGTTGTTTTTAGTTTGTTCATTTTCATTCTGAAGTATTTTTCACAATGGGTAAGGCTTCAGCACAATTCCGTATTTTTAGATGTGCCAACTAAACTACTAGGGGAATTACAAGAGCACTTGCTTAATTTTTTGTATACCTTGCAAATGGTTGTTTATATTGTGAATTATTCTTTGCCAGGCATTCATACTTTTTAGATTTACCGATAAACATTTCACAGCCGTTTCTAGCCTACCATGATACTACCGTTAGTTTATTTCCTCCCTGATTCCACCATGAAAAGAAACCTGAACATGTTTCAATCGACTGATGAAGTTGGATTGTACCTTAGCGGGAGAATGAAAAACTGGTGCGACCACTAAAGACCCATTTCCGCCTTCTGGTCAGACTGTGCTGATTCCGGTGGACGGGACATCAGGTAACGGAGGATCTAACCCCGATACAATCCTCCGCACTTCTCCTTGAACAATGTGCATGTGCGAAACTGTCATGAACATAACATAATACACAATCCCATTCGATATGCTGAGGGAATTCATGAAGAAAATATATATACATTATGATCGTTCCCAATGTCGGAGCAGTTTCTCGCACCGCAGAGAAAGTATACATATATATATATATATATATATATATATATTCCGTCATTGGAGGAAGAGATTAAGTGGCTTGGAGTAGGATTTAAAAAACTTAAAGCACAAACACCGCTAAGTTCGGCTCTCGCCCAGGAGTGTCCAACCAAATGTCCTTCGGATCCCAAGCGAGTCCAACTTCGTAGTGAGGGAGTTAATGTTTCTTGACCACGTCAAAGCTTCGTCAGCCAACCTATTCTTCAATTCAGACCCCGGCGCGCAGGCAAGACACGTCGCGGAAGTCGGTGGGCTACAATGCGCACACCATTTCGATAAATAGATCAATAGCGAGGTTGTAAAGAAAAGATGACAGCGGACATCCTCATTTCACACCGCTGGAAATATTGAGGGGTGGTGACAAGTTGCCATAGATGCTTAATGGACCCAAAACACACGCGTTAACAGCTCCCGGGCACACCTTTCGTAAGTCAACAGTCTCTCAAAGAGCACATCGATTCACCGAATCGAAGGAACACAATTACGGTTGAGCGCCAAAATGTAGATGACAGTGCTCCGACAACTGATGTGAAGTGAGGATGCGGTCAATGTAGACAAGTATTATTGTATTTAACACTTGCCCAATAAACATTTGACAGTGTTACAACACATGGGTAACAATAACAAAAAGGAGGAAGGAGAGTTAGAAGAAGGAATGTAAAGTCCCATGTGCTGTGTGGGCAGAGACCTTTCCAGTTGCTCACATGGGCGCAAATCAATCTGTGAAGTATTACAGAGGCAAGCAACTTGGAGCCAATTTAGATCATGATTAGATTATGATTGCCGTATACCAAAAGTGAAATCCCCATGAAAATCGGGGCTATAACGAACAGTTTCCTACATTCATAGTTACGCTAACAAAGCGTGTAAGTCAGCTGCAAACTAGGTCCCTCGAATTTGAAGAAGTCACACAGTTTCGCTGAAACCAGGTACCCTGTTGTCCATTTCCTACATCAGATGGATGATTACCCGGAACAACTGTAGTTTTCATCTCCGAAGAACGAGGACATTACTGGGAATCGCGGTTTCTCTTCTGGCTATCACGCAGTTGCGCCCTGAGATCCTTACGAGTCTCGTTGCATTCGCTTCCAGTCGAAACGCGTCGGCGAACATCCAGAAGTTCAAGAGGCTGCGTAGAGACTCAATGTCCAGGTTGGCGATTTGACAAGTGACATGTGCACTTTCCTGCTGATACTAAGATCTGGTGAACATGCGAACAGTGATCTTCAGCTGTATTCAGTAAGCGCTTACCGAACCCGAATGTTAGCGCATATTGATACTCATTCAGAACATTTGGCTTCTCTTATTTGCTGGTGTCAATGTGTTCACAGGGTCGCCCGTCAAAACGCACCCGCAGATCAACACATACAAGAGCATGGTCAGTGTCCACACGTGTGCTCCAAATCGATCTGTAGTTTTGGACGCAGTTCTCCAATAGTAATTGATCGCGTCCATGACTGGTGGGCGGGTGCTCTGTCGGAAGTTAGAGTTAACGAGAAATGAACTAACAGCCTCACACAGGTGTAGCGACCGCTCACCGTTATCATTACGGGAGCCTAGACCGTGTTGGCCACCCATATTACGATCGGACAACTTGCCAACCTAAGCGTTCAGATTACCAGATAGAACTACAGTATACGTGCTTCTCCATGACGAAGGAGCTCCTTCAGTTGACGATAGAGGTCGTCTTTCACCGAGTCATCGCTACAGTTGGTGGGCGCGTAGATAGAGATGAGAAACAGGCACCTGTTAGCCTTGCGCGACTTCGAAGCTTGAAAGAGCCAGGAAGTCGGACCGCACACATCCGGCTACTGACTGGTATCCAATCGGTCAGAGCAGCATCAGCCTGTGCAATACTCACACCGGCTTGGCCGGCACTCGAAGCTGCTTCATCTCCGGATAGACGGGATGAGAAAGTACCACCAGTGTCGCGTGTGAGGAGTTGCAGAGTGAACACATGACTCGAGTCTTGCAGGCCGGTTTCCGATAAGCAGCAGACATAGATCGATAGGTTCTCCAGTTTCGCGCAAGTGCTGCATGTTGGCCGAGTGCACACGTTGAGGCAGGTCAAAGAGTAGTGAAGATCGAGAGATTTAAAGAGACACAGTTAAACTGACATTGTCCGCATGGTTGGACATGGACTTGTTGACAGGGCATAAGTGACTCTCCGCGATTGTGTGTGAGTCGAAACTAGAAGGCAAGCGACTACCGAAGTAAGATGGGGGCGTGCCAAAAGTTGGGATTGAAAGTAGGAGCGATTAAAGCGGGACGAGAAGGATGAAAAAGCTCAACAGAGAGAGTAATAAGGCGAAGAGGCTTGAGCGGAAGCATCCACCCCAATCGATGCAGCAGGTAGGGCGTCGGTAAGCGACTGCGCAAATTTCATCGGGTTATTCCCTATACACGACCGTCACCACTTTAGGTTTTATGTGGAACCCAATACGCCGGTACATCGTACTGACGCTTTGTTGTCGCATGATCACTGACAGTCGCATGTGAGCTGTGGATCCTGCGAGATGGGCCACGCCTGTGCCGGATCGAACAGGCGACCTCAGAACAATTTAGCTGTTGGCTGATCACTGTCGCTGCCTTACGATGAAGGCATCCAAGAAGAGTCAATCAAGTGTGAAGGTACCTACCACTGAGTAGTAAGTACCGTATAATACCGTGTATAAGCCGAGGAAGTTTGGACAATTTTCCATGTCTGTAGTGGGGGGTCGGCTTATACAAAGGTTATGCGCAATTGGAAAAAATCACATGCAAAATCCACCCAGAAATTCACTGCACACTTATGCCTTAGCACCGCTTGCTAGGGGCAGACGGTATCCCTGGAGGGAATTTGAAGTGCCTATAGGTATACACATTATGTTTGTGTCGAAAATTCTCGGTATATTGCACATTTGACTGTCGCGACGGATGACAGTAAGAGAAACATACTGATTATACAGAATCGAACACCAGCACACAGAATAACATTGGAAAAAGACATAACAGAACAGTACGTACCGGTAGATTTTATAGGCTGGCATATCCAAACGCTGCACAATATTAAAATTACTCGAATCCTTCGAAACTAGAATCCGAGTCAGAATCTCCAAACAGTTTCTGGTACTGGTCGTCTGTCATTGGGACGTCAGGGTAAATATCGTCAACTTCACTGCTCTCGTCATTGTCGTATTCCTCAAAAATGGCATCGTTCTCACTTCCATCCACAGCATTACTGATACAGCACTTTTCAATGGTCGTACGATAATTTCTGATGGAATACTAGCCACACTTCTTTCATTCACGCTGTAAGTGTAACAATGTCAACCTTTTCCATATTGCCACCCTTCGTCAACGTTAAATCAGACGATTCCATCCATTCAATCCACCTGGCCCGAAGGCTATCTTTAAAGGGCTTATTGAGACAGACATCCAGTGGCTGCAAGATTGATGTAAGTCCGCCGGGAATTAAAGCCACAGACGACTTCAGTTCAAAGCATCGGTTCGCCACGTTCTCAGTTTGGTGTGACCTAAAGGAATCCCAAACCAACATAGATAGTTGTTTTAAAAGGGCACCGCTTCGCTTTCCCCAAACTGTATCCAACCAGTCTATAGTGACACTCGTCCATCCATCCTTTCGCGTGAGCCCGCACAAACACGCCGCTTGGGAACTTCGCATTTTTAAGCAACATCTTAGGCTTAAAAATAATGAAAGGTGATAGACGGGAACCATCCGCCATACACCCTAAAACAACTGTGAAATGTGTCTCGTCGTCTTTACAAAAACTGTGTTAACACCTTACTGCTCCATTGTGCGATTTGGAGACATATCAAAGCACACGGGTATCTCGTCCATATTTGCTATTTGGGACGGTGCAAAGTCGTATTGCATTCTCAGATAAATCACAAACCTTTGAAAATATTCAACTTTACTGTCCAATTCCTTCGGCGGTTTCTGAGCTAGTTTTGTGCGGGTCCGTTGAAACACGTCGAATCGGTTCATAAAACGACTGCACCATGCGGAGGAAGCAAAAAAATCACTGGTTTTCATGGCTGGTATTCCGGACTTTTTAACATTGTGAGCACGCTTATCCGAACGTTTGTTCGGGTAACAAGTAACCCACTGTGCCGTGACTCAATAACCCATTGCGCTAACATTTCGTCCAGTGTAGGAAACATGGTTGCTCTACCGCATGCTGCTCTCTTGCCTACAGGCATCAGTGACAACTGACTTTCCTTTCGCCTTTCTCTCGCTTACTTTTCATTCACCGTGAAATGCGGTGCAGCTACACAATTAGCAGATTGCTCGGCAAAGGCGACAACTTTCAGTTTAAAGCCAGCAGCATATGCACATCGCTTTTGTCCAGACATTTTTTCACGTTTCCACGGCTTTGGAAGTTCGCACGAAATGTGGACACATTCTCAGCTGGATCGTTTGACGTCGCGTTAGTGCTATTTTGGTTAGCGAATCACAGCGCTTAGACATTATGCTATGCTAGTCAATCTGGTGCATTAAAAGTACAACGTCGTCTCACACCACTGATCGTGAACTTCCCTAACCCGCTGCTCCACTGCAATTCAGATGCATGAGGTCACCGACTATGCGAGGCGGCTGTCTTAGCAGTTTCGTGTAACTTGACATCCAGTCAATACCATGTCCAGTGCGGTTAAAATCTTTGTTCTGACGGCTCTAAGTCCCAGTAAATGCGATCATAACACATTAGGTCGTCAGAACTGATCAATAGTAGGGGAGCTATCGCTTGAGTACGCTCAAGTGAGAGCAGGTAGTGATAAAGTCAAAATCGTGAGAAACAAATTGGTTTCTCTTTTTGCTGATTTTTGGGGGTCGGCTAGTATACGGACTTACGATTTTGGACAAATTTGACGTTGCAAAGTCATACTGTCGGCTTATACACGGTAATATACATTTTGCATCTAGAAAGTTGTAGCTCCTTTGGACGAAAGATCGTAATTTAATGGTAATCAAATTTGTCGGTCAAGTGGATAGCAAAACACGAGTATCCGGTATCCCCATCGTCTTGCGTGCATTGCGTGAGCAAATCTGGCCAACCACTGTGCGAGGTTGTTTGATAAGTGGATCCCTCTCAACGGTAGTCAGCCGCTTACCATCAATCGCCACGAAACCGTTGCCTTATGCGCGTGTACGCCTTAGGTAGCTCAGAGCTCTCAACTGATCCTGATTTGGAAGGAAAATCTGTGGTCGGAAGAAGTCGCGCATGCCTACAGAGTTGAGCATGTGTTTCGTATCCCGCTGCGCAGACTGAATTCGACTCAGTTCAAACTGCCAAGCCTTTCGTTTAAAGCGCTGATGTTTTGGGTTGCAGAGCGCCTTTCCTGCTCAATTACCGGAGGAGAACAAGAACACGACATTGGTTAACTGTAACTTCCTTTGTTCCAATTTACCTCATGTTTATTACCTTTTGTAGAGGCTACTTGTTGTGTAATAGAACTTCTTTCTCAGCCCTTGGAGTTCTTCCGTGCTTGCGTGTTACACTAGCAGCTCCAATGCTTAGGACGGAAGATTTCGCGTGATTTATAGACATCAACTAGAAGGTTGACCAGTCTCAGAGCCTATCCAAGGCACTCTGAATTGGCTCAGAACCCCCAGGGATATCCATAATATTCCAGAGCTTAAGGTTACCAGCAAACAGTGGCAACGACGTTTCAAGCTCCTGTGGTAAGTCATTAACCTAACTTGCGGAAAGCAACGGTCATAAAACCCTGTACTGCTGAATGTGCCACCAAGAGCTTGCTTGTGTGAAAAGTAACGCCCCACGCATACACACTGTCCATTTCCCCTTAAAAAAGAAGCCACTATTTAAGGCCACCACTGGATATACCATAAGAAATCAACTTTAGTGAGAACGGTAGGTGGGAGACAGTATCAAAGACCTTCGAGAAGCGAATGTAAAGCGTCAATAGCGTGACCTTTGTTTACTGCCTTAGCCAAACTTTCACGAGCTACAAGTAAATCTGTCAGACACGGAAATCCCTTACGAAGTCCGTATTGTACAGTACAGGTTAAATTTATTCAGGGTGGTCTCCACCGAACCCCTCACAACTTTCAAACCACTTGACTGCTAGGTTTGTCAAGCTGAAGGGCCCGTAGTTCGTAGTTAGGAAAGAATCCTCCTGGACTTTAGTGACCAGCTCAACATGTGGTAGCGAGTTCTCACGAGCAAAGACATCAGTATAATGCTCACTAAGTATACAAGCCCTATCCTAGTCGGTATGCTGACGGGTCTCGTCCGCTCTTAGTAAGGCTGGTATAAAAGATTTTGTATCGTTGCGCCTCTTTACGTCAGCAAAGCACTTCTTCGGAGCTGTTGCGGCCACGTCCGCTAAACACTTCTCGTACTGAAGACGAGCAGCCCTGAGATGTCGCCAGGCTGGCTTGCCGAACTACCTCCTCGTGGTGCCAGCTGGGTTGTTCGGGTGAAACCCGTTCCAGCAAAGTGTTCGGCGACAATGTATCACCTCGGTGGGACATTGTTTCCAGCATTTGTGCTGACTTCATGGGGAGTATTGGGCCCCTGTTTGGTAATCTACCAAACAAAGACGCATGAATTGAACATTCAGTAAATGCCTCCCAATGGGCGCCATTCCCTAAATTCTCCCCGCTGCTTTGCGGGTAGGTTATTTAGCCAAAGGCTCGGGGTGGAGTCCCCTAAGTCAACTCGCTACTTCGGCTTGGGCAACCGGGTAGTATCACGCCCTCTCGCAAAACCATGGACTGTATTACAACTTGCTCATCAGCTGCTGTTTCTGCTGGTCACTTTCACGCGACTTCATCACACGCCAATTGTTTGTTTGTTAACAATCCTCACTTTCCGTTACCCGATTCATGTGCTCAACAATCTGACTGCGATTCCGGTTGCGCCGCAGACCAAGGAGTTCAACCTATGGCTCTCTTTCGTCCTCAATCCTGGTTCTGGCTGGCGTGCTTTGACGTTCGGACACTCGTGCAGACTGGCCAGCAAGCCGGTCTAGCGTGCACCCTAGATACCCTAGACATTGATGTCTGCTGCCTTACAGAGGCCCGATTGCAAGATACCAGCACCGTGTTTAAATTGACATCCCCAACTGACCACTAAGCCAGATAGCACCTGCGTCTTTCTGGAGATCCAGAAGCAGCCTCAGCGGGTTTGGCTGGCGTAGGCATAGCACTAAGTGACAAGGCAGAGGCGGCACTACTGGACTGGTTCTCGATTAACAGCCGACTATGTGCAGTTCGGCTTCGGGGTTCATCTAGAATCAACAGTCACCGCGAAGAGAGACACAACTAGTTTGTGTACTCTCCAACTGACTGCAGTGGCGACTCGGTCAAGGAAGAATTCTACCGGGATCTACAACTGCTCTTGACTAATGCTAAAATCCCGGATGTTGTTATCCTTGCAAGAGATTTTAATGCACGGCTTGGTCGCCTGTTACCATAGAAACGCCACCTTGGTAGTCCACACGCGCTCCATGAGAACCGCTCTGATAACAAAGGGAGACTTTTCACATTGTGCGAAAACAACCGTCACTTTCTTTCGAGCAATAACTTCAGGCGTGCGAAGAAGCGTTCCGCAACGTGGCGTCTCCCTTCGCCAACGCAACCGTAGTCTCAAATTGATCACATTGCAATTAGCTTCAGATGGTAAGACAGCGTACTGGACCGCAGGTCCTTTTAGTCCACCTTCCTTGACTCAGATAATGCTCTGGTCTGCGCGAAAATTTGTATGTGCTTTGGAGGATCCCGAAACACCAAGCAACGCAAGATTGATGTAAACAGATTAACTGATTCCTCTGTCTAGCAGAGTTATCAGTCTTCACTGGCATATGCACTTAGTTGCAATCCACCGCAAGTAATGGAACAACACTTCACATATATACGGAATGCGATGACCATTTCCGGACAGTCATGCTGCTGTTTAACTTGACGCCCCATGAAGGCTTGGATCTCTGCTCGTTCTCTGGAGCTGTTCAAACACCGCAAGGATATCCAGGCGGAATCAGATTGCAACGAGCGGCGCCATTCTGCCAACCGGCTGCTCAAGCATAGCCTACGCACGGATCGCGAGACATGGTAGTCTGTGCGTGCTTTAGAGAGGGAGACCACTGCCCTTTCTGGTAACACCCGCAGGCTTTTCCAACTCAATCGGTCCACTGGCCTCAGGAAACCTTGTGTCATTGAGGCCATTTGTGAGGTGGAGATGTCTCCGATCACCAACCAGCAGAGGCGTATGGACCACTGGGCCGATCACTTTCACTCGCAGTTCAACTGGCCTCCACCAGTCATCAGTACATGCAGCACACCTTGCTGTCCACCCCGGCTCGTCCCACTGAATCCACCTAGCGAAGCGGAAATTTGCATGGATATTCGACGCTTGAAGTGGTTCAAGGCTGCCGTCTCAGCAGACTTCCTCCGGAGCTGTTCAAGTACCGCGACATGGTGATCATTAACCAGTTGACCTCGCTGTTCGCAAATGTGACATGAAAAGAAAGTGCCTTCCACTTGGGGCGAATCAGTTATTGTCCCAATTTTCGAGAAAGGCGTTCGCGCCTCGTGTAAATCATCGCGGGATTAGTCTTCTTTCGCTTGCCTCTAAGCTATTGGCGTCCATTCTGCTTCGCAAACTATCCCCAGTACGTGAATCATACTACCGTGAAGAACAAGCTGGTTTCCGTCCTGGCCGCGGATGCGTGAATCAAATCTTCACGCTCCGCCAGCTCCTCGGACTTCGCCACATTTATCACAGGCCCACCATCATTGCGTTCCTAGACATAGGTGCTGCTTTTGACTCCGTTGATCGACCTGCTTTATAGCGTTGCTTACTAAAGAACGGGGTGCCAGAGAAGGATACCGCCATCTTATGAGCGCTTTACCTTCATACATCCGGCAAAGGGAGGGTCTATTGCACGCTTTCCTCGCAATTCTCTGTCAATATCGGTGTGTGACAGGTCTTCCCTATGTCCCCATTCCTCTTCAGCTTCGCAATCGAAGACGTTCTGTCGAATGCTCTAGAAGGTCTCCAACATTTTGGCCTAGAGCTTCTACTGGGTGAGCGCGCGACCGACTTAGAGTATGCTGATGTTATCGCCTTACTTGGTGACGATCCTCAGGGTATGCAACTCATTCTGGATCGTTTGGCGGTTGAAGCATATAAGTATGGCATAAGCTTCGCCCCATCGAAGTGTAAAGTGCTGCTCGATGATTGGCTTTCACCTGCTCCCGTGCTCACTCTCGATGGTGCACAACTTGAACAGGAAGATAGTTTCGTCTACCTTGGGAGCTGTGTTTCTGCTGACGGCCCTATCAACAAAGAAGTTTCTCTTCGTATCGCTAAAGCTCGATCAGTATTTGTCAATCTGAGGCACTTGTGGCGTCGTCGCGACGTCTCATTCTCGCTAAAGGGTCGCGTTTACAGCGCATCAGTTCGCTTAGTGTTGTCGTATGGGAGCGAGTCCCGGCCGATTCGTCTTTCTGCCTTCGAAAACGGTTGCTTAAGGAGGATCGCTCGTGTTTGGTGGGAACATCGAGTTAATAGTAATGACGTCCGACGCCGCATTTTAGGGAATGCGAGTATTCCCTTCAACAAACTGGTTTTGTTGCGCCCGTTGAGATGGCTCGGTCACGTCCTACGCATGGCACCTGAGCGTCTACTGCGTCGCGTTCTATTCGCTCGTCAAGGACCTGGCTGGAGGCGACGGCGTGGTGGTCAACCTTCCACTTGGCGGTAGCACATGAAATCGCTGACGTCATGTCTATCCGCTTTGGATCCGTACGTTTTTCAGGATGGGGACCCAAAGATGAGGAGTGCCAATGGCTTAACACACTAGAAGACATGGCCCGCAACCGGAATCAGTGGAAGAATTGTGTACAGTATTGTATTGATTCACATGTTTAATACTACAAACATTAAAAATGACAGAAAAAGAGCAAAATCGGCGTGTGAAAAACAAACAAAATGTTTTGTTCTACTTTTTGTCAAAATGTTCCATTCTTCCTGCGGCATATTAGCTGAAGTGTGTTGCTCACCTTCAACTAACATGCCACGATGATTATGACGCGATGACTCTTGCTTATCCGCTGATCACCATGGTTTTATGTTGGCTCTGTGTCTAGTTGATAGGCTGTTGAGATTACTACTACTGCTATGTCGCTAACATTTATTCCTAATCTCTCAATAGCTTTCATAGTTGCTAGTTGATGAAGCCGTGGTAAGTTCCCCAGCATGTAGACCACTTCCTGAGCACATATCTGCCCGTACAAATTATCCGTGTATGGCTGCGCCCATGTCTTCGTTTTCATAATGTGCCGGGTATGGGGGCAGAGATCGCGATGATATAATCCTTACATTTTTCCCAATCCTACCCAAAAGTGTCGGCCATGGAGATCACACAATGCAGAACTGAAGCTTTGGCTCGCCTTGCGTTAAAGTCCGCCCGCCAAACATTTGAGTATATCTCAACAGTGGCCTGGTGGCACTTATAGAGAGCATATCGAAAGGATATGCAGACATAGTCGCTGGAACAGCCTTATGTAATATCACTTACGAACTTGCGTGACTGCACAAACATAAGATCCAAATTAGACGGCAGCTTGTTGCTCGAGTATCTAGCCTGGAGGTTCACGAACTGATGCAAAGGTAGTTGCAATGTTGTCTGAAGGAGATCCAAATCGAAGGTGCCGATCGTCGAATTGCGAGATAGACAAGCCCAACAGACCTCAGCGAGGTTGAAATCCCCTAGTACTAGACAATTTTTGGCAACATAAATACCAATAAACTCAATAACCTTTGATGTACTTCCAGGACTTCGATATACCACTACAACTGTAAACTAGGTAGAAGTGCACACAGCAGTCGATAGGGCTTCAACAGTCTGATCCAATGACTGAAAAACACAGTTCCTAAACACATCTAGTTTACAGCACACGTACATAGTGACGCCTCCGCCTTGACGGCCAGCAGAGCGATCACATCTAAGTAGCTCGTAGCCAGGAAAACATACTTCACCGTCTGAGATATCCGGGGACAACCACGTTTCTACGAAACCGATTACGTGGGGACGAGATTTTTCTGCAAGTAGACACATGTGTACCTAGTTATTCAGGCTACACACATTGCTAAGTACTACCTGAAAAAAACTGGGTACGACGAGCCCTGGGTCGTGCGCTACCCGGACGGTTTCTGGTAAGACAGAAATTGACCTCCGTCTGACCACCTAAAACCCACAAGACAGGTCTTGCTCATCAGCCGCCTGCCTGTTCTTGAGATCTTTGACGGTCTCCTTAAGCCTCAGTCTATCTGCCAGTGGGAGATCGAACTGAACACTGATATTACTGCCCTTGAGTTTTAAGGTAAAACGCAATAACGCTGTGTGCCCCTCCGGGGTTAAAAGGACTACGCGAAGTAGGCGAAGTCGTGGATTTGGCATATCAACAGGGACATTTCCGGTCTGGTCAGCTTCCTGATAGTGACATCAGGGAAACCAGGGGGAAGCATCTCGGTGACGTAGAGCTTGAACCACTTGTGGTCATCCAGCGTGCGTTCCCTGAGAAGAGCTGCCGCAGCTTCGGCAGCGTTACGGAAGATAACGTTTCTATCATTAAAATAATTACCTCGACGTGGCGTATTCACCTCATAAATTTTAGATTCGACACCTGGTTTGATCGGTTTGACTGGTTACACGACACGTATTTTCGTCAAAGGAGCTGGGGTACTTGATGTTGGAGCTTTGTGCTCTAGCTCCAACACCTTCATGGTTTTAGTTCCCTCAGGCTTTGCCGGGGTCTAACGGACTTTTCTAGTCCGTTTCCTCTTTCTTTAGTGGGCGCAGACTCCATAAGTTCGGCCTCGCTTTCGACGGCGTCCAATACACCACCATTCTAGGTAGGTTGAGCATTCGACACGTAGTCGTCACTCCAGGTGGGTTCTCATCAGCATCAGATGAGATTGGATGAGTGGCTCCGTCCAATGGGCCGATATCGATAGTGACTCCAAGTTTCTTTATCAGTAACTCTACGGTCAAGAGAAGCGAGGAAAGACCACATCTGCTGGTTACCCAGCCCGACGTTACTCGATGCCTCCTTTGTGACATCAAGACACCAAGAGCGACGATTACAGCATACAGGTTAACCGAAAAGCGTGCTATCGCTAATCGAGGGCATTGAGGAAAACCGGGCCCCGGACCCATGTGCACAGGTGCTGGTCATTGAGTTCATGACGTGGTCATTTGCGGCGGTTTTGGAGGAATCGCGGTTTCTGTCCTAACTAGCCAAAGCCCAGCTGCATGTGTCGCTAAGACTAGGCCTAATTCCGGTGATAAAACAAATTCTAAGCTCTCCTCATCTCAGTCACAAACGAATCTAGTTCTCGACAGACTTTCTGCACTGGAGAAAGTAAGCCGCAAATTCCTGAGCGCACCCAACCACCTCGAGTTCGTTGTCTCATCATCATGAACGCGGCTCAGTCACAGATGGCCACTCCTGCGGAAAGAATGCTGTATGACTAAATACTACTCGAGCGTTTGATCTCTGCTATTTGATGAAATCGAACAGGGAATTAACATTGTATCTGCCTTTCGTCTCGGTAGGAAAAGAGATGATCCTCCAAGTTTCGCTTTCTTAAAATCGCATGCCGGGATGCAGAGGAATGTCGATGCATCCTGTGACGGATCTCGCGTCTCAAAAGTGAGTCGTCTTATGTGTTACGAGAGCTCTCTGGAGAATCGGGTCGGAATGAAAAAGTTATAGAACTAGACGAGGAAGTGGTGAAACAGACCATCATATCGTGGATTTCCGAGTAGTTCGGAAGACTCCGAAAGCTCATCGGTGGTTTATTCTAGTCATCCCCGGAGAGTAAAGCATAGGAACGGATTGGGCATGTTATCCGCCAATGTGCGCAGTCTAAAAAATAAACTGGATGTGATTTAGTTGCTTACCTCAGCGACTCGTCTAAACATTATGGCATTCACTGAAACGTGGTCATTCCCAGAAATCACGGATTCGGAATTGTCTGTCCGCGGTTGTCACCTCCCACGGTCCGGTCGCCACAGAGTAGCGTCTGGTGGTGGCGTTATGCTCTATTGGAAGGTGGGTCTGAATGCGCATGTACTTGTAACTATCAGTGACCATGGTGACAATTTCGAAGCCCTTTGGAGCGGTGTACATGACAGATGCGGATCTCTATTGATCGGTGTCATCTACAAAGTGCCACCAGGCACCGGAGTTTGCTTGTTGAATTCGATCAGGGCGCACAGCGTAGGCATGGACGGTTTTATCATGGGGGATTTCAATGCACCAGATGTCGATTGGGATGTAATTCTTTGCGATCGCCCATCCGAGCATTTCGATGTCAACTTACTCGTAACCCTTTTGAATTGCAATAATTTTCAGCATGTCATGACGCCGACTCGTATTTTCCAAGACCAGACTCCACACGTCTTAGGTCTCGGGCTCTCCCCGCCACATTTTGATGTCACGGATCTAACGGTTCTTCAACTCATAGGCGACAGCGATCATTGTGTTGTTTCATTCCAGTGGACACGTCGCCTCACGATCCATATTTACCGTCGGATTGTAGTGCACCTGAACTTATTAATTTTATCTGTGAGTGGAATCAGGTACTCTCCAAAATGAGCAAGTCGTTGCCTTGTCCTATAGTAACTCCTTCACGAGGGGTCCACATTTAAATTACCGTTAATTGAGATACCTAGTGTACAGAAGTTACAAATTATGGGATCTTTTTAAGCAATTGCAATCAGAGCTTGCTTGCTCTAAACAACAAGACTGTCAGAAATGTTTGTGTCACGATGGAACGTCTGAAAGGTCAACGATATTAACTGTCGTTAGCGGAACACTCTAGAACGATGCCCAACTTGTTTTTATCATATACGAGAAGAAGAACCATTATCTGCAATGATATCCCTCCCTTGTGTTCCTGTGAGCATCTGGCTTTACGAAGACGCTGATAAAGCCAGTGTCTTGGCCCAGCAGTACGCTTTTGTGGACGCGAAAGAAACATCGTTCTGTGACAACGCTGTATTCACTTTTCCTTCTCTGTCGGATCAAGTAGACAGTAACATCATTTCTGTGATGTAACTTCTTGATACAGATCCGTACCCTCCACTCGGCCTGGATAGATTACACTCCTTGTTCCTTTGGATTGTTGCGGAGTACATCGCTCCACTTATCTGTCAGGTTTTACGTCACTTCTTTGAAGCTGATTGTTTTCTGTCGACTTGGAAAGTGTGCATCGTCAAACCAATCTACAAAGGAGGGATTAGACAACATCCAGCCAACTATTGCCCAATCTGCTTAACGGTCATAGTGTGCAACATTGTGAAATGGATCTTGAAAGGTGCTCTTTATCTCTACCTGGAGGAACTGAATGTCTTTTTATACCCAGCATAGTTTTTGAAGCGCACTGTAGTGCTTATTAGTTTTTCACATTTTCTCTTTCCTTTCCTCCATTTTAGCATGACATCTCTGATACAGTTTGTTTGCATTAACGATGACAATAGACTTCATCGTTGCCCGCGCTCCGTCGTGCTACTTTTTGGCTGTGTTGCCACTGCGCGTGTACGGTGCCGTTCAGTCTTCTAGGGAATCGGATATTAAATGTAAAATTACTATCGAACCTTTGTTTTCATCGTGCTCGACATGTGCCACAGGTATAGTGCAACCTACGATTCGAACTCAACTGTGATTAGACTGTGAGTTGACTATTTCCGAAAGTTTTGGCGTTTACTGAGGGACAGAGAACTTCTTAGTATTCTTTTGACCACTACAGCCCGCACATGTTCTTCAAGCTTGTTGGTTAATAAAGCGAAATGGGCAGAGTCGCTAGATTCCGGCATACGCTTGAGCTTTGTTTTTTCCGATTTAAACAAAGCTTTCGACAGGGTCTTGCATGAATTGTTTTTGTTTAAATTCCGTGGAATTGGTATCGCCGGGAATCTTCTTCTTTGGATATCCGACTCCGTTGACGACTACACTGTTCTCATGACCACTGGGGTCCAACGGGGTTCTGTCCTCGGCTCCGTAATTTTAATATCTTGATCAACGATCTTACGTCCGCACTCAAGACGGACTTTATAATCCACTTCGACAAACTGAAGCTGTAGATGAAGGTATCCAGCATGGAAGATGCTGACAAATAATGTTCGACGCTCCACCTCCCATCTGATTGGTCCATCAAGTGGCAGTCGCCGTTGGATCGTACTAAATATTCGGTTCTTTCCGTTGATTGGTGCGACCCATTAGGACCCTACCATATTTGTGGTTTCTTGCTCAGAAGCGTCACTTAGAGAGATCTGCGAGTGCTAGTTTCCCCAGACCACAAATATATTCATGATTCCTAGAAGAGCGTCATCGCAACCCACAGGTTATTTCATTCTACACGCAGTGCGTTCCCTCGCCTGACCTCACGCCTCTTCCGACTCTTTTTTACTTTACGTGCACGCCCGGTTCTCAAATACGGACTATCTGCCGCCTATCCTCTCACCAAATCCGGGTATGATATGATTGAGAAGGCGCACTGGAGTTGATCTTAATCCATCCCTGAAATGCGCGACATCCCATCCCATCCGACTCAGACAACTGCACCTGTTCTCCCCGGATTACCGTCGTCATTGCAGAGATTTGATTTTCACCCAGCGTATTCTTAGAGAAGAGCTGGGGAATCACATGAATTCCTTCATCTCAATACTAAGAGTTCGTCACGAGGTCTCAGATTGTAATTGTTTAAACCGAGAAGCCTCCATTTGCGATTCAGCCTGGCTTTATCCACTCACGTCGTGAATGACTGGAACCGCCTACTGTAGTTCATCATCGATCCGAAACAGTGGAACCTTTCACACAACTGTTGGATTCTCGCCATTTTTACTGCGATCCTGCTGTTTCCAATGCAGCAACAATGGTCCCCTACGGGCCCTTGTTTCACACTGACCCAAGCCATCTCCGCAACGACTGGGTAGTAACGGAGCTGACAAAGAATCTTCCAATTATGCTTCCTTTTTTTCAAACCTTTGTGGAATATCTCCGAGGGTTACAGACTTCTTATTTATACTAATTTATACATTGATTCCATCCGTATCTCAATCGACACGAGTGTCTGATAGCCTCCTGATAACAGTGAATACATAGAGTTGTAGGGGGAAGAAGGGAAAGCCCGTGTCAGCTCCATCACCCGTTCATTGACTGGATGACGCGTGCCACCGCTATACTATGTTTTCGGAGGAATTGTTACAGCCGCATCAAAAGCAGTGGAATTCTGGTTTGATTGGCATGTAGTTATTCAACCCCTCTGCTTGCAGCACTCTTCTATCTGGGCTTTGGCAACGCGTTCCATTTGTTCACAACCTAGGCAGATAACGTAACGTCGGGACCGAGGTGCAATCTACGCGTTTTGTACTTTCCAACTGTGACACCGTGTCGAGCAATCTACACGGAGCTGGAAGAGCTGGTGCACTTCTTTCTTTAATTCTCCTTCTAAAACGCGTCTGATGTAGATCAGATTCCCACTCCGAAGGTTTCCTATTTCTTGCACGCAAAGAACCCACTCTCCTTGGCGAACTGCTGCCCAACTTTGTTCGTCAAATAGCATTGACGAACTAGGGTAACTTGTCCCGTATCTATTGCATTGGTCTTCAGTGTACTAAGAAGGTCACGAAATCTTTCTAATTTTTTTTCTTCCTAACCGTTAATGAATTCATAATGTGTTTATTAATTGGCTTGAACTGCGAATGCTCACTTCACAGTGTAGTGTACTACAGGCTATCCGTAATCTTTTGTAATGACAACCTTCTTGTGATGTCATCTTAAATTGGTCAGTCAATTGGCCAGACCATAAGCTTTCTAACTTAAATGACAGGAGGACTATTTCAAGCTGCACTCCATTTGACCGTCGCTTTCATTATCGTTTGCTGCACACGTACTGCAGGCTGAAAGTAATTGAACTTAAAGACTACCTTCGACTCCATCGATCAATCCATTCCGTTTGAACTACTTTCGCAAAGTATTTCTATGAGATAGGTGGACGTGTTACATTCACTCTACTCGAACACCACAGTCCGCCTCCGGGTCATCGGTGACTTGTCTGATGTCTTTCCGATAACATCTGTTCCCCAGGGATTGTCCAACTTCGCCGTCTATGTTCACTCTCGTTCTGGTGTCCAACATGGGGAGTTCCTTTTCGGAAGCTCACGATGCCGACGTTGAGGTGTTGTTTGGCGGAGAACTAGTTGAGTTACCTTATACGTACAGTATTTTTTCCTGTTTGATGATCATGAAGTGGTCCAACCAAACCTGGATAAAATTGCTGGAATGGTCCCATCAATTGGTATGTTGTTTGCATCTTCAAAATGCTAAGTATTGTTGCAGGACCAGAAGTCACTTGATGGTAAGGAACTTTAGGAACGTGATCACATACCTTGGCACTTGAATCAGGAACGATAAGCACATAACTACATCTCCAGCTCGCCAGTGGCTCAGACAACCGTTCAGCATTTTTCCTCGACTATTCATTTGTGGTATTCCTCTCGACGAAGATACGTCGAGCTGAAGGTAGACCACCATCAACATCCCTTCTTTATTGTCGTGGAGCTTGTAACCGGAAGGAAACACGCTTACACGTCCTGCAGCCATGTGCATTCACACACAATGTTCACTGCAAAAGGCGTAAAGACATCTCGAAACAGCTTGTGACTGCCATCCGCCATCGGGGTATTCAGATTACATCAGAACACAGGATACCCTCCGTAAGCTACTTTATCAAGCTTCACCTGTTCGTTACCGCACATGTCAAGGACGTTGTTATCTTTGAAGCGGACTGCATGGAATGAACCTAGACACTAAACTTAGACGAATATGCTGTCTGATCTCATGCGGATGCGATTTCTACATGTGCATGGTCACACTTACCGCAAGTTTCACATATTATTCACAATCCTGTGCTTTTGAACAACGGTAGTTTTATTTCTCATGCTACAGCGAGACATCTCGTTTTCTTGCGTCTGCTTTTCGGATTTGTTTATCTCTACTATTTGCGGGACGTAGCGTGTCATTCATGTATGCGCGGAGCTTGTACGCAACACAAAATCACGCGGACCAACTTGATTTGAGGTTCCACTCGGTTTATAGACTTCTTTATTCCGAAACAGTTTCCGTATTCTGCCGGGACATTGTTCTGCCTTTGGCATTTGCTGTAATCCCCTGTTTTAGACTATGCGCACAAATGGTCACAAATAAATGTTATTACTTCATGTACTGCGAATTGTATAACTGCGTTCTTGAATCTGCGACATCTTTGGTGGCAGAAAGGGTATTCACTTTTCCGCGAGGCCTGGTGTTTTCAAGACTCCGGAGAGGGCCGTCCTACTGTATGGTCTCGAATCTTGGCCCCTTTGAACTGAGTATCTGCGGTACATCCAAGTCTGTACTCACCGTTGTCTGCGGAGCATTGCTGTTATCAGGTGACACCAGCGTGTTCGAAACGATGCTGTACGCAGGCAAATGCTAGGTAATGATGATCAAGCTAATTCCTTAGAACAACAGGTAGCACTGAATAAGTTGTGTTGGTTTGGGCATTCACTACGGATGCCTGCTTACCGCTTAACGAAGAGGGCCTTATTTTGTTTACCGGATGTAGTCGCACTGCGCTTTTGGATGGCAAAAGTTAACTTGGCAGCGATAAATGAAGTCACTGACAACCAACCTGGTTGCCGTCGGTCCGTCTCGCCTTCCGGGCTAGAGTCCACGTGACCCGCCTTGTGCTTGGCTCGGGACTTTACAGGATATAGCTCTCAGTCGACACCAGTGGCGAAACTGCTGCAGTCCCGTAGTCGGATCGCCTGTTTAAATTACGTTTGGTGCTGAGGTATCTGCGGGGTACTGGGTGATTTTGACGCGGAGCAGTGGAAGTCTCAAGAATACTGTCTTGTTGATACCACCGGCTGTTTGTGATGGTATCTTGTTGACAATGTGTGGGCACCTTGACCCTGAATCTTTGTTTAGGGCATTTGGGTTCCACACTAGGTCCCCTTCTCACTCTCTCATTCTTCTTCATCTCTCGGTTGTACGACAGCGAAGCATTAGTACAGATGACTGGTGTTGGTGCTGATGCTTACTGCGTTCTATGGACACATCTAGGCTTTGGACAGCACGGATCCTTACTCCCAACACTTATAAGTGATACAGAACACTATCAACTCAACCATACTACTGGGTGTCGTTGGCCTGGTCTTGTCTACTCAACCTCCTTTTGTCCAAGCGGCGGGGTAGGATTTTCAAATTGGTAAATTTCACCTGCCGATTAAGTCTAATTATGTATAAACAAATAACCAACTTACAGAAAACTACCAGGGGAAGTTGAATGGTATAGGTAGAAATTCGTCACATCCAGACTTACTCAGACAACTGCCACACGCCCGGAAAAGCACGGTATGCGCGTTTCATCCTTTCGGGAATCGTCAGCAAAGGTCATTCTGTCGGGCCATGGTAGGGCTCGTGCCCACCACTCGTCTGTCACCAGTCCGTGGTTGAGACCACTGAGCTACGGGTGGATGGCAATAACCATCGTGAATAAGTTACTAGATGTGATATAGGATGAGGCTGCTCACTTGACCTGTCTGTGCGCGCGAACTGGATTTCGGCCGCCGAATCACCTGAAGCAGGTGAGGATTTCTTCTTCTGTTAATCAAGCTCATTTGGTCTTGGCCCACTTTTGCAACTTTCCGCTTATCATGCCCCCCATCCACCCTTGATCACCAAAATGTCAGCAATCCGCAACGCAAAAATCTGCTTGAAAATGTGCTCACATGCTATCTTTTGCAATGATGGTTACATTTTACTGTTGGTATCACTGCTCTTTCCTTTCCAAACGTCATTTTTCACTTTCACAAACTCAAGCTAACATTCATCTTAAAGGCAACGTCAAACCACTTGTCTGTAATCACAAAAATGGTAGCATTAATATTTAAAATTGTATTTAATTATTGTTGGTTTTTAATCCTAAAGCATATCGTCTAGTATGAGGTGTACTAATTTCGTCATAATATCTTTGTCCAGATATGAATGCGAGCGCTGAGCTTGATGCCCTTGTACAAACTTGCTTAGGTTCAACTCCAGTTTTGACAGTGAGAGCCAAAGACCACTTCTTGCTGTGATGTATAATCTGTTTCTACTATTCTGGGTACAACTCGGTTGAATATACATTCAACCAACAACGCGCATGGAAATACAAAGAAATACATTTCAGCTATTTCTCTCAATCTGGGATATCTGTTAGGGACAGCTTTCTTTAATTAATAATCCCATTTGTAACTGAAAATCCCCATTTAATCTTCAAGAACAAGGGACCGAAGGTAAATCATTGTTTTCTATGTTTTCTTCGTCAGACCTTTACAATAATACGGGTAAAGAGCAATGGGAGTAACAGTGGTTTCGATCAGTTCAAATGAAATTGGATCACGTGCCAACCGGGAACGTAAAACAACAATAAACTTAAACCATAACCGCAAATTAGGGCAAATATGTGGTCAAATTATTGCTTCTGGCCTCCGATTTGTCCATTTTATCTGGCCAAGGTAACTTAAGAGCTTCGATCAGTTTCTTTTGTAAACACAAAAACGGTTGATACAACCGAATACTGATCGCCTCAGCTGGTAGCGTGGGTGCGGAGGCGCAGGCCTTTCGATTGTTGTGGCGGAACCTTGTAGAGTATTCGAAAGGCGCGGACTGGATCGACTTCATGCCCACTATCAACTAGATGAGCCACAACAGAGCTAGCTATAGCCCCGGTACGGCCTCGACGCAACCAGCGTGGAAGGTACTCATAAATGCGGTTTGACAAGTGCCGTGCCTTTCGACCGAGCTAAGTAGCGCCACAGGCGCACCCGAAGTGAAAAATGACCATAGAAGCGGTCAGGTTATCTAATTTCATTTGAACTGAACGAACCAACTGTTAATCCCATTGCTCTTTACCCATATGATTTTTAAGGTCTGACGAAAAATTCATCGAAAACAATTGCTTACCTTCAATCTCTTTTGTATTGGGTGAATTTGGTTTTTCATGGATTTTAACTGGAACATCGCAGGGCCGTACATCAAATGGATTTAAATTCCAACTCGTGGTTACTTTTTCAATAAGGTCATGAAACCAGCTTCTCATTTCATTTCGGAGTTGTCGTAAACATATGACATAAACAGTCAAGTCTTCATCCTTCAGCTCCTCCGTGACTGTAGTGAGAATTGGGAAGTGTGTAAACTCCCAACCTCTGAAGTTTTGAGCCTACACTATCCATTTTTATAAAAATAGTTAACGTTTTCTTTGTCCGAGATGCGACTACTCAATTTGACCGAAAGATTTTAATTTAATGACGAGTTTTTCAAAACCATCAGCCAGATAAAACACGTCTGGTTTAGCTGTTAAGAGTTTTCTTTCATATTCAGCTCCAGAAAGAGGTGTGACGATGGTGTCTCAGATTGCAGCAAGATGGCGAAGCTAGTTGCCCATGGAAAGCCATTCATGTCCTGAATGCAGCAGTAGAACCTGGAAATATTCACTTTTCCCCTTACACGACTGCTGCATAAAAACACACACACAAACTGTACACGTTAGCTAGAGGTGGGAAACACCTCAGCTACTGCGCCGCAATACATGAAAGAAAAACGGGAATAAAATGCTAAAGGTGCTACCGGTAACAGATAGGCATCGTTCCGGTAAGCTACCAGCCGGCTACCATTCACCAAAACAGTAATTTCTTATGCAAAATTATAAAAAGCTAAATAATGAGAGCGTCGTTAGAGGGGGAGACTAAGAGGGATGGAGTGGGACAAAGAAACTGAGGTCGGCTCCTAGCCATGTCAACAAGGGTATCCAGCCAAAGGTGTTAATCGTCTTTCGGACCCCAACCAGGCAGCCGAAACGCTCCATTTGAGGCCGGCTTCAAAGTAAGGGCCTTCACTCTTCTCTACCATGTCATCGCTTGGCCACCATGCCTCCTCGATAAGACTATCTTGAAGAAGATACGCTTTGATATTGTTGACCAATATTATACCTGATAAGTATAAGGGTTTTATTTGTCATTTTAATATTTTTCTCCCACTAGCTCACAAGCTGCATAGCACAGTCTAGTCCGGAAAAGCAGGAGATGCATTTCGCCCTATTGGGCTCTTCGATGGTGCGCATTCCCTCGGTTCCCTGCTGGGGATCGAATGCACGACTACTAGAGGCAGATGAAAACTAGCCAGCAGCTTAAGACACTGAACTGTGTGGGTCTTCAGCAGGGCTACATAATTTGTATGCTAATTGGTATAAAACACGACCTAACTTTGACTGCCACGCAGGTTACTACCTTAGCAGAGGACAGTGGCTAGCCTCTGAAGGTCATGACTTCCTCTAACTAGACGCTACATCCATAGCATTTGAAACAAGGAGAAGCTCAGTGGTTAAAGGTGCTGGCTAGGTGGCACCTGTCTCTGACGGCCATGTGATCGATCCCCAGTAGGGGACCGAGTGAATGTACACGGCTGACTATCCTCAACAGGGCGAAACTCATCTGGTGTTTTTGCGGACTAGGCTGTGCTGTGTAGCTTGTGAGCTACTGGGACGAAAACATTACAATTACCGTTATAACCGTTGACAGTTTGAGCGCCCTTACAAGTTCACAGCCACTAGGTGCTGACGATGAATCCCTGTAAAATGTGTGAACAGTAGAGAACATATTTAAAAGGGCAATAAATCATTTATGTCTTTCGACAGTAGCGGGGTGGCACCAACTGTTGCGCATGTAACTATCTACTGAATTCGGATGACGTATTCAGACAGATAGCCATTCACTAACTCGAGTATAGATTAGCCCTTTGTATGAGTATTCAATCTTCGGGAAACAGCATCACTTCCAGTAATACATAAATATTAAAAAGTAGGACATGTACCACGCGAAGAAATTAATTAACAGGTAAACTAGATTTATTTAACCTTAGCGAAAATTTGCTGCACTGTATTTAAGTAACTAGGGTATTTTCTTTTTCCTGGGCCATTTCATATGGTTGGCGGCATCCGGTTTCGGGTTTGCCTGTGACTGTGGCCAGCCACAGGACGCCTGCGCCTACAGGGGAAATTCGAGTGGCTTGCGCTGCACCACACACCCACCAACCACACACATATCCGGTGTAAACCCTAAGGAATAAGACCTGGAGGCATGTGGATGGAGCCACGGTTCATCAATGTAGCCGGCCCACACTTCTTCACAGGCAAACACAAGCACGCTGTATTTGAGGGATCTACCGCACACAAGGCGGTGGCTGGACCGTAGTCCGCTCCACCCTGAGTGCATGCAACCGTTCGTCAAGCCTATCACGACCACAAGGACTGTGCACCCCGTCCCCATGAGAAACGATCAACTGTCTGATGGACCCAGAATGAACTAGATAGTGGGTAATAGACAGGTAGGCAGCTTGTCAAAATGCACATCAAGTGCAGCCACACCAGAGATATCAATCAACGGCCAATCAGTTGAGAGAAAGATAACAAAGAAAATAAATCGAGGAAGGCATAGGGAAACGGTGGCATGAATCGTAAATTTTATGAGCATATTTAATACGTTTTCTACAAATAAATCAAGATAAGTTCACGAGATCAGAAACTATTTTTTACGGAAATGCCACAAACACGAAAATATTATCGAAATTAACTACAATTGATGTAAGCGACGTGTGCAAGTTTATAGAAGAGAGTACATGTAGACATTCATCTGGGAAAGAAAAGCATTAGGACAAAATTGCACACCCACCACCTGAAATAAATAGACTTAACATGCAAGCACGCTGTTAGTAAATCGAATACAGCGTGCCTACAAACGCTGCGCTGGTTCTGCCTACGTTCTCTGCAGGACGCGTCGTCGCTTCGGCGGTTTTCCCTAGTGACCTCGCTCATGGCTCCCTAGGCCTGTCTGACTCAGGCACTCGCGACCGTATTTGCTACAACCCCATGCGCTCGATGTCGATGGTGAACAACCCATCGGTGCTTGCCGCTTCCGCACTTGCCGCTTCTTCTCTGCACTTCTTCTCCTGCACTTCGGCAACTGCCTCCGTGACTACATCGTGCCATGCACGCCGATCAACCGCCTTCGATTCCCATGACCTGCAATCAAGGTTAGAACGTGAGATGCGCCCTTTATCATGTCCTAGTAACGTAACTTTGGTTTCCCCACATGCCGCTTCCCAATACTCAGCTGAGCATATAACGGTGGTTTCGGTATCCGCGTCGAATCCAAACGGCCATTTAAATATGGTTATTAAATAATGCCATAAATAATGCCATTAAATATGGTCAAGTGACACATTGTCGACATATGACAAAGACACGCCTATCTAGAAAATTGGGGTATATGACGTGTAGACAAGCACTCAGGAACTTGAACTCGGTGTGCTAGTGCAGGACGACTTTGCTTATTCCAGACGGTCGGAATCCAAATGATAACCAGCACGTTTTTTGCTAGCGGATGGCATTCAAATGTTTAATTCATGCATCTTCTCTATCATGCTCCATGCCTACGTGCGTTAACAATTGGCTAAACCGTGACCTTGCAGCGCTTGAAACTCATCGTGGTCGAGCAGCGACTAAATATACTTCGAGTGTTCAGTAGACACTAAAGGTGGCTATGTGGAGACCTCATATTAGTCTACCAGAAACGGAACGACCTCACGTACACACGTTGCCACCTACTGCAACTCATCCTGAACACCAAATTTATAAGCAATAGCATGAAACTGAGTCTACAACACAGTGGGCTTTTCATTAAGGCTGGACGAACGGCAGCACATAGCGACTCAATGATCTGGCCATAAGTAGCCATCAAACGTTTCGGTGCCTACGCTGTTTATGTGCTCAACAACAGCCTGGACGTTAAGAATTCGATCCGAACGGACGCATCAGTAGCACCATTTACCCGCTTACCAGTTTAGTCGTTAGCACATTTGTGAAAAGGATAAGTTTATTAACAGAAATGTATTAGAACGATCATCTATACTAGTGAAGGATATGTTCAAAATGTCCGCCGGCATTCTGCTTACAGTGCAGAAACCGCTTGATGCAATTAGCGAGCACTTTCTCCAATGTATCCCTCGTGATCGCGCGACATTCGTTCACAATATTTTCTTTCAATTGATCACATGTACACGGCCTTGTTTTGTACACCCGTTGCTTTAGACAGCCCCATAGAAAAAGTGCATTGGGTTCAAATATGGTGAGCAAGAAGGCCAATCCATTGATCCATCCAGTCCAAACCAATGGTGACCAAATTTGTCGATGAGGGAAGCACGCATCGTTTTAGCAGAATGTGCAGGTGCACCATCCTGCTGTTACCAAATATTACTGCATGCCCCTTCAGCCTTCAACTGGGGAAGCACAAATGTCTGCAGCATTGCCAAATACGACAATGCTAGGAAAATATAAGGCTTTAAGACTTCAAAACAACAACCTACCGGTCACATTCCCGGAACAGAAATATGGGCCCAAGAATTTTTGGCTTGTTAATCCGGCCCAAACCATCAGTTTTACACTGTGGTTCATACGTGTTGCGGTAAATTTTCGTGGGTTGCTGGTAGCCCAACAGTAATGTTTCATTGTTCCATGCAGATGAAACTATGCCTCATGTATAAAGATAAAAGGACGAATATCCCCGTGATCCAGGAAACAGCAGCAACATGCATGCCGCTTCTTCGGATCGCATGGGTTCAGAACATGCACTTGAAGTGCACAGACCCTCCGAAATTTTCGTTCCAGTAATATCCGGTTTACCGCATATCGGGTCGTGTCACAGTGCTGTGCGATACGACGAATGCTGAGATCAAGACATTTTGGCACTTCACTGCCTACAGCGCAAACTGAACAGTGGTCCGTGGTGATGCGTAGCTGTCCGGTTCTCTTCATGTCACACACACTCCCAGTTTGCTCGAACTTCTTTAATAGTTTAAGCAGGTACCGAGCGGTGACGAGACACTTTCCTGCGTTCATTGCATTGTATTTGCTTGAAACTGATGCGGCATTTAAAACGCATTCACCGTATAGCCGAATAATCAGCGCGCGCTAAGAAGCAGGAAATTTACGTGTTCCCGACTGCATTATCTGCTCGTGCTCCATCACTTGTGATTCATAACATTGACAAGCGTTGCAATGTCTAAACTCGTCCTCAGCTGAGCTGCCATCATGTGCGCACATGCACGTTACATTTCCGGTTGCCTAAGCCGACTTGGCCGCGTAGCTATCGAGACACACATCGATCGCTCTAACGCCTACGGTGGGCCATGACCTTCACTCAGCGCGTAGTCAGCTGAGAGCCGGAAACATGTTGTGGCTCGCTCGCTGATCCACAGCCTCAGTCCATTGTGTCTTTAAAGTTTAGGCTTTTTCTCAGCTGAGCCTTGCATTAAATCACTCGTCAGCCGTGAATTCCATACGTTCGCACCACTAAGGTGAGAAAGAAATTCCTGTCCCTGCACGCGCAGTAGCATGTTGCGAATTTCGCTAAATATTGGATGGCTATTGGATGTTAGGGACAATAACCATAAATGACCGGCGTTCAACATTAGGGAGCGACGGTAGTTAAATTAACGCTACTCGTCCATCTTTCTTCAGATTAACAATATATATATTTGGCGTCGACATATTTCGGATTTCCCTGTCACTTTGACCAGCCACAGGGCGTTTGCGCGTGCATGGTGAACATGGTTGGCTTGAGCTGCACCACACACCCACCAACCACACACATATCCGGTGTAAACCCTAAGGAATAAGACCGGGAGGCATGTGGATGGAGCCACGGTTCATCAATGTAGCCGGCCCACACTTCTTCACAGGCAAACACAAGCACGCTGTATTTGAGGGATCTACCGCACACAAGGCGGTTGCTGGACCGTAGTCCGCTCCACCCTGAGTGCATGCAACCGTTCGTCAAGCCTATCACGACCACAAGGACTGTGCACCCCGTCCCCATGAGAGACGATCAACTGTCTGATGGACCCAGAATGAACTAGATAGTGGGTAATAGACAGGTAGGCAGCTTGTCAAAATGCACATCAAGTGCAGCCACACCAGAGATATCAATCAACGGCCAATCAGTTGAGAGAAAGATAACAAAGAAAATAAATCGAGGAAGGCATAGGGAAACGGTGGCATGAATCGTAAATTTTATGAGCATATTTAATACGTTTTCTCAAATGAATCGAGATAAGTTCACGAGATCAGAAACTATTTTTTACGGAAATGCCACAAACACGAAAATATTATCGAAATTAACTACAATTGATGTAAGCGACGTGTGCAAGTTTATAGAAGAGAGTACATGTAGACATTCATCTGGGAAAGAAAAGCATTAGGACAAAATTGCACACCCACCACCTGAAATAAATAGACTTAACATGCAAGCACGCTGTTAGTAAATCGAATACAGCGTGCCTACAAACGCTGCGCTGGTTCTGCCTACGTTCTCTGCAGGACGCGTCGTCGCTTCGGCGGTTTTCCCTAGTGACCTCGCTCATGGCTCCCTAGGCCTGTCTGACTCAGGCACTCGCGACCGTATTTGCTACAACCCCATGCGCTCGATGTCGATGGTGTACAACCCATCAGTGCTTGCCGCTTCCGCACTTGCCGCTTCTTCTCTGCACTTCTTCTCCTGCACTTCGGCAACTGCCTCCGTGACTACATCGTGCCATGCACGCCGATCAACCGCCTTCGATTCCCATGACCTGCAATCAAGGTTAGAACGTGAGATGCGCCCTTTATCATGTCCTAGTAATGTAACTTTGGTTTCCCCACATGCCGCTTCCCAATACTCAGCTGAGCATATAACGGTGGTTTCGGTATCCGCGTCGAATCCAAACGGCCATTTAAATATACTGAGCCACCTTATGTGTCTTAACAAAAGTATGCAGTACACTGCATACATTCTGCTTTGTCGCAACACGTCCGTGTCAGCAGCTCTGTCGCTCCAACCGGTGAGCAAAATCCGTCGCTAACACTGCTGATGGAAACGCTCGAGATATCGCACGTCCCAGCGGTATATCGTCCACTATTCACTGCCTTATAGAAGAACAGGTAGCGCCATGTATTTGTATACCATCATCCTCGTGTCTATGATAATCTGGTTGTTGTTTTATACTCGGTACGCTAGCTTCACGAATATCGCCGCTGCCTTAGAGACGCGCATACGCAGCTCCGTGTGTATCTCCCGGTCAGTGGACATAACACTCCCAAGATTGAAGTAGCGGGAGGTAGTTGCCTAGATTTCATCACTGATGATGATTTGCGGCAATATTGAACATAGCCCCTCCGGTGTAGGCTAAACAAGACAGGCAGTTTTGCTTGTGTTGATGGTGGGCCCGAATTTGGCTGCTGTCGAAGCCAGAGCATTAGTCATATGCTGCAACTCAGCCGCGCTGTATGAAAGCAAGGCACAGTCGTCAGCAAACCGCAACATACGGATAGTTGTCTCACAGACTTGTGTTCTCGCACCGAAAAGACGGAGGTTCAGCAACCCACCGACAATGCGGTGCTTCACACGAACACCGTTAGCAGAAGCGGCATCGAAAGCATAAGACATTATTGCATGAAGATAGATATCAAACAGGGCAGCAGCTAGGACACAGTCTTGCTTCACACCAGAGATAACTGCAAAGTCAACCCAGGTCTCTCCACTCGGCTGCACCCTCGCTCGCATACCATTGCGCAGACATTCAATTAGACTTAAAAAGTACGCGGACAACCAAACTTACGCAACACCAGCCAAATGCCTCGCGGTTCACCATATCAAATGCCTTGGTCAAATCAACAAAAAGCGAGTACAATGGCTGGTATCTTTCTCTGCACTTCTGCAACTGACGATCCGCAAACACCATATCTGTAGTGCTGCGCCTCGAGCGGAATCCGCACTGCTCTTCCGCCACGTTCCTTTCCACAATCTGGCTGACGATGTGATTGAGCAGGATTCGGGTAATCACCTTGCCCACACAACTCAGCAAGTTGATACCACGCTAATTCGTGCAATATTGCTTGCTCCATTTGCCCTTGTACAGTGATAACACAAAAGCATCCTTCAGCTCAGGTGGCATCTCCTCCTCAATCTATTCACGTTGCACCAAGTGGGACAACGCAGTCACCAACGCGGGCTAGCCGTGTTGCAATACTTCAGGCGGGTTCTGGTCAGACCCCAGCACAAATTCCGTTTCGCAGTTGCGCAAGTGCTCTCTGCGTTTCATCCAGTGACGGCTTGTCCGTCAGACTCGTCTTCACATCGTGCTGCTTCATGCCGTTCAATGATGGCCAGTCAATCTCTGAACGGTTGTTCAAGATAAAGTCAAAGTTTTTCGCCAGATCTGCATTATATCTGCAGTCTGTGTGCAGGTAGCGCCTGAACTGTCCTCGATCAGCATCCTCAGCTGCTCCAATCTCGGTCTATACACCGCTTTCATGGAGTCAAAGAATTCCTTGTGTTAGCGGCGTTCGGCGTAGCATTCCATCTGCTTCGCCTTCTCCGTCCACCATGCATTTTAATGCTACGGAACTCTCGGGTCAGTCGCCGTCGAAGTTCGCGAAACTGATTACTCTTTCCCAAGTCGTTGGGGTCTTCCACATGTAAAGCAAATGCTGCATTCTTCTCCGACACCAATGCGCCAATCGTCGCATTGTTCTCATCAAACCAATCAGGCCGCTTACAGTTTGCGCGCTCAATGATCTCCTCGGCAGCAGCTGTCACCTGGTCGCGAATGTGGTGCCACAGGTCGCCCACTGTAGCCATGCAGTTCACATCCCACAGGCATGTAGCCATCGCCTTCTCCAGCTCAATGCGTTTCACCACAGTTCCGAGAGAGAGAGAGAATGCTAAATCTACGCCGATTCACGGCGGGAGGGCAATACATAGATTTAAAAAAATATATTTACAGTTTGGTCCGAACCAATTTGTGATCAGTGCCACACTCAGCGCTACACAGTACACGTGTCATGCGCACTTCACGCATACAACGCTGACGTACGATGACATAGTCGAGCAGGTGAGCTTGACTACTCCGTGGGTACGTCCAAGTTGCTATATCACTCGCACTCAGTGCAAACGGTGTGTTCTTTATCGTCGGGCCGTGAGTAGCACGCAGTGAGAGCAGCCTGTCACAGTTCGCATTCGCGGAACCAATGCCGTGCGGACCGATAACATCTGTCCACCCCGATGTATCACGCCCAACGCGCGCGTGGAAATCACGCAGCAGAAATAGTCGATCGCTGCTCGGCATAAACCGTATCACGGGGGATTGCTAAATGTAGACTTGATCATTCGTGTCATCAGGATAACACATCCGGACCGTACGGTCTTATAAAAGTGGCAAACTTGCCTCTTTTGATTCCCAGGCGAGCATTCCACAGTCACGCGCTGATGCCTGTTGGTTCACTCACCAGCTGGCCACAGTTGCAAAGATGGCGTTGCCCACCCAGTACAAGGTGCAGCCAGCACCTGCTTCATGCAACTTAGTTTGCTCAGCGAGCCGAGTTTCACTGAGCGCCGTAATATCGATGTGGTAACACGCCGGCTCCATCGCGACGAGTGCAGTGCGTCGCTCGGGGCGCTCGCTGCAGTTCCGGTCCAGTAGTGTGCACACGTTCCAACATCCGATGCTTAGTACTTTGCGCGAAGGCATACGATTGCATTGGTGAGCAATCGCACGCGAGATGGTTGTTATGCTTCGGAGGTTTGCTTGAGGGACTCCACCCGGATCCTTTTCCTCAATAGCCTTATCCACAAGACAGCGGGGATTTAGAGGTTTGGTTTAAGGACTCCGCCCGGAGCCTTTGGCTCAATAGCCTGACCCACAAGTTAGTGGGTGGTTTGAAGGTTTTTGCTTGAGGGACTACGCCTGGAGCATTTGGCTCAATAGCCTGACCCACGAGGCAGTGGGGATCAGATCCAGCTCGGGAATATGATTGCAGACAGATTTGGATCTGCTTGACGGCCGTCACTCGCAGCCTTTGAGGTACGGGAACGATTCACATATGTTTTGCGATCGTAGTAGGATACACCTGCCACCACGGCCAGACGCAGGTGAGTTTTGGCGGGTTTGCACCAATTTGACCATGGCTGGCTGGCTTAAGGCGGGCAGAAGCAAACCATGGAACACGCGGAGGTGCCATCTCACCGTCAGATACAATGCTTGGCGTTGGTGCTCTACGCTAATCGAGCTGTGAGGATATAACCCGTAGTCCTGTTGTCTCCCAAGGCTATGTTTTACTGGAAGAGGACAATCGACCGCTTCCTTACCTCCGAAGTGGATGGACTGGGATATTGGCAGGGCGCCCACACCTGACAGGAGAACGACTCGGGTCCTCAGCCAAAGCCTTCGACTTGATGTACACCAAGGAAGCAGCGGATCAAGCACCTGGTCAGTTCTCTGACTCATGCGGCTTGGTGTCCTGGATTTTAACAGGGTGAACGGCGAAACACAACTCCTCTCATCAGTCGCCACTAGGCGGTGTCCAGGACATGAGCCAATGATGCAACAGTAGCAGCATTTGGTGGATCATCTGTCAGAATCTATCCATCACCATCCTCAGCGCACCATAAGATTCCCCGCCATCTCATATAGTTGCCTAGATGTTATCCAATTGTTGAGCGGAATGGCTTGAACTTCTAATTGGGAATTCATCTTATCAGGTCAAACTGTGGTATTGATGCTTGATGCAAGATAATATTTTCTCCAACACTATTTCGACTGTACTCTTTGGCAAACAGCTTGCTAATTTTACAATACGCCGTAAGTCCATTCGTCATATTTTGCCCTGTCAGAAACCACTGTCTTTATCTGATTTCAAAACTATCTTGCAGCTTCCTAAAAAAAGTAAACATGTTCCGATTTCGTCCCTAAGAA
Source organism: Dicrocoelium dendriticum (assembly GCA_944474145.2). Classification (NCBI taxonomy): domain Eukaryota; kingdom Metazoa; phylum Platyhelminthes; class Trematoda; order Plagiorchiida; family Dicrocoeliidae; genus Dicrocoelium; species Dicrocoelium dendriticum. The sequence continues at coordinate 62,087,229 of OX104062.1, read as the reverse complement.
CGCTTTCCAAATGATTGTTCAGTTTACTTGGTAACAAGCTTTCATTTGGATTGAGGTCTTAAGGTGTTGCAATGAATCCAAATGACAGATATTCCGCGGAGTATTGCCGACACTTCTTAAATTCTGAGGAGCTCAAGTTTTTTCAAAATCTCATTGTGAATTGTTAACATGTTATTTAAATGAGATTGATATCGTTTTATTTTCGGTACAGTTATCTCATGGATAATCATTAATGTCGATAAATTGGAATATTTGTAGCTTGGTTTGACTGTTCTGTTTTTCGTTTGTTCTCCGAGCTGATCAGTTGTGCTGCATTCGTTTCGTCCCTAGCCGAGGTGACATCCAATGCCTCACAGCTCAGCGTACAAGCTCGTTGAGGACGTCTCAGGCTGTTTAACGATAGACAGATGACGTTTGAAATTGGCCTTTCTGCGTCATATCATGTGACCTTCGGTGGTTTGTTGTTCGGCCGCCTTTACCTCCTGCCTTATGATTTCTGAGCCGCTGGAAGCGCATTGACAGCCGCCAACTGACGAAGCCAGCTGTTCTGAATGCTTATCAAAGTACGCGGACACGTGATTTGAGAAAGCGCTCGCTGGAAGCAATTGAAGGTCACTGAGCGCATGTTCACCAAACCTTACTAGCAACAGTCAGATACTCATGTGGTAAATCTAATAACTAACATGGACATAGGGTCTCTTCGCGGTCTCTGAAACTTATCGATGCTCGACGGCATATTCCGGCTGGAAGCGAATACAATGAAACTCCCAAAGAGCTCCGGGCAAAATTCCGTGCTAGCCTGACGAGAGACCGCGAATGCCGGTGGTGTTTTCTTGAGTCATAGAGAAGTAACCGCTACCCTTGGTAACAATCGAAAGTTATTCCGTCTGATACGGGAAACGGGCAGCAGGAGACTTGGTGTTAGTGAAAAGATTTGTGACGAGAATGGACAGCCTATCCACATTTTGTCAAAAATTTGGAGAGTTTGGCTGAGCATTTTGAAAATTAATTTAATCGGCCGGAATTGCTAGATTCCTCACCGGCCAGTGATCGCCCTGCTCCATTGGCTGTCTTTTTAAATCCGCCCTCTCACTAAATAGTCGAATGTGAGATCGGACTGTTGCAGTTGAACAAAGCCACGGGAAGAAATGATCTTTATCCAGCCCTGTTTCAATTCGGGGGCCCTGTTCTTGTTGATGATTTACACCAATTACTAGTGAAACTGTGGAAGCAGGATGCTGACCCTACCGACTGGAGCCGCTCCGTTATTGTTCCTACCTTCCAAGGAGGCTCGTGCCCTGAATGCGGCAACCATTGAGGAATCAGCCTCATCTTATCGCTTCCAAATTACTTGCCTATGCAATCCTTCACAGATTGACTGACTTTCGTGAAAGCCAGATTCGTGAGGAGCAATCCGTGTTTCCTCAAGCTTGTGGCTGCATGGATCCCATCTTCGCTTTGCGTCAACTGTTGGAGTAGCCTCATAAATATTGGCAACCCACTGTTGTCGTGCTCCAAAACATCAAAGGTGCCTTTGATTCGATTGATCAAAAGGCCCTTTGAGACTGTCTACTCATAAAACCTGTGCCCGGAAAGCTGTCACCGCCCTTTAATATCTCCAGCGGTTTGAGACAAGGAGGCCTGTTGTCACCTTTCCTCTTCAACTTCGCTGTTAACGAAGTCATGGTGATTGCATTTGCAGGACATGACTTAGAAGGTCTAGAGCTACTTTCAGGAGAACGACTTATTGTCTTGGAGTATGCAGATGACATTTCCCTCATCTGTGACAGTTCCCAGACGTGCCAAGGTGCACGGGACAGATTAACACAGGCCGTCAGCTGCTACGGGCCTTGCTTTGCACCATCGAAATGCAAATCATTCCTCCAAGATTGGCAGGGATCGCCTCCTTTGCTGACCATTGGTGGGGACCAGCTAGAAGTCGTTCAGAAATTCAACTACCTGGGAAGTTGTATCAGCGCCCTTGGGATCGAAGACCATATCACGAACCGTTTAGCAAAAGCTCGAAGTGCGTTTGCAAGTCTTCGCCACCTATGGCGGCAGCGTGACATTAATCTTGCCCTGAAGGGTAGAGTGTACAATGCAGTGGTATATTCGACTTTACAGTATGATTGCGAAACCTTAACCCTTAGCATACATAAAGAGGCTATTAGTTTTCGATCATCGATGCCTTCGCAGTTTGGCTCACATCTGGTGGGAACACCGTGTGATCAACGAACGTGTTTGACACCTTCTTTATGGCACAGGAAAAGGAACTGAACCGCTCACCACCGTCGTTTCACGCACCAGGCTCCGATGGTTGTGCCACGTGTTGCGCATGCTAGTCCACCGACTTCCACGACTTGCGTTGTTGGCTCACCGGGGGTGTGGATGGAAGAAGAGGAGAGGCGGCCAAGCGATGACTTGGTCGAGAGGAATGAAGGCCATCACTCCGGAGCTGGCCTCGGTTGTAGTTTCACGGCTCCCTGGTTGGTGTCCAAAAGACGAAGAACACGTTTGGATAGGTGCATTTGCTGACGTGTCTAGGAGCCGACCTCCGTGGAGTTCCTGCAGTGAGCTTGTTTGTCCCTCCCCTCCAATTTTAGCCTCCCCTCCTAACACGATCTCATTTTGTAGCAGATTGTAATTTTACGTCTTAATTTATTTGTAACCTCTAGCTGGCTGCTAGCTTACCGGAAGGATGCCCATCAGTTGCTGGTAGCTCAGCTGGCATGCCACAGTTGTATTTATTTTCTTTTCTCTTTTATATGTTGCGGCACGGTAGCTGGGGTGTTTTACACTTCTAGCGTACATGTAAAATGATGCTGATGACGCTGATGCAGTCTAAGTCGCGGATTGGCCGTTGAACTTTGAAGTAACGTCGGCGAAATCTGCGCAAGTTTGGCAGAGTTACGTCAGCTCCGCTACAGAAAATCTGTAAGATCTAGCTTTCACACCTTCGTAAACAGCCACTTGCGCGTGCGTAATTTATTTCACTGACCCGGGGAGATAAGACAATTGAGAGAAACCATCAATACATCTCGTAAGATGGATCTTGTTACTTTCGTTACCGCAAACCAATTTTCAAATCATGACCCACATGGCCCTCTGCCTCCAAGTGGGCTAAACGGCACCCGTTGAGAAAGATTGGCCTAAATGATCCGCGCGGATTTAAGATTTTAGGAGAGTCGGGCATATGAGAAGTAAACTACTCGGTTAGTAGGGCCAAAAATTTACGCGGAATGTGCACTGATGTACTTGTAAAAAGCCCGTTAGAGTTAAAACGTACTTGACGCAGCAAGTACAGTGAAGGAGGTAGGCATATAAAGTGATTATATTGAGCATGTGCTAATAAGGTAGATTCAAAAAATTCCTGGATTTTACACCAAAAATAGAATAGGCGCGTAAAGAACATACTCCACAAGTTGGGATATAGGGTTAGTTTAATGAAGGGCCGATTAGCGTTAATTTAACTACCGTGCCTCCCTAATGCTGAACGCCGGTCATTTATGGTTATTGTCCCTAACATCCAATAGCCATCCAATATTTAGCGAAATTCGCAACATGCTACTGCGCGTGCAGGGACAGGAATTTCTTTCTCACCTTAGTGGTGCGAACGTATGGAATTCACGGCTGACGAGTGATTTAATGCAGGGCTCAGCTGAGAAAAAGCCTAAACTTTAAAGACACAATGGACTGAGGCTGTGGATCAGCGAGCGAGCCACAACATGTTTCCGGCTCTCAGCTGACTACGCGCTGAGTGAAGGTCATGGCCCACCGTAGGCGTTGGAGCGATCGATGTGTGTCTCGATAGCTACGCGGCCAAGTCGGCTTAGGCAACCGGAAATGTAACGTGCATGTGCGCACGAGATGGCAGCTCAGCTGAGGACGAGTTTAGACATTGCAACGCTTGTCGATGCGGATTTTGGGCGGTTCTCCGAGCTGACTGATTATTGTGCAGACATTTTGTTGTCTGAGTAGGCAACATCATCAGTGCGGTTTCAGGGGCCTGGTTCGCTGTGCGTCGTAAGCGACTTCAATGTCCAATTGCTTATTGATCGAGTTCTGCTTTGAATGCCAGGCTTCAATGAACTCACGAGCTTGCCGGGTTTTAGCCCTTCCGAGGATACTGGTATGCTCTATGTCGAATTGATGATTCTCAGCATCCATGAGCACTGACATCAGGGAGTTCTGATCGTGGCGACGTATGGCTAGGCTGTGTTCGTGTAGCCTTGTGCCAAGCGTTCTCCCAGTCTGCTGTCGGAACTGCGACAAGTACTACGTGGGACAGACTGGGAGAACGCTTGGCACAATGCTACACGAACACAGCCTAGCCATACGTCGCCACGATCAGAACTCCCTGATGTCAGTGCTCATGGATGCTGAGAATCATCAATTCGACATAGAGCATACCAGTATCCTCGAAAGGGCTAACACCCGGAAAGCACGTGAGTTCATTGAAGCCTGGCATTCAAAGCAGAACTCGATCAATAAGCACTTGGACATTGAAGTCGCTTACGAGGCACTGCGAACCAGGCCCCTGAAACCGCACTGATGATGCTGCCTAGTCAGGCAACAAAACGTCTGCACAATAATCAGTCCGCTCGGAGAACCGCCCAAAATCCGCATTGACAAGCGTTGCAATGTCTAAACTCGTCCTCAGCTGAGCTGCCATCACGTGCGCACATGCACGTTACATTTCCGGTTGCCTAAGCCGACTTGGCCGCGTAGCTATCGAGACACACATCGATCGCTCCAACGCCTACGGTGGGCCATGACCTTCACTCAGCGCGTAGTCAGCTGAGAGCCGGAAACATGTTGTGGCTCGCTCGCTGATCCACAGCCTCAGTCCATTGTGTCTTTAAAGTTTAGGCTTTTTCTCAGCTGAGCCCTGCATTAAATCACTCGTCAGCCGTGAATTCCATACGTTCGCACCACTAAGGTGAGAAAGAAATTCCTGTCCCTGCACGCGCAGTAGCATGTTGCGAATTTCGCTAAATATTGGATGGCTATTGGATGTTAGGGACAATAACCATAAATGACCGGCGTTCAACATTAGGGAGCCACGGTAGTTAAATTAACGCTACTCGTCCATCTTTCTTCAGATTAACAATATATATATTTGGCGTCGACATATTTCGGATTTCCCTGTCACTTTGACCAGCCACAGGGCGTTTGCGCGTGCATGGTGAACATGGTTGGCTTGAGCTGCACCACACACCCACCAACCACACACATATCCGGTGTAAACCCTAAGGAATAAGACCGGGAGGCATGTGGATGGAGCCACGGTTCATCAATGTAGCCGGCCCACACTTCTTCACAGGCAAACACAAGCACGCTGTATTTGAGGGATCTACCGCACACAAGGCGGTTGCTGGACCGTAGTCCGCTCCACCCTGAGTGCATGCAACCGTTCGTCAAGCCTATCACGACCACAAGGACTGTGCACCCCGTCCCCATGAGAAACGATCAACTGTCTGATGGACCCAGAATGAACTAGATAGTGGGTAATAGACAGGTAGGCAGCTTGTCAAAATGCACATCAAGTGCAGCCACACCAGAGATATCAATCAACGGCCAATCAGTTGAGAGAAAGATAACAAAGAAAATAAATCGAGTAAGGCATAGGGAAACGGTGGCATGAATCGTAAATTTTATGAGCATATTTAATACGTTTTCTACAAATGAATCGAGATAAGTTCACGAGATCAGAAACTATTTTTTACGGAAATGCCACAAACACGAAAATATTATCGAAATTAACTACAATTGATGTAAGCGACGTGTGCAAGTTTATAGAAGAGAGTACATGTAGACATTCATCTGGGAAAGAAAAGCATTAGGACAAAATTGCAAACCCACCACCTGAAATAAATAGACTTAACATGCAAGCACGCTGTTAGTAAATCGAATACAGCGTGCCTACAAACGCTGCGCTGGTTCTGCCTACGTTCTCTGCAGGACGCGTCGTCGCTTCGGCGGTGGTCCCTTGTGGCCTCGCTTATTGCTCATTACGCCCGCCTTGCTGAGAGATGTATATATTTAACACTATACCAGTTACAATATAATCGGCTGAATGCCACAACACATACGAGGAAAAATATAACACGAAAGTATACAATTTTTCGTGTAGATGGTTCTCACATTAATGCGTCATTGGGTACGGTCGTTGACCATATCCACTACGTTTCGACCAGATGTGCTCGCAGTCCTTTGATCCCCGTCCTGGGAGTCTAGAACGCCCTGCTGTCGCCAGCTTCAACGTTTACGCTTTAACTCATTGGATCCAAGTTTACTTTGCCCTTCTTTTCCTTGCTTCCATGCCAAACCTGTGCACGCAAATGGGGCTCCTCTTGGTAGCCGCTGGGTAGGTTACCGGATCACATGCCCAAGGTAGCGAAGTCTCCGTATTGAAATGATACTATAAGTCGGTTGGCGGTGTTCGTTAAACCTGAAGTCTCGCCGGCGGACTTCCCCATAACTAATGTGATGCTACCATCGAAAAACAGCAATGCTTCGCAGGCAGCGTTGATCGAAGATAGATAGCCGATTAATGGGCGAAGTCTCACAGCCTTGCAGCAGAATCGCTCGTACTGTAGCATTATCGACTCGTCCCTTGTGTACGGGGCTAAAATCACGACGAAGCCACAGGTGAAGTAGATTAGCGAAAGTGACTCTAGAATTGGAGACACAGGGAGATCTCATCTGTAAAACCGCCAATACTGAAGCAACTCCCAAGATAAATGAATTTTTCGACCATTTCCAACGGATGCCCCGAAAGGGTGCGAGAAGCACATGCGTTTGGCCAGTCCTGTAATACGACCTTACATTTGAAAATGGCAAAGGCAAACCCAGATTGGGCTGCATACATCTCCATTCTGAGCAGCACATGCTGGGCGGCTTTGGAGGACTCTCAAATCACAGCGATGTCATCGGCGTACTCTAGGTCCCGAAGGCGGTCACCAGGGAGCAGTACAACACCGCAGGACCCAGAGTTCTCCAGGGCAATATCTAAGATCTAGTCCATGGCGAAATTGAACAAGAATGGAGAGGCTGGGCAACCCTGTCTAACATCGCTAGTGATAGTGAAAGGGGTCAAAATTGCTCTGTATGCTCGCACGCGGCCCGAAGTTTGGTGCTAACTAGCACGGATGATGTTGATGTACTTCTCAGGTACTCCCTTGTTCTGTAAGCGATTCCAAATGTCACTCTGTCAACAAAAGCGAATCGAATATTCAAGAATATGACCATAGTCGGTCGACCGTACGTATGGCGATGTTTAAGTATCTGGCTAGGCTCTTTACGTTTTCTAAGACGATTTAATTACCTACTTGATCTTGTATGGAGACGAGTAAACGTGGGTCTCACCCTAGGTCCATGTTGTGCTGGGTTATCCGTATTGGAAGCCGTTATCGTTTGATGGATGAAGTTTGTGTCTTATTCTTTTCAGTCTATCTTCTATGGGAAATAACTCTGTCTGCCTTGTTTCAGTTTGTCTTTCGGTGTCGGAAGTATTCCCCTCCATTTAGTATTCAGTTTATATGCTTCTAAGATTCTATGTGCCCGTAGTAATCACATCCTTAGCTTAAAGACGTTCTTAAGTTAAGGGGCATTGTTCGTTTATCTACGTTGTGATAACACTATTCTGAGCAGGGCTCTTTAAATCACCATCCTTAGATACACGCTGTTTTTAAATACCTGGTATATATGGTTTTCTACCTTCTTCCTCAATTTTGGCCGGGCAGCAGTATTTCGCCTCTTTCACAAAAATCTTGGATACCTCGCATCTTACATTTTGGTAAATAGATTTTGTGGTCAGTATGTGCCTTATTTTGATGTACGCAGGTTTAAATTTACCGTCATTTTCCTGTAAATCAGTTAATCCAAGAATATTACTTCGGTGTTTACCAGTTAGGTGGCATAATTGCTATCTGCTAATCTGCTATTAACTAGGTCACATGTACTTTGTATTGAATCTCACTTCATGATGACAAATCTGTCGTCTACATATCGGATCCGGAATATCGGTTTTATACGACTTCTGATGCCGGACGGAATGGAGTCGACATCAAAGCACCTTAAATTCGGATTACAATTAAGCATAGTTTCATTTCATTACGTTGGACACTTTCTACATAATATTTGAATATTCAGCTAACTGTTTAGCTATCAACTACAAATTGTAACTAACTATTTTGTAATTTGCCGTATTTAAACGCTTATGCTTGAGTAATGAAGAGCGCAAAATTACCGCCGATGGCGCTTAGACAAGCAATTGTCGATTAGAAACGTATAAGTCCTAGTACACATTGACACCATTGAACTAAAAATTTAACTTTAACATTCTTGTGATGCTAAATGAAGAAATAAGTCATCAACCTCTGGCTAGTTTTCTAAGCCTTGAAAATATTCACCTATAGTTCTCCAATATTCTTTGACAAATCGGGCTTACAACATCCGGATTGCTCCGTGTCTAGTAGTTCTGCGACACCAATACCATGCAACTCACATTAGCCTTGATGAATATTCTGGCGAAAATCACATAACTCGGAAATCGGGTAGCGAATTCAGAACCGAGTTTCTAAACTGCACTTTTCTACCTCCCTCTGTTTGTTGCAGGAGCCCTGTCTTATCAGAAGCGCGAAAAACGAAAATGAAGCCGTGTATTTGTCTTTCAGGGAAGCTTACAAAAGTGCACACATGAAACGTCAATTTGTTAGAGAATTAAGCGTCAGGAAACGCGGGGTGCAAAGTAATGTCTTTCGAATTACATATTTAATGCTTCATCTCGTTTAATCAAAAGGAGCCAACAACTCACAAATGAAGATAACAACGAGAAAAGTGATTGGGTATTTGATCACGGCTTTTGTAGCTAAAATATGAGAGAGGCGATATAATCATTGTTGCGACCGGAGCAGCGGTAGCCACACATGGAAAATAAGAATGCTCGATTTTGCAGCGTATTATCACGTATAATTCCTGTTATTATTAAAATATACTGTGCGATACACAGTAATTTTCTACCAAGCGTGATTTGTGCTATCTACACAGGCGGTCTGTATTTTCTGCTGTCTTAGGGAAATGTGGCACCAATGATTTCGAAATCTACATGGCTCACTCCAAGCAAATTACTTCCAAAATCAACCACACTACACGGCGCAAGCAAGTGAATGGCCTAAAGGATCTATCTGTCAATTCACCACAGGGAGGCGTTATCATCAATAGAATACACAACGATCGATACCATTGCAATCAAACTATGCATATGTAGGTGAATTTGAAATAACAAGAGAAAATACACAAAAACTTATGAATAATGACTAAACTGCTGTTTGTTATGGCAGAATAACTATGTAAAGCATAGAAAAGTAAACCTACAGAAACATTTCTAAGAAGAATATATATAAGCCTACAACACTCACTGTAAGAACATAATAATTCAAGTCATGTGTGCGTATAAAGTGACAACAAGATAAATGCTAAACATGGTAAAATATTATCTTATATTGCCGATAAATGCCAATGAAATTTGGACAGGTTTTCATTATTGTACAATGATCATTGAATTTATGCAGGTTAAGAATCGTTGCTTTACAAGTCCCGTTAGAGAGTCGGTTGGCATATCGATAATAACAGTAGTGTTAGTAATGATAGTGAAAAAGTTATTTTATAAAATAAGAAAATAAGGACTTATCGTTTACTCCTCCGTAGCCCTGCAATTCACTTAAATTCATAGCACCCATACTTAACATCAAATAATTCCACGGTAAACTTCAGGCGTAGGATATAGACGCAGTGATAAGTGATCAAGTCTAAGTGGATGAGTGCGTCACCCAACCATCTTTATATACTTTTAATGTCGGTGCAGAGATGACAGATTCTGGGAGAGCAATCCACGGGTGACAGACACGAATGTAAAAGAAATTTCTGTGGCATTCCAAGCGGCCATATTGTACAGCGGGTTCCAATATATGGCCCCTCTGGGTTATATTGGTGCTGAGTCGCAGTAAAGGGCGGCAAACCTGATGTAAGTCTCGCAGAATCAAGTATACCATAATCAGGTTGCCTTGTAGTTTGCGATAGGTTCCATTGGATAACCCCAATCGTTGCAGCTTCACCTGGTATGAAAGAATGCGCATTCCAATTAGGTTCTTAGATAATCTACTTTGTTGTTTCTCCAGTGCATTAAGGTCGTGTTTCAGCCTTGGATGCCAGGCTTGAATTGTGTATTCGATATGGAGCGAACATACGCACGGAACAATTGTGGAAATATGGAGCTGTTTATTTGTCTAGATACCCGTCGCTGCAGTCGGAGTGTTTGATCCCAGTCTTTGAAGCCTTTTTGGATGGTTTGGCGCAACCCAAGTCCTTTTGAACCTGAACACCCAAGTCACGTTGGACAGCTGATTGTATCAGTAAATTTGGTCCGACCGGCATGAGTAGCTGCTCTGATATCGGATAGAAAGTACCTTGCATTTAATGACGTGAAATGCAGTAAGTTTTGGGTTGACCGAAAATACACCGTATCTAGGTCACCCTGAAGCAGATGCTCGTCGGCGTTCGCCTGAAACATGCGCCAAATCTTGTTATCGTCGGCAAACATTAGGAAGTTTGAATCGATTCCCTGTGCAAGGTCATGAATAAACAAAAACAAACGTGGACCCAGAACTGAGCCTTGCGGCACACCACACTCCACTTGTATGGGGTCCGATATAGAGCTCCGAATTCTGTGCACTAATTTCCGTTAAAGTAGAAAGTTGGCAATTCAGCTTACCAGTGGGTCAGCGATCCCGTAAAGCTGGAACTTGTGCAGTAGTATCTGGCCTAGACGATGGAAAGCTTTCGATAAATTACGGTGGATCACAACAAGTCCTTCTCCAGCGTCAATTGACTCAGTCCAACTACTGTGTGCGATCAGTAAAGTCATCGTACACGACAGCTATCAGCGGAAACCGTGCCGTTCAGACGTGTTGATGCTACAGATTTCCAGATATCACAGCAATACATACGCCAGGCATCGTCGTAGTGCTTTTTACCGATTTGTTTAGAAGAGCAAATATAAATAGGTTATATAGATCGAAGGAAGTTAGTCTCATCGATTCTAACATGGATAATGTGGGTAAAACATTCGTTTGGCAAAAACCGTCAAACCGATAAACCGACAAATCCAAACTGCAAAACTTGGCACCAAAATGGCTGTTCCACAACGAGAGAGCTACAAAGTTTTCAAGAAGTCACATTCCTAATATGAAAACATAAAATAGATAGCAGAAATTCGGAATTGGCAGGTAGCTGACGGATTTATAAGCGGATTTAGAAATTGTTGCGTGACATTTAACATAATAGGTGGATGCTAAATCTAAAGAACATATTGGGAAAACGCGTTCTTCCTATTCAGTAAATATGTAACGCAGTTATAATGCTTACCAGAGGAAACTTTCGGAGAAATTGAACCGAATATTCCGTTATTTGGATGCGTAAAATTTCAATTAGATAACAGAAAATTGGAAGACATACGCCCAAATGCGAGTTGAAGAAGTATAAACAAAAACCTTGTAGTCGTACAATACAAATCCACGAGCACTAGGTTTCTGATTCTGAATTAAAATGGAAGCGTAACATTGCATTTCCTATTGTGGAAAAATTCTGAGTAGCTTCACCTAGTCGAGCAGCGCCATTGAAAATTAAAAGTAAGACAAAGCAGTTAAAGCACGCGCAGCAGATGCGTTTGGAAAAAAAAGTTAAGTGACCGACAATCAATAAAATAGTTTAGAAAATATAGAGCAGGGAAGTACGGGGCGTAAATTTATTATAATTTTTGTTTGAGGTAATTTCTCATTGAACATTTCCGTCGTCTTCTGCCGTCCGGCTGATGCAATTTGATGCCACGATTTCAAAATGGGATTTTTGCTGACGACGGAATTTTCCTATACAGCTTATCATACAGGGGTTTACAAAAAAGAATAGAAGCAAATAACACTCACCTTCATTGGTGGTTTTCCTCGTACTATTTGGGGTAGTCCAGATTGGCGTTGTATCCGTCCCGGTGGTTGTGGTGACCTCCGTTATAACTAGATATAGATGAATCGAAAGCATTGCAGAAATAGTGATTTTGAAAACAACTCTCTCGTTGCCAATATTAAACGCGGGTTTTAGGCTTGTTAAATTCATGGTAAGGATGGCAAATTTCAGCAGTCGCTCGCAGGCGTGAATCTGAATTTAGTTTTGAGTAAAAGCTTTCCAAGCTGATGGTTGCCGTTATCAAAATTTACCAGATGATTGCGCATCTTAAAATAATGTCATTGATAATTTGGACAGACGTGCTGCCTGTTAGTGGCTTAGGTAAAAAAACTCTGTGACGTTGCTTATGACTTTAACTAAGTTGCAAGATGGAGTTAGTTCTCAATGCGTTAGATAGTGACGTACTCCTATGCAGAAATGGTTGTGAAACGGAGAGTGTACATTATAAAAATGATAGAAATTCTGTTCCAATTTCTCTCTGATAGATCACATAAATCATGTCGTTGAAGTGCTTTATGTGTGACGGTTATTACCATTGCCCAAACCGTATTAATATGGGAAAAAGAAAGTGGACTTTAGATAAAAACAAAACGACGACTTTGATACAGCTGACATTAATGAACAACATCCGTTTAGCTTCTATGGGAAACCGCTTTGTCCCCAAGCTTGTTTTAATTGGTTGATGAAAAATGTATTAATTTGTTGGGTGAAAAACCAGGTTGAGGTGACGTTTGACTGAGTGCATGTTATGTGTTTCAAGGATTACATTGGTAATGAGAACGGTGCGAGACGTGGGGCCATTTTACAGTTGTCCCTTTACGCGGTTTCACTATTGCCTTATCCATGAAAGACAAATTTTACCGGTGATTACAGGCGACTACAACAAAACAGTTGTGCCGCCAAGTTAGGAACGGCATGCGCCTTAAGTTTTATCCATTTTCATTATCCATTTTCAATTTATATTTGATAAATGTCGCGGTACAATACATCAGAATGCGCTGAGACCGCAAACAACCACGGGAAAATCTGTCTTTGAGGTAGAAACTAACCGTTCACCACGTGAGGTTAAACGCCCTCGTGAAAATACCTCTGTCACCTCGCCTTGTATTGTCACTCCACGATCTGCACCATCACGAGCGTCATCGACCGCGGCCGAGCCCGAGGTTCAATGTTTCCCAACGATGGAAGACTCAGACTCGGAAGCTACGAAATGCTGCTTCACTGATCGGTCCGTGAATTTCTCAGAGCCTGTCTGTGAACTTTTGAACACCGAGAATCCATGGACCACTCAAAAGCGCAAATGCCCACTAATCGAGTTCAGGCGTCACCTGCTAATAAACAACAACCCAATCAGTTAAGCGCCTCTAGTTCTGCTCACGCAGGTTCATCACTGATTTCGCTGAGGTGTCATAATCTCATGGTTTTCTAAGTATCGGAATAAAAAGATGAAAACAGATACTTTATGATCACGAGGATGAGTTCATCCAGAGGCTCATCCATATAATCTTGGATATTCGCGAACACAGTGTGACAATTAAACAAATACTCCGAATTGGACAGAAAACTAATCAGTCATGTTGACCTATGAGAACCACTTTTGCAAATCCCAATATGCCGCAACTCATACTGTCTCGTCTGTCAAGGCTGAAAGGCTTAAAATTTCACATCTGCCGAGAATTGGAACCCGAAGACAGGGATCGTTTGAAAACTGCGGTCATTGAACTCAAACGCCGTACAGAAGAAGGGGGACTGACTAAAAAATTGCAAATTTTCCAGTAAACAAGTAGGGTGTACGAAACCGTATCAACCGGTTGCTCAACTTCCAGGCACGTCCAGCAGTACCTCCCAGGATCTCCGTGTGGCATTCGCCAACGTGTGTAGCCTAATGAACCAATGTGACGAACTGTACCGCTTTGCTGTCTCGGAGCGGCCGTACGTTTTAGGACGTTTTTAGGACTTGTCTGAACTCCGACGTCATACCCAAATAATTCGTATTGTCAGGATACTGTTGGTTCCGATGCGACCGAAAAACAAAGGCTCACGGTGGTGTTCTGTTTCACATAAAATCGTCACTATCTGACAAACTTACTAGCGCTTATCGGCGCGAGGATAGTTTAGGTGAGCAATTTTGGTGCACAATCCGCCTCAGGCGCGCAGAACTAATAGTGCGGGTTATCTACCGCAGCCCATTAAACCGTTGTTGCGATTGGCTACCACATGTACAAAAGCACATGAGCCGCCCTCAGTTCTTACTACTGGGGGATCTAAATTTACCTAAGATATTTTGGCCACACGTCCGACTTCTTCCCGATCATAGCAATGTTGACGCTCAATTCGCTAAAATGATTATTGAAATCGGCGCAATGCAGCATGTCATCCAACCGACGCGCCTAACTCTGTACTCCGCATCTCGTTTGGACCTAATGTTTACGAGCTGCGAGCAGAAGCTGAACGAGATCAGAGTCATCGAATCTCTGGCTAACAGTGACCACTGCTTCATTGTGGCAAGCTTAGAACTGTCGTTACCACATTATAATCAACAGAACCAGACATTCAACTATTGGAAGACGGACTTCAGTGGGCTCGTCCAAGCCCTAAGTCAGACTGATTGGACACTACTACAGGATGCGTTAGTTGAGGCCTGTTTGTCTTTAATGAAGGGCAAGATTAACTCCCTCTGTACTCGTTTCGTTCCCCTTAAGTATTCAAAACCGGACCTGTCAAACCGCATTGGTTTGATGCGGAGTATAGACAGTTAGCGCGACGGCTTCGCAAAATTGGGATAGATACATCAGCTCGGGTTGTGATGAAGATTACACAGTGTACAAGAAACAGCGTAACTTACGTAATGCCGCAAAGATCAAGAAACGGCGACACCCAAAAGACTATTTGCCTAGTTGAAACGTCAACTGAAACCTGGGGATGACCTACCGGTTTTAGAGAGCTTAGACGGAAAGAAACTCATTTCAAGCGCAGAGCGCGCAGACGACTGGGCTACGCACTTCCTCACTGTATTTTCCAGTAAACCGGCGGCGGTTTCAGTACCGGCACAGGTTGCGCAAGTCTTGTTTGACAGCCTACAATGTGATGCAGTCGAAATGTATCAGCTACTCATCAACCTCGATAGTGCAAAGCCCCCAGACCAGACGGACTTCACCCACTAATACCCAAGCCCCCATCTGTCTATTTTAATTATCTCCTTGACGAAATCTCGTATGGGATGCCGTTCCTTTTCGCTGATGATGTTGAAATTTTGTATTGTTCCTCCCCTGTGCAATGTAGTCCTTATGTAGCCTATATTCAGTCTGACTTTTCCGCATTGGAGCTCTGGAGTAACTCCTGGAAGTAGGACTTTGCCACTGACAAGAGTAATCGGTTGTACCACGGCTGTGGCCCTTCTCTGAAAATCAATACATTAAAAGATACCTCTATTCCAGTATGTGGCGCAGTCCGAGACCTTGGTCTAATATATTCCGCCTCGTTTAATTTTTTAGAACATGTTATATTCTTGCAGGATTCTGCCAGAAAATTGATCGCCTGCATACGTCGAACTCTTATTTCCAGGGATTCCAGGCTCCGAGCCTTTAAAATATGTGTTAGGCCGAAACTTGAGTACTGTACGATAGTGAATAGTAATCTGAGAAAAGTGGGTATAATATCACTAGAAAACATTTGACGATCATTCACAAAAAGGTATTTGAACATGCCTACTACTATGACATAGCGTGAGTGTTGTGAGGCGCTAAAACTGGAGTCGCTATGGCTACGCAGAATCATACTTAATGTGTGCCTTATATACCGCTTACTATTTGGGTTAAGCTTCACTGCTCAGCCACAACTCGAGTTTTAGACTCGTATGCGCTATGAATTAAGAAACAGCGAGCGCACTCTAAAAATACCAGTCACGTACAAAGCCCCGCTCAAATTTTTCTCCGTAAAATATGCGTTAATATGGAACAAACTTCCATCGAGTGTTAGAAACTGCACTACCTATCCACAATTCAGACGCATGATTAATATTCACTTGACTGTTGCAAATATCTGGTCAACACTAAGCCAAACGTTGACTCTAGATGATTTGTATGAGAAACGTCCTGGATACATATGAAAGTCACCATATCATCTATTCGTTTCAATAATATAAGATTATCTACATATAGTTGCATTCTTGAGTATATATTTAAGAACGACCTTACTCCTATCAATCCGTCTAACCAATTCTGTTTTCCCCTTTAACGTATTGGTTCGTAGCTGCACCATGCCTTTCTAGCTGATTTCTCTGTACCATCGTCGTCACTCGCCAAGATTTTCCATCAAATTGCGACGGGCCTATCGGAAGCGTTCGTACTCATCATTATGTCTTATAATTTCTCATACTTATCTTCTTTGTTCCACTGTTGGTCATGACTGGACTGATCTCTTGTGGTGATGGATTACAGCTTCCAAAATAAAAAGTATACCCATGCAAATAATATTATTACTGACTTGCTGGCTTAAAACAAAATAGTGCCATAAGTGATTGATCCGCACGACAGAACGGGCTGAAGCTTCATCGCCTATAATGTATGCATAAAACAGCCATAAAAATGACATTTGATACCCAGTTCTGATGACCTATTTACTATCTTGCCACACAGGCATAGGGCCAAATGGAGCATGGAAGTGCGGGTGAAACGCATTGTGGAAATAACCTGCATGGAAGCAAGCCACCTGGGGACAGTTCCATGAGTGACCGTATTACTTTACTTGAACTTTCCATGAAATCTACATTTATTTTTGTTCCCAGTTTCTTTATCTCTCTACATTTTCCAAACAGTTATCAATTCAAAAACCCATATGGGAACTATTGATCAAAAGACGAATAATTAACTATATTATGCGATCACGTTGTACATGTTGCTAAGACCATCCAATTAGTCTGTGCCTCGCAATGCTGAGGAATAAAACGTTTATTTATTTATTTAGTTAGTTAGCATCTCAACAGCGGTGACAAACCTTTTCAATAAATCGCTCTCTGAAGAATCTGTCCCGAATGCCTGGAAATGGTTGATAGTGGGACCGGTTCCCAAGGGTGGTGATCCGTGTAACATAGAGAAATACAGAGAGATCTGTTTGACTTCGGTATTATCCAGAGTTCTCGAGGTTGTGAAAATGGGTCTGCTGTCGTTCTCTGAATCGACAGGCGTATTAACGCCAGCGCAACACGGTTTTACGAAAGGGCGATCCTGCATCACCAACTTGATGTACGCAAACCACCAGTGGGTTCGAGCTCTCAATGAACAGAAGGATGTTGACATGGTGTACATCGACTTTGGCATGGCATTTGACGTAGTGAAACACGAGGTACTCCTTCGTAAAATAAGGACATACGGAATCGGTGGCACGTTACTTCACTGGTTACACGAGTTTATTATGGGACGAAAGTTTAGAGTACAGGTCAATGACTAGTGAACAGAGTGGTTCCCATCGACTAGTGGCGTGCCTCAAGGAACTGTATTTGGGCCCGTATTATTTCTTATTCATATCAACAATCTTCCGTAGCAGCTCTAGTCACCATGTGCCCTGTTTGCAGATGACTTAAAAAACTGGAGAGTCCTTTAGAATCAGGACGACTGCCCTCGCCCCCAGCATGGCTTAGAGCGAATGTCATCGTGGTCCACTGAAATGCAACTCCCTCTTAAAGCAAGCAAGTGGGATTTCATCTTTATCACCAGACGTCCAGCCACTCGATCATACGACTTGGACGGCCAGTTGCTCCATTCCACACATCTGTCAGGGACTTAGGAGTTCTCTCACTACATGATATGAGATCACTAGAAACTACAGAGAAATTGTACCGTGCGGGACTTCATATGCTCTGGGCATTAAGACGCGGTTTCTCCACATGGTCCGAAGAAACTGTCCTTGGTGCATTCACCTCGCTCATTAGACCAATGCTTGAATACGGTACCCCAGCTACCATCCGATAACCCAAAGGGAAAATGAAAAGCTGGAGAAAATACAGCATATCGCAACTAGAATGATACCGAGTTTACAAAAGCTTCCGTGTGAAAAAGGTTGTGAAAATCTCGGACTCTACACACTATCCTATCGCCGAATAAGAATTGACCATATTATGAGCCATCGAGTACTACACTTAAATCACTTCAGCATACTGTGGCCAATATTTCATCTGCGGGAACTCTGTAACACCTGAGGACACCGTTACAAACTCATGGGTCCCAGCATGAAAAAAGTATCACATCAGCTTTGGATCGAACGATGAATCGTACAATTTTGGAATTTACTTCCAGAAGTATTAATGGAGGCAGATTCTGTGAAGAGTTTTAAAACCCGTATGGACGATTATTTCGGAAACCTGTGGCTTTATGAAACGATGAACATACAATGCCAAAAGAAGACATCGGATCCCCGGAATTAATGACACTAATACAAATACCTTACCGAAAAAAAACGATTAACGGATCAAACACAACGGCTGATGATTCACAACAAAATGTTTTTGATTTCCCTTAATTCGTTAGAGTTGTACAGAAACCTTTCTACTAGCTCTTAAATATAGTCTCAGCCTCAGTCTATATAACCCGCCGAAAAATGGCCACGATTGGGTCTACTAACACCGTTTTGACCCTCTACTGCTTGCTTTTGCGTCCCACAAGTTAGCTATGCACATTCACTATTACGAATTTAAGGCACTTCCGCCTCTGCAGTTAAGCATATTTCGGACACGAAATTGTTTTGCTGTAGCGAAAAATTGCAGTGTTTGTACAAACACATTCTCATGTAACTCATGTTATAACAGCGATGATATGCACTAGGCATCGTTGAAGCAGTTCTTTCAAATCTTTGTTTGAAACATCCAACCAATCCATCACTAAGTTCTATGGATACACATCAGTATGTTCAGTTCTATTCCACGAGCATAAGCGTATCCAAAGTACCTCTAGTAAGAGCTATCAAACTGGTTAAAATGCTGGAACAAAAATCCAACAATTGGTGCCGCAGCAATTGTCCGGCAATTCTATAAATGTCATGGCTGTTTTGACCGCTGCACATGCAATGGATATTGACAGAAATGTGTCAATTACATGACTAATGCTAAGTGGATCCATTTCCCTTATAACAGCACTAGTCGCCACAGCACTATGCTATGACCATTAGGTGAAACCACAGATATAACGCTCGTAAGCACAAAACTTCCTGAACTTGATACAAATTAATTCGGAAGCAGTCATACGGAATTGGCAGGTAGCTGGCTGCTTAATTAGTGGCTTTGGTATTCCTGGACGTTGCCTCAAAGTAACTATTTTTCGTAGTCGAGTTGCTGCAAGTCACCATAGATTTAGCGCTGTTATTCATCGAACAAATGAAAAGCACAAGGAGAGGATGCATCAGATATTGATTGCTTATCGATTGCTATCGATAGCAACGGCAATTGCAATTCGGCGCACGTAAGTATTTTATGCGCACCCTCCGTCGACCTTGGCCCCGGACTAACAAAAGTAAGCAAACCTAACAAGCCATTTCCCCCCCCCCCCCCGACTCCACAGAGGTCGGGGCTACGCAGATAGCTTTGTTGATGCGATATTTTAATCTATTGACACCTACAACCCACGTTTACATTTCTGACTTACATAGATGTGGCTGTACTAGCCTGATGTAGGTACACTGGAAACAGGCTTGTTCGCTACGTTCTACATCTAATTTGAGCTTGTAAGCACACGAAAAATAAAGCGATATGTTTAAATGCATGTTGGGAAAATATAAAAGCATTAAAGAAACAATGTAGAAATATTAATTCACGAGACCAAAGTTTTAGTTTGCAGTTTTCAATGGGATGGGACGCTTTGTAATTGCCATTGCGTTTAATTCACCGCAAGTTGTAAGTGTGGAGGCAACGGCTTCTGAAATTGCTACTGCTCTTGTTTGTACGGTGGTGCCACTAATCTCTGATGGTATACTTACAACTGAATGATTCATTGAAGAATATTGTTGACGTGCAAGCAAGATCATTGATTCCGATGCACGAGGGGTGTGAACGCAGTGAACAAATTTCTCTAATATCTTGATTGAGGTATCTCGGCGCCGAAATCTAGTTGTTGAAAATTCAACTATACATTGCTACATCACTATTTGGCCATGAACTACAGAAACAGATTATGAAGTTTATATGACATCGCCACTTAAAATGGCCACAAACTAGCAAAAAGCAAACGCCTATGGGATTATTTGTAAAGGATAAGACTACAGTCCTTCTGTGGTAAGAATCCCAAGTAGAAAAATGATAGTTAATATACGTAGCTTCACTTAGTCGGGCAACATCATGGTCTTTTACGAGTAAACCAATCTAACATTGAGAGCAAGCAGTCAAAGCAGGCATGGTAGATGATGTTGGTAAGTAAAAAATGTTCAGTGACCAACTGGCTATGAAGGCAGATTGGAAAATGTACTGTAGTGAAGCACAGGACACCATTTGTAATAACAAACGTTTTGATGTAATTTCCCAGCAAACGTTGCCGTCCTCTTCTGCCGTCCGGCTGATGCAATTTGATTCCACGATTTCAGAATGGGATTTTTGCTGACGACGAAATTTTCCTATACAGCTTATCATACAAGGGTTTACAAAAAATAATAGAAGAAAATACCACTCACCTTCATTATTGTTTTTCCTTGTACTAATTGGGGCAGTCTTGACTGGCGTTGTACCCGTCCCGGTGGTTGTGGTGTCCTCTGTTATAACTAGATATAGAGGAATCGAAAGCATTGCAGAAATAGTGGCTTTGAAAACAACTCTCTCGTTGCCAATATTAAACGCGGGTTTTAGGTTTGTTAAATTCATGGTAAGGATGGCAAATTTCCGCAGTTGCTTGCAGGCGTGATTCTGAATTTAGTTTTGAGTAAAAGCTTTCCAAGCTGATGGTTGCCGTTATCAAAATTTACCAGATCATTGTGCATCTTAAAATAATGTCATTGATATTTTCGACAGAAGTGCTACCTGTTAGTGACTTAGGTAAAAAAAACTCTGTGACGTTGCTATTGACTTTAACTAAGTTGCAAGATGGAGTTAGTTCTCAATGCGTTAGATAGTGACGTACTCCTATGCAGAAATGATTGTGAAACGGAGAGTGTACATTATAAAAATGATAGAAATTCTGTTCCAATTTCTCTCTGATAGATCACATAAATCATGTCGTTGAAGTGCTTTATGTGTGACGGTTATTACCATTGCCCAAACTGTACTATTATGAAAAACCAACAAAACGACGTCTTTGATGCACCTTATATTGATGGACAACATCCGTTTAGCTTCTATGGGATACCGCTTTGTCCCCATGCTTGTTTTTTGTGGTTGCTAAGAATGCGTACTATTTAAAACCAATCTTGGGTTTTAGTGGATTCTAAACTCTGGTAGATGCGAAATTTTGGTTATTGATTTTCACGGTTTGCATATATTACTTTTTTGGTTTAAATGTAACTAGGCTTTGGTTAATCTCTCTTGTGTCCTTATGGTTCCACTGGTTCCTTGCTTCTAACTTCCTGTGATGTCAATAGTTCATTTTGACTATTTTAGGACCTTTAATTTCTTTTTTCTATGCACCAATACAGTTTTACGTTTTGGTTGTACACTTTTTGTTTTTGTTCTTTTTGTGAGGTTATTTTTTCATTATTATCAATCATCCTGCTTTTATACAAGCCTCGAAATTTTCAGGGTAAGTTCTACAGTTTTCACTTTGATTTATGCTTCTTATTCTTGGAACGTTCTTTAATTTGGACTTATTTAAATGTCTCCAAGTTGTTGAGACGCAGCGCTGTAGTTTTCGCTATGCACTATTAGTCGAAACTAGCTCTCGTCATAGGAATTTGGTGGGTTCGATTCCAAGTGGAGGTATAAAAGATTTCAGTGTAAGAATCCCTAATGACTGTTGGATTTTGCACTAGTTAAGGATGTTCATTACCATCCAAGCTTAGCCCTCAGGCTTTGGCTAGACTGGAAGAACATCAGCCGCCGGTGTTTTGACCTTATGGGTCTCGTCATTGGTGTGCTTTATCGTACAATTCTGTCTGATCCTAACCCCCACTACTTCCGGATGCCAGCAGCTAGTTAGATTTTACCATGGGCGCGGCCCTCAGTCTAACTAATTGACCATGTACTGTGTTAAAGCGTAGCTTGTCTTCAACTGTTGTAAAATTATCGAAATATGCCGAGGGTGACATTTAGTCCCACGCGCCAGTTCGTTTCTGGCAACGCAGTTGAATGTAAGCCGGTCTTTATAATAGAAAACTGTCTATCATTCAAATCCGCGGCTGTCACCCATTGCGAAGTTACACTAGCTGCTATTAGCCGGAAGTCAAGTGGAAGGAAACCAGCAGTGGTCGGATCCAAGGCGCACCACGGTTGAGACTCAAAAGGTCGTAACGCCGGAGTCTGGTCCAGTTCCAGACTAGTCATAGCCAGCTGACGAAGGGTAGACAGTGATGAACTAGCTCCGACTTTATACCTACATATATGACATAGATAAATTAACAGAGGTTAGTGATATGGGAGGGCACTGTTAACGGCCCGAGTTATCCGCATCTGTCCATCAACTACGGCGTAGGCCTATATCCTTCGAGTTGTATAGCACATAATTGAATGACAGAGATACCAGATATAGTCATTTGTGATATATAATATAAAATATTATCTAAAGTAGAATTGCTTGCGCCTCTGCTTCATCGGAATCATGCAATATTATCATTTTCCGGGATAAGGCAATGTGATTTTCTAAAAAAAAGCACTGGCACCTGTTGATCGTTTTTCCGAGCTTGGTTAGGAGATCGCATGCGTTTCACCCCCATGCGAGGTGACATGACAGTATTTTTGGCGTACATTCGCTCCCGTATGAAGGCTTGTCGTGTCATTACCATGAACGCAACAGTCATTGGGATTAGGCATAATAAGCACATGAAGTGCTTTTGTTATAACTCGAAAGAATAGTGCTTGTGCAAACGCAATCTAAGTGGACTAGTTTTATGAAAGCGAATACGTGCAAAGCGTTTATTTTAAAGCTTTGTCTGAAACATCAAACCAGTTCATTACTGCTATCTATGGATTCACGTAAGTAACTTCACTTCTATTACGCAAGCATGTGCGCAACCAAAACACCTGTATTAACCGTTTGCCTGCTGAAATACACCATTCTCATTTGTTGTCACCTGTACAGGTTTTACCTCTGTGTGCTCTTCAGACACTTAAGCGGTCATATTTGCTTTCGCTTTTCTCAAGCTCCCACTATTTATTTTTAATGTAACCTATTATTTTTTGAGAACTTGATCCGCGCAAATATTATTTTCTCACATCTATCTTTACTGTCGCTCGCAAGCCGTCTCTGCACCAACTTCGCTATAAATTGAGACTGGCATATTGACTAAACCACCATATTCCTCCTTTGAAACAAATGTTGATCTTCGACACTACTTCTCCATCAGCGTCTTTATCCTTGGATTAGCTCCTTTGATGTGAGAATTATCATATTTTGCCAGATTGTCACCAGGAAGGTTGAAGACAAAAACAGGAATCATGCTTTGTAGTTTG
Organism: Dicrocoelium dendriticum; assembly: GCA_944474145.2. Classification (NCBI taxonomy): domain Eukaryota; kingdom Metazoa; phylum Platyhelminthes; class Trematoda; order Plagiorchiida; family Dicrocoeliidae; genus Dicrocoelium; species Dicrocoelium dendriticum. The sequence goes on along the minus strand of OX104062.1, from coordinate 62,063,633 downwards.
TTTAGGTGAACTTCATACATCACTTACTTGCTGCCGTCTCCTAGCAATTAAGTGTTTTGCACTGTTTTATTGATTATTGCCTGGTATAGAAATCAAATATTTGGTTAAAATTTCAAGGTGCTTTTCCCAACATAGCAGTTAAAATGGAATAAGCAATAAATTGGTGGCTCAGCTTCTTTTACTGAAGTATCTAACTGCCCGCTGTGCTTAGCAGGTTGTTGCAAACGTTCCCCTATTAATCAAGATGGCATAATCAGTTCGTTGTTGTGTAGCGTGTAACCAGCAGCGTAGCTTCGGGAAGCCCTGACGAGAGTGCACGTGCGTTTCTATATGTTCTCATGTTTGTTAGCGGAGATCAGCAACCCATTTGGCTGGGACATCTGATCGTGCTAAGCACGTTGGACACGTGGTTGACCTTTGACCTTGAACTCTGCGATTTGTGCTTTGTGACTGCCTGCTTACTCCAGTGCTCAAATACGTCGTACTTTCCGTTTGTCTGGTTTGCTGACCCACCGGATTTAATCCTTTGGGTGACGTTCCGTCGAACGTAGGTATGGGTTTCAAGCTTCCAGTTCAAGGTGCCGGTTAATTGAATCAGTTGTGGAGTGCCACGCATCCAGGAAATCATTCGCAGGTTTTGTACACCCATGTAGCAGAATCTTCACATTTCCCAGATCAAAGTAGTGACCTTCCCGACCTTCAAGTGGGAAATCCAGCGTATTTGCATCATGTATTCTTACATCAACTTTGTGCACCGTGACCCGGTTACGAAGCTCTTTACCAGTTTACCTAATTTAGATCTTGTCACATTTGTTGCATGTTATTAGGAAGATAACATTGTTCTGGTTAATCTGATACACTTTATCTTTAGCCTTGGAAATCAGTATTCCTACTGTGGTAGTTGGTTTTTGGCCACCCGAGATTTCGTGTAACTATAGTAGCCGCCCTGTTAGTTTAGAGAAATTATTAATTTGTGGCAACACTTTCGTTTGTTTGTTTGCTCTGGTGACTGCTGTTGTTGGTGAACGCTTTGTTTCCTTAAGCTTCTTTTGATGAAGATTTCCGCAAAATCGTTCTTATGAAATACTCGGTATAGGTGGTTCTCTTCTAGCCTTCGGTTGCCGCTGGCTTGAATGAGTCTTGAGCGCAGCTCCTTTTTGTTATTCATGCGGTGGTTGCTGTGGTAGTTTAATATTTGTGCAGCATTTTCCTCCGATATACGCATGTGTGTAATGTCCTGACGGTGATCTTGTTACCCATGGTTGGCGGCATCCGGTTTCGGATTTGCCTGTCAATGTGGCAAGCCACAGGACGCCTGCGCCTACAGAGGGACCATGGATGGCTTGCGCTGCACCTCCCACAGCTATAACCACACACCCCATATCCAGTGTAAACCAGAAGGAATAAGACCGGGAGGCATGCGGATGGGAACCACGTTTCATCAACGGAGCCGGCCTACACTCCTTCACAGGCAAACACAAGCACGCTGTATTTGGGGAATCAAGCGCACACAAGGCGGTGGCTGGACCGTAGTCCGCTCCACACTGAGTGCATGGAACCGCTCTTTGAGCCTAGCACGGCCACAAGAATCGTGCACCCCGTCCCCTCCAGCAACGATCAACTGTCCCCTGGAGCCAGTATGAACGATGTAGTGGGTAATAGACACTTAGGCACCTTGTCAACCTACACATCAAGCGCAACCATACCAGGGATATCAAACAACAGCCATTCAATTTAAACAACAAGCTGAAATAAAATAAATCCAATAATGCATACAGATACGGTGGCATAACTCTTCGCTAAATTACCATATGAAGTAAGTTGGTCAGCAACAAATCCGTGATAAGTAAGAAATGTCCACAAGTTACTTAAAATGCTACAAACGCAACAAAATTACCGAAGATAAGCGCAATTAGTGTAAGTAACGTGGCCAGTTAATAGAACATTATTCAGGGAGGCAGAACAAACCAAATAAAGCGGAATGAAATTTATCCAGCTGAAAAAGACCTAGTCTAAGTGTAAGTTGGTTTAGCCCAACTGCGGTGAAGAAGCATCAAGAATGCAACATCAGCCTCAGCATGGGACACACATACATGGTTGGCGGCATCCGGGTTCGGATTTGCCTGTCAATGTGGCAAACCACAGGACGCCCGCGCCTACAGAGGGACCATGGATGGCTTGCGCTGCACCTCCCACAGCTATAACCACACACCCCATATCCAGTGTAAACCAGAAGGAATAAGACCGGGAGGCATGCGGATGGGAACCACGTTTCATCAACGGAGCCGGCCCACACTCCTTCACAGGCAAACACAAGCACGCTGTATTTGGGGAATCAAGCGCACACAAGGCGGTGGCTGGACCGTAGTCCGCTCCACACTGAGTGCATGGAACCACTCTTTGAGCCTAACACGGCCACAAGGACCCTGCACCCCGTCCCCTCCAGCAACGACCAACTGTCTCCTGGAGCCAGTATGGACGACGTAGTGAGTAATAGACAGGTAGGCACCTTGTCAACATGCACATCAAGCGCAGCCACACCGGGGATATCAAAAACAGCCAATCACTTGAGAGAGAGAAAGAAAAAGAGAAAGAGAAAAACTCGATTAATGCATAAGGAAACGGTGACATAAACCTTAATTAAATAGCATGCGTAATAAGTTGTTTACAAACAAATCCTAGCTAAGTGCACGAGGTCAGGAAGTATAGTTCGCGGTATGACACGAACACAAAAAAGTTATGGAAATCGAATACAATTGGCTGAAGCGATGTGTGCAAGTTAATGGAATAGAGTACAGGGAGATATTTATATGAGAAAGAAAAGCAGTAAGGTAAAAACTGTAAACTCACCACCTGAAATAAAGAGACTTAGCATGCAAGCACGCGGTTAGTAAATCGAATTCAGCGTGCCTACAAACGCCAAAATGCCATACATCCATACATATTAACATGCTCTCATTCTCCAATTCAACTGCAAAAATTTATATTAATGAGGTTGTTATTGAGCAACTCTTGCAACATCCGTATTCCGTTTCGTTTTATGATGACTCATTTGTCACACAAATCAATTATCTAAATATTTAAACTGATGGATGGTAGTACAATGCGCTCTAATTACTGCAGCAAATCTTCGGTAATAAGTCCAGCTATTGCGTGTCCCATTGGTTTTTGTTTTAACTGATAGCATACCTGTCCACCAAAGCGGAAATAATTTGTACTGTAAGGGTCTAAAACTTCCAACATGTCCGGGTTGCATGATTGTTGTTGTGCTTAGCTGATTCTGAAATAGCACTACCATGATTTCATTCGCAATTTCGTGACTGCGCAAAGTGAAGTGTGCAATGACGTCAAATGAGAGGATAATTTCAAATAATCACGGGTAATGCTGTTATTCAGCAGAGCAAATATCCCCATTCCGTTGACATGAATCTAGCTTAGAAATCAGTTTAGAGTTAACAATTCATTTCGTTAAAGTCTCATCAGACCCAAACAGTTAGATAACGCTGATCGTCTAATGGGAAAGTGTGAAATCGGGCTGAGGTTAATTGCTAATGAATATTAACGATAAAAATGGATGGCTTAAGTCGGCCAAATATGGCTGGCAAAGTGCACCAAAAAAACCTTAATTTCCAAACATCAGCAGTCTAAATTAAATAGGTAAGGACACAAATGTGTAACTAAGTAACGGTGTCAGTTGGCCACGGTGGTATTATCGACCTTATGAATCATTTTACGCACATAATTCCGGCTTCAGAGTGTAGGTGTAAATAGTCTCAGCAATAGACAAAACTTACTTCCGGAATCCTTTGAAGCAGCGTTCAGGTAGGGAGTAGATGACTTTAAACTTATTCGCAGATGCAGCATGGCCACGTTCATGGAGGCGCGACAAGATTGAACCGTTTGCGTACCTCATTTCGCCTATATAATACCATACCGAGTAGTGCACGCCTATCCTCTGTGATAGGCGTCTCCTTGTGCGACCCGCGTTTTGTGCACCACAGGAGCAGGCATACTGACAAACGTGCCTTGACGTGGTCAACGTGTGCAGGCTACCTTTCAAGAGTTTCGTAAGTAATGGCTTTTTGTGTTAAACCATTCTCAAGCGGGATACCAAATGACTTTTCTAAACAACGTCAATCAGACGTCGAGATAAGTTAGCAGCTGCAGAATAACCTTTACTTGTCAAATGTGTGAAAAGCAGTTTCTTGAGATCAATGCTCTTAGGTAGCTTTTGTTTTCGCTCCTCCAGCTGCTTCATGGTAAACGTACCGGAGTAACCATGTGCTGATTCACTTTAGTTATTCGTTAACGGGATCCGGAGTGCACATAATGCGTGCTCTGAAGGTAAGTGATTGGATTAAGCTCGTGCTGTAAAGGCATTGCTCTGTAAAAGTGTGTGTGCTATCCGGTCCATTGATGTTTCTGAGCACCCCTCTGCTACATGAGACATCCGAGTTGCGCACGACTTTTACGCCCAATAACCTTATCGGGTACCGTTTTTGTGTTCAGAGATGAAATCTAAATTCTCATGTGCGTCATTGAATACTTTCAGCAACTGTTTCGTATCTTTTTCGGATTCGCTAAGCTCGAAGTTGTCATAGACATACCCTAAGTACTTTTTAGTTCCACATATGTGGTTCAGACTGAGGCCATGTTCTAATTTCTCTATAATGTTATCAGCCAACAACGGCCCCAAAAGAGATCCCATGTTCGCTCCGTCAATCAGACGGTTACCCTTATTAGTACGGGTAAATTGAACATTTAAAGTGCAGTGAAGTAGTATCTTCTTTAACAAATCCTCCTGAAAGGTTGCGTAGATTGACAGTTGCCGCGTCAGCTCGCACACGTAATCCACCATCTCGAGAATTGGAAGTTATGTAAACAGCGACTAGGCATCAAACGATATCATGATTTTTCTGCAAATTTAAACGAATTAGGAGGAAGCGGGAAGGTAGTGCCAGGATGTATTGCGCTATGGAATGGCCAGCCGTTTGGGACCGTTAGCGCACACGTTTGATGGAAGTTGCTCTGAAATCTTAGTGGAGAGACTCCTCTCAGTACGGCCGACATGCTTCCTATCACAAGTACATTAGAAGAGATAAAAAGTGGCCGTATAATGAGATTGTGGCTTGTCTATTTAGGATCTACAGAGCAACTTCTTAAGTTTGTGCGATAAAACCGGTTTGGCCGCGTGATAACGTTTCATGAGTTAATTACGCTATCGTTTATGAGGTAACAAAATGATAGAATATCTGGGCACTGCAGCCGCCAGGCAGTAGATAAATGTTATTATGCGACCAAATAGGTGTTATAGCAGATGGACAAGCCATACCCTAAAGGTACTGCATCCTGGTTTTCCTCCTCCACTCTTCTTGTTGTAACAAGTACCTTGACCGAACTGTGAGGTGTCTGTTCGCTGAGATTTCAGAGCAACTTCCACGAAACATGGTCGTTAACATTTCCAAGCTGCGGGCTAGCTCCAACACGCAACACATCCTGGACTTCACTGCGTGCCAACTTCTTTGTGATTCCTTTAAATATTTAAGCTGCAGAGCAATGCCCGATTGCTTCAGTTTGGCGGGGCTGCAGTTGTTCGCGGTAAAATCCCAAATTACGCAAGCAGACAGTACTTATAACTAGTTCTGCCTTTCCTTGATAAGGTAATTGCTTTTTTCCTTTGAAGTGAATTACCTTATACATTGCTTCCATTTTAGACGATACGAAATATTTTCACGTTAGGTATGTAAAAGGCTGTTGAGAATAATCGAAATACCAGAATTCAATGTATCCTGCTAAAATATTATATATCCACCCTTTCTTAATTTGTAAGGGAAAATGACGCATGAATATTCCAATATAAGTAACAAAGCAGATACGATTTCTATCCTTACAATCCTCTTATTAATATTAACTTCGGCATATATACCTGTTGTATCAAGAAAGCCGTAGGAAAGGTAAAATGTGTCTCGCCAAATTAACCAAGTACAACTGAGTCAATCCCTTGTTAAACGGAGAGTAAAGCGACAGACACACACAACCAATAGGAAGATAAGAATGAGTCAGCAAGCCAACCAATGAGATCGAGCCAATCGATGTTGCTAAATTGGTTACCACATTATCGTTCCCCCACCGAAAAGCTGCTTCAACCTGGTTCGTAGCAATCAATAGTTTTCACCGTTCTCGCGGACCGACGCAGCTGACTTCGTGGTAATGGTAACTCAGCCGGGTCTTCGCGCGCGGATCGGCCGGGCTGATTACCTGGTCCGTGAGCTGTGTGGAGTCGACTCGCGTTGACAATTAGGCCGTTCTCCAATTGATAGGTGCCGGGCTAAGCGTACGGTCGGTGCGCAATGGGACGGAAAGCGAAGGTGTGCCTTTCTTTGTCGCTCTGCTTTTGACGCGAACGTATGTCCCGGGCTGCATTGGTGTTGATGGTTTAGCGTAGGAATTTTGGTAAGATGCTTTGCGATTTGAAACTTCGGCATCTCTCGCTGATAAAACGTTATGTGCAGCATTTAACTTTGTGTGTAAGGGCCTTCCTAGCATCAGCTCTGCTGGCGTTATTCCGGTGGCTCTGTGGTCACATGTTCTGTAGGAAAAAACCACAGTTAAAACTGCATCCTCGCAGTCCGAACCTCCTATGTGTATGGCGTGTATAGCTTCTTTTAGACACATGTTTAAACGTTCTAACATGCCGTTGGCTGCAGCATTGTAGGGCGCAGTTCTGGTGTGCATAATGTTATGGCAATGTAGAAAATCTGCGAATTCGCGGCTACAAAATTGCGGCCCGTTATCCGTTACTATTTCATGCGGTAAACCGAAACGGCTGAACAAGTGTTTAAGCCAACGTAACACAACCGAATTAGTAACATGGTCGCACATGTGTACTTCAGGCCATCTACTGTAAAAACATGTAGCCACAAGTAGATTGCGCTCATTCGTAGGAGCAGTAGCGAAAGGGACCATAATATCAGTGGCGATTTTGGTCCGTGGTTTCATCGGGTAAGCAATTGGCTGTGTCGGGGCTTTAACAGGCAAAGAACTTTTGTCCGCTAATCGGGAAGCATTGAATTGACCACAAATGTCTCAATGCTAGATGCCATTCGTGACCACCAGAAATACAGTCACACTCGATTTTTGGTCCGAACTATACCTGGATGTCCCTCATGTGCGCAAGCTATTATCTTGGCTATCAACCGGCGCGGAGCTACGAACACCGAACCGCGCATCAGGCAACCGTCTACCACTGGTAGTTCATGTCAAATTGCATAATACGGAATGAACTCAGCGGGGAGTTTTTTATTCTTGGGCCAGCCCTGCTTCACGTATTCAATAATCTCATGCAGTAAAGAATCGTTAGAATTTTCCCTTCGTAGTTCCTCGATCTTCTGGGCAGGCAGGTTAGCTCCGAGACTGGAAACTAGAACCACGTCTCTGAGTCCCTCTTTTTCATCCTCCGACCCCAAGGGTAAGCGAGATAGTCCGTCAGCAATCTGATTTTGCAAACCTGGCCGGTACACAATTTCTAAATCGTAGTTAAGAAGCCTGGCGTACCAGCGATCGATTCGTATTGAGCGAGATCCTTTAGATCCATTACTGAAAAGAGCTGTTAGGGCTGAATGGCCAGTACGCAGAATAAAACGACGACCGAACAGAAATAAATGCCACTTTTCACAGGCCCACACACATGCAAGGGCTTCATTTCCCCAACTGAATAATAACGTTCGGAATCTGATAGCTTTCGTGATGCGTAGGCAATAAATTACTCCTCTCCGTTTTGTATTTGTGAGACGACAGCCCCGAGACCGACATCAGACGCGTCAGTGGACACAAAGGTGCTGCAAGATTCGTCAAAATTGGCAACTATCGGAGCAGACGCAACTCTCCTTTTCAGTCCATCAAAGGCATTTTGATGATTGCTGCCCCAAACGAACGACGATCCTTTCTTTGTTATTGTCGTAATGGATCTGCCACAGTCGAAAAATCCGGCAGATAGCGCAGGTTATAAGAGTACGTTACTAAAAAGGACTTTAGTTCTGTCAAGGTTTTAGGTGTTGGCGCTTCAGAGATGGCCCTGATATTTTCATCACTTGGTCGAATGCCACTGCGTGAAATGACGTGTCCCAAAAACTGAATTTCTGGTGCATTGAAGAGACATTTTTCTGCGTTCAGACGCAAATTGAGATCACTGAGGCGCTGGAGGACTTCGTGTAACCTTTCATCATGTTCTTCCTGTGAGCGGCCGAAAACACAAATATCATCCATGTAGACACCTTTCCCATCGATACCTGCCAGGGCGTCAGTCATGAACTTTTGCCAGGCGGCGGGCGCGGAACTCAAACCCATGGGTAAGACTTTGTACTGAAATAGGCCATCAGGAGCGAGGAAGGCAGTTAGGTGTTTGGAATCATCGGTCAATGGTATATGGAAAAATGCACTTTTCAAATCTAGCTTGGAAAAAACAGTTGCACCAGCTAAACGTACAGTGAGTTCATCATTAGATGGCAAAACGAAGCGTTCTACGACGATCTGTTTGTTCAGCGCCTGCAAATCTTTGCATATCCGGACAGTACCGTCTTTTTTCTTGACACTAAACATTGGATGCATCCACTCAGAGCAATCGATGGGTTCAATCAAATCATTTGTTAGCATCGCTTGCAGGGCTGCTGAGACCGCTTCACGTTTCGCTAGCGGAATGGGTCGAGGTATACCATTGGCGACCGGTTTCGCATTCGGTTTCAGCTGAATTCGATGCACACCACATGGAATACGGCCGATGGACTTCTGGAAGAGCTGCGGATAACGTTCCTGCCAGTGTGCTACGTTGACGGAAGAGATAAGCATGCGGTCGAATGATGGTACAATGTGCAAAGCCACCATATCATTCCTCCCAAGCAAGGGTCGTCTGTTGTCCGAAGAAATATACACTGCGAGATCGGCAATCTCAGAGTGCAATTGCAAAGGCACGATAATAAATCCCAATATGGTTAGTGTGTTCCCACTATAACTCCATAATGAATGTGAGGTGGGATGTAAAGTATGCTGTGATAGGTAGCGTTCATAAAATTGGAAAGGCACGATAGTAACTGGAGAAGCAGAACCAAGTTCCATTTCCAATGGAACAGCACCTTTAACAGAAAGGAACAATACAGTACGAATGTCGGCAGTGGGAAAATTCGGTTCAACAACGGATATGGTTACACAACCTGAAGGTGTGGAGTCAGCGGTGATTGAATATATATTGTCTTGAGTTGGATCGGTAACATGGCATTCCGGTGTATTATCATCTTTAATGAGCGCAACAGCCGGCGATCGACAACAGCGGGCATAGTGACCAATTTTACCACAGTTGTTACATTTGAGGCTGCATGCGTGACAACCGGCAAAATTAGGTTTGTGAGACGTGCTCCCACAACGATAGCAAGAAAGTTTGTCCGTCGGACGTTGCCGGAAAGATTGTACTCTCGCCACTTCAGCTAAGCTGGTGGAATAAAACTGCTTCGATTGCAATGAACTTTCTGTCTTTATTCGGGCTAATTCGCAAGCTCTATCCCACGTTAGTGTGCAAGCGTCTTCCTACAATAGCCCTTCACGTATGCGATTGCCAGCGATTCCATTGATCAGTTGCTGAGTGAGCATACAGCCTTCAATCTTTTTCTGTGGAATAGACGAGTAGGCACACGGTCGTACTGCACGACTCAGCCGAGCAATGAAATCATTCAAGGGTTCGCCTGCTTCTTGGTGTATTCGGGAGAAAATATCTCGCGCGGTAAACACGTGCATTTGGTAACTCCATGCACGATTGAGAGCATTGAAGGCGTCCATAACCGATTTGAATCCGTGGAGACCCAAATCATCAAATTGTCGCTATCCCTCATCTCCGAGTAAATGACGAAGCAGCTTCAATCTTTTATCCTCACTAAGAGCAGTAGGGAGATCGCTGATTAAATCTAAGTAGTTTATGAAGGATGTTTTCCAACGGAACTAGGCATCCGATGTCGGTCTGCTGCCGCAATCAGTCCAAAATGGAGATGGGGTTGAATGGAAAGGTTCATTTTTGCCTCCGCGACGCCACAATGTTGTATCAAGAAAGCCGTTGCAAAGGTAAAATGTATCTCGCAAAATTAACCAAGCACAACTGAGTCAGTCCCTTGTCAAACGGAGAGTCAAGCGACAGACAAACATAACCAACAGGAAGATAGGAATGAGTCAGCAAGCCAACCAAGGAGATCGAGCCAATCGATGTTGCTGACATGGTTACCACAATACCCACGTATATCCATGTTTGCAACTTCATCTCTTTCCCTGGAATTGCCATTCTTCTACGTACTTTCGCATCTATTTGCATTATATTCTTCATGTGAGACTTCCACAGACAAACCGCACAACCTTAGGGAAAGACTAATGCAAAGTCATGGCGATGCTGGTCTCCGAATCCTAAGAAAATGATCGAAAGTTGTTATAGCTTTTTTACTAAGCTTTAACTAAGAGTTCGATCCTGACGTATCAATATAAGAAATATACACAACCTGCAGTATTTCGCTTATCTTCCATCATTCGTTCCGTATAACATTTCATGGATAATATCTCCGAACGCAATGAACGTAGCATGAATTTTCAGACTTTGTTCGTCCTTATGAAAAAAGCAAGTTATCTGATATAGGTATCAAAAGCTACACCGGTAATGTCCATCGTTTTATACCCATGAGTTTTACCACTGAATCCATGCAATAATTCATATATATTAAGATAGTAGAAGTGAATGAAAAATATTTAATACATTAGACCCTGTTCTATTTATGCTCAGCTTTACACAAATTCGAGAGACGTGCATTAATTTGCAGCACTTTATCACAGTTATGTTTGACGTAGTCCCAGTTGATCAGTAAACCCGCAATATAACGTTGAACTGCCACCAACGGATAACGTCTGAGGGATACTCCATCTGTGTGGCCACGTTAGGAAACATTTGGCCATAAATGCTGATGGTTTGATTTTGGTCAAACAGTGACCAGTGTATCCCGAAAAGTTTTGAAGACACTTTACAGAAGCGTTCCGACACTTTCGTATGAAGAACCCGGGATTTCGCTTCACTGATGCCGCAAAGCATGCCATCGCTTCCGGCGATGTCAAACCGGTGAGATGTTTAACTAGATTGATTATAATCTAACAGCAGAGAAGGAAAAAGTCGTTTATCGATCATTCGCCTGAGAACTATACATTGCAGCTTCCCACCTGCTCATGGACATTAACCATTAATCCCGAGAAAGAGGATGATATTTGAAGGTTGTACGTGGACTACAGACATCTCAAGAGACAGAACTAAGAGTACGTTATGCGCCGTTCCATAAACGGTGACCTGTTCGACAAGTCGGTTAGCCCATCTTGTTTCAGCATATTCGACGTTAGTTCCGGCTAATAGCGGATAGAGAATGCAGAGCTAAATCGGTAAAACTTGCCCTCATCTTGACGTGGCCTGTAAGATTACCCAAAATAAACTTTGTGCTACCTAGGGGCAACTGCGATGCTTTGCACATTATTTGGAATGTATGACATAAGCTGATTCTGCAGAAGTTGCTCCTTTTGCTTTACGGTTAGCTTACATTGGAAAAATGGATGTAAGCGTAAAATTAATCTTGCAGTAGTACCGAAACTTCTGGTCTCATTGCGCCTCAGGTACAAACTATCGTTTTGTCACTTATCGTGTGCAGAAATGTTCTATTTACAATTCCTTCTTTTTGTAGTCTGACATACATGGAACCCAATGAGCTGATGCATGTGAAGTCTTATCAGGGAACTTCAAGCCATAAATACTTACTTACTTTAACCGGATTGCCTTCATATTATTGGTGATTAACCGGCGTATTTCAGCGATAGCCGCCCACCTCAACGCATCAGTATAGGGGCTTGAACTTTTGAATAAGGCATCCGATTCCAGAAAGTATTCAGCGGGTGCCGTGAGTCTCCTTGCGCAGACACCTTGCGGTTGTGCCTGACTTACAACGTCGGATGCAAATCCAGTTTGGACACTGATGGGAGTGACAAGTTGCTTGGACCCATTTCGGTGCGGAAAGAATCCGATTGAATAATAAGGACCTATATCCTGACAGCGCGTGCCTCAACTTAAGAGAATTTTGTTAATCATCCACTAAAAGGTATAGGCTTAACCTAGTTTTTTATAAAATAAATTCGGCAGTGGCTGTTTTGCAAGCGCTTCTTGGAACTAGTTAATCACTAGTCCCTTCAGTTATCTCGAAACTTTATGAATGCAATAGGACAAATCAAGCACTGACAGCAACAGTTGCATTAAGATGACTTCATATAAAGCTAACAGCCGTTTAGATTCATAATAGCGCTGTTTCGTTCGATGCATACACATCCTTTTATGGGAACTTATCTTATCTGTACGAAGTTGGGAACCTCACGCAGGAACAAACTGCATTCTACTTTGATCGATGGTACATTATCAAACTACTCACAGCAAGAGATAGGTGGACCACGGCAGCAAACATTGTTGTGGGAGTTCCTATTATCTATGGCGAATTCTTTAAGCTATGCGACAGGTTGGACCATTGCGTTCCTCTCGCCATGCTTTTGAGGTACCTCACTAATGATTTCCTACTGAGGTGGATTACAAAACTGATATTTAACAGGCCTCCTAAGATAATATTGCGTGAATCCTTGTCCGACTCCATCCGCTTTGAATCCGATGAGTGAGCCTTGTTTCAAAAACTATTTAATTTGCCCTGGCGATACTGAAATTTGACAATCTACCAAAGTGACAGATAACTGCGTGCAACATTAATGAGACTATGGGATTGGGATTGTGGATTTGTGGATTGCGCTTTGTATGCCTAATAATTTCTTTAGCTTCACATACGTAAATGTTGGGTGCTGAATTTACGACGCTACTTGGCGTTTACTTGTAATTTGCGCAGCAACTATCTACAGCATTGTACTCGTGAAAACAATCGCTGGCTGTATGTTCACGAGGAACTCAGATGTTACCTCCAATCCTAAAAGTAGTCCAAAATGGCGTCAAAATATTGGGGCTGCTACAGAATGTTTCCTATCTCTTAGACACATTTATTTCCACCTCATAAACATTTCGCTTTATGCATACACTCGCGTGTAAAATTTGTGGTTCAGACGTACAGCTATGACAGAGGTGAGGTTACACCGTCCACGGTCCAAATACTTCCAAGGGCTGAGCCATTTGCTTTACGCATAGGGACTGATTGTGCCAAGAGGTTTAGATGGATGCCATCACTATTTGCTTGGTGAGCTAATGGTTGATTAACGGATGTTATTCATCTATATTCGCGCGTGGTATCAGCTGTTAACTTCCCACTGCAACATGAACATTAAGTGCCAAAATAAACGACTGGATAAAAATACAGCTGCTTTTATGATCTACAAAAGTTTTTCTCCCTATGCGTTTGGCCCACCCGGCGTTCCCTACGATATCAGTTTCTCAGCCAGTATGTTAGCCCCAGTTAGCGTTGAAATTGCGAAGGCTGCATTATAGCGCATTAAATAACAACTATGACGTACACGAACGTCAAGAAAACGGAACATGCAAGTCCACGCAATATTTTGCTGGAAAAACTAGTCAATATGCTTCTAAGTCGCAAAAAGCCAAGGGCGTACGAGCAGATAGACAAACATTTCACTGGCAAATTTATTGTTAAAATCTGGTCATCATTTAGAATTCTTTCTCGTTTTCTATCTGGAACATCTATCCAAACTCCCAGTCTGATATGTTAAGCTTAACATATTACATACCTAATTAACCACTGAATTTGAGCATTAAACATTGAATCTTCAAAGATTTATGAAAGCAGTGTCATGGAATGAGACATTACGTTTGAAACGAAACATTTGATCAACCGATTTATATGGAACATTGGCCGAAAACGAACAGAGATAATGTGAGCTGTACCATGAATGTTTACCGTTCAAACGGACTGACCATTTTGAATGGAAAAAAATGACAGGTGAAAATGACGTAACCAAACTACTAAACGGTCTACACAATGTAGGTGAATTAAAATTCACTTACTCTCTGAAAAAAAGGCATCAATATTAGTCAACCCCGTTCCAACTAAAGCCTCTGTGTACACCACCGTCATTGTATTGCTATGGGAGACGATGCCGTTTTGAGGAATGCGGGAAATACCAGAAAGCTCTGAGAGCATAATGCCTCCACAGGTGGTTCCGTCTAACACTCGCAACCAAGGGTTGTAGGCTTGCATCTGTTGAGAATGAAATTATGTTTACGTAATGGGGAGCTGGGAAATGGTGTTATTTAAAGCAATTAACCTAAATAGGTTCCATTACTGGCAACATAGATGCAACTTCTAAAATGGTGTTCTAAGATTGTGACTTACTTTATTTGTTCGATTTAGGGGTGAAGCGCTCATTTGCCGGCCGTATAATATTTTGCTAAATGTTAACTAAGATTTTTCACCTCATTTGGTCTCACGTCTTCGGAATTATGCTCAGTCGATTGGGATTGCCGAACTTTATTCAACGGGATGAATGATTTTGATTCTGGTTCAACGACAAGCAGCACACAAACGATGTCTGGCAATGCAGTCGTTTATACCTACAGGTGCAACCTTGCTTTTTGACTTCCTTCAGTGAGATTGTGTTTCGCTTTGACAGAGTAATTTCCAGCTTACTAGACAATATATAGTATCCGATTGTGCAACACCATACAACGTATCTGCTGGTTAGTTTGCCGCCTACATCTAACACTGCGATTATTCCTCCGTGTTTCTGCATACGTCCTTGTGATTTGATCCGCCGGTGCTACAAGTGACGTTCCAATAACAAGCCCGCTGGCACAGTGATAATCCCGGCTGACTGTGGTAAATATTAGCTTTGTTAATAATTGATGTAACTGAAGTGCATACAAAGCATGGGCACATGGGCGTGACAGGTGTGTTGTCCAGAAAACCCGTGAACAATCAGCTGTATTTAAAAACAGAGTATCCTAGGATGACGTGGTAGCAATCAGTCAAATCCTATTATGAAATAAACCGTAACTTAAATAGATAGAGCAGCGTATGAGAACGCTTTGTTAGTTCTGTGATGCAGGTTCAGATAGTCTTATGTTTAGGATTGCTCAAACCCTTGTAACGAGATGCGAAATAATGGTGGCTTCGCCAGCCGAGCAAAAGAAACATGCCGTGGTAGGGAGAATGCAAACCGCTGGACTCAAATTAAAGTGCAGTGTATTACGCATCCCCAATCATAAAATTGTTAAGAGATAGAAATCCACTGGCAAATATGCCACATAATTTAGTGGAAGAGGAAATTTATTAGGAAAGTGCAGCAATCCCTGCAGGAAAGTTGCACGGTCTCCAAAATCTTGCGAAATTTTGCATAGCAATAAGAATAATACAGCAATGGGAGTGACACTTCTGTTCTTCGATGGGCAAAAACAATTGAGCAGTAGAGATGGGACGACTAACACTGTTGCACATAAACAGTCTTGAGTACGAATTCACCTGTTTTCACGATGCATGCTGCACAAAAAATATCTACAGAAAAACGTTACTATGCAACTGAAAGGCGATACACCTGATTTGTCCAAACCTTACAGAACCCGTTAGCAAATTTTTAAACAGCAGATAATCCGAGGAGTAAAGCCATTAGTTTAAGATTAGCTGACAACATGGACAATTCGTCCTCCTAGTCTGACACACCTTTTGAAATTCATCATCTACGCAAGTAGCGGAACATTGGCTAATGCCCGATAACGTTATCTAAACAGGAGACCTGGATGAAATTCCCTTAGCAAGCGTCAACCTAGTGAAGTTGTCTGTTAGACCTTGCATTTTTACAGGGAATACATGGGCAGAAATGCGGAAGCTGAAGTCTGACCCGAATGCCCCAGGCCAAAATAAGAGGAAGTCAGTGAAACGAGTTTATGGTGTACCGGAGTTGAAGCGTGCCGACAATGAGAAACTCGAAACACATCAGTTAAATATTGAAGTACATCACAAAGTTCTGTGACAGGTAAAACGATCTGGTCTCCTACGTCAACCATCGAATTGCCTACAAAAACTATTCCGGTGGCGGGCCAAAATGCTAGGAGTTACTTCGGCTATGTTCAAAGTGGTATCAATATAGATCAACACTTGGTAAGACAACAACAGGAATGGGCTACCGAGGTATGGTTAATATCATTCACTCAAGCGGCAAAGGCATTAAATTCTGAGGAGGCAAAGTCGCTTTTTCTACCTCAGATCAGCCAACCGGGCATACAACGGTGCCCAAATTGTGCCGCGCAAAGTGAACCCAATTATTAATACGTAACAAATGCAAAGCTGCTACTCCAACGCTCCAGGACTCTACTCTAAGCTTCCAGAACTGCTTCAATAACTTGAACCACATTCTTGGGTAGTCATAGAAAGGCAGGTAACGTGGCTTTTAAAAGACTAATTAAGTCCAGAAATTAAACTCAGTCATTTTGAATGATCGGCAATCTCGCGGTGGGGACTTGCTGTTTACTACCGTGCGTACCTGCAATATGAGGCCCATATCAAGCACTTCCTTTATGTTTCCGACGCAGTACTTTGCAGATCGCAGCTAGTAGGTCGAGATGGCTTATCTCAGAAGAATATGAGTCTACAGTAGCCTGAACGTTTTCGCTTGCAGTGATGATTTTCTGTTACACGTTGTCTACTATGCCGCTTCAAAACATTGCGCCTGCTACATAATAAATTTGCAACTTCAACGTATCATCAGTAGTATTAGCATCCCACTGTGGATCATCAGTCCAATCAAAACTGGTTGAGTTCATGCCAAGGGCAATTTTGTATACTCATATATAATCTAATAACCAAACACCGCGGTCCAAACAATCTACCACTGTTGGACATAATCTTGGACTGATGCGCAGTTGCTGATCGACTCAGTCAAATACGACCTTCTACTTGGCAGTAGCCACTGTTCAGTTCCTAACGTATGACCAAATGAATTATGCTAATATGGTTAAAAATGAACGCACAAGCTCCGAACAAACTTCGCAAATTGCCAACTGATGACCATGTGCCACCGCTTCATAAGTACATAGCTACTGAGCAACTTGTCATGAAACCAATATATAGTGCAAGTGACTTAGCATTAGCGCGCAAGAATGTCTTGGCAACTAGCTCAGATGTTCGAAAGCAGCCGACCTATGGATAGAGGCCTTTGCGGAGAACATCCGACAAATTTTAGCAATACCTGGTGATCGTGTTGAATAATCACTATATTCGTCTACGTCTTTGAATGTGCAGATAATATCTGATGGCTATGGCTAAAATAATATA
>OX104062.1:61913158-62046221 GCA_944474145.2 Dicrocoelium dendriticum | reverse complement strand
GACCGAATCACTTCTGGTTAACCCACAACAAAAACGTGTTAATATCAGGTGTGGATGGGGCTTGACAAAGCCATACCGATAGGCAACACCTCACTGCTGAGCAGCCTGCTTTTATGTCTACTGACCTAGTGCTTACAACTACTGATGTCTCAGTAGCTATCCGTGTTTTTGTCTCATCCATAAATTCAAGGGATCCCGGCCATGCATTCTTACTCGTTCGTATAAATGCCACGTTTCATAATAATAAGATGCATAGTCTACGTTACTTGACTATTCCTGCTGCGCTTGATGCAATTTTTGTTCCGGAAACATGGTTGCAATATAGGTTATTTTTACTCGCTGGCCATCATTTCTTTAAGTTGGCATGCATAAGCGAGGTTAATGGAGTGCCATCCACAAAAATGAAATGACCTTCAGGAACGGATATCATCGACACGGTTGAGAGAGTTGGTACTATTTGGATAATACCCGGTAACGAAAGTTCCACACTACTTTTTTGATGCATTAATAGAGCTACTGTTAATTATCAAGCGAGGGAGAGGGCGGTCAATACTGCTATGATCATACCTCGATCTATCCGTATGTACACAATTTTCGCATGGGATTTCGACTTGCCTTATCTAACCTGGCTCACACCCGCCGCCTGATAACCCGCATAAATTTGGATGGATGTACGCAAAAGGTTTCCACCCAAATTACGGCAAATCGTATAGTAGAATTAATCTTCACCCAAGGTATCTCTAAAATGCGAGTATCAGTATTTCAAGAGTTCACATGCAGCGACCATAGAATACTACATTGCTTGTCGTACTTGAAACGCGCTAGCACCTGTCCCGTCGGGACAGATGCAATTGAGATTTACCGCCAAGTGCATTCCGTAGGTTGGTCTACCTTTTTCATTCGATGGATGAGTTGGGGTTAATTCCTTTACCTGAATCCAGGGAACATTCACCAATACCAATTTACAGGGAAATTTCCAACTGTGTAGTATTACAAAACCCCACCAAAAATACAGGGCAAACAAGGACGCCCAGTAGAATTTATCAACTATGACGTGCCTACAAAATGATATTCATATTTGCCTATGTCATGTAGGCAAATGCGATTGCAAGGCAGTGACTTGCCGGATCAACACAGATACAAATTAGCTAAGAACAAACAGCAACGGTTACCATGAACAGAACCAATCAAGGCAACCAGATGTTACGTGCAATCAATTCTCAATATGTGGCAAAGGTCACCGCCATACGCATTGGCTCTAACTTTTGCAAGTTAGTCAAGACTAAATTTAGCGTCCAAATATTGGAAATAGGCTCAGTCATGTTGGGCTGCGAGTGTCAAAATGGCAGTCATTATTCACCCTGCATTTTCATTTAAAAATATCCGTTTTGGGGTTTTTACCATTAAGCCTTTATGGATCTTGCTCCAGACGGTACTACACCAAGTTTTGTTAAAAGCGGAAGTGAGGATCTTCCCATACCCCTACTAAAACTAAAATATGTATAAAGAAGGCGAACATACTTTAGCTTGGAAACCCTCCATCATTATGCCGCGCCACAAAGGTGGCTAAACAGCTTCCTCTCCATAACCCACACATCTGTTCACCCGCGGTTAAAGAAAAACGACAGATTATTTCCCGTTAGATTCTGTGCAAACTCCTAGCTTAATATACTTAAAGCTTTCATCGGGGAGTCATATATTTATGTAGCTGCAATAATGCCCCACGCTTGTTTCAGAAAGGTTTGAAAACAACCGGTTGGTCTAGTTTGGGGGCAATGTTTCGCTTATTATACAAGAACTTCCTCAGGCCGAGTGAACCAGTCGAGGATCGGTATAGCACTATAGCGAACCGGGATGCTAATCGCGACGAATGGGATGTAGGCAGAAGGTCATTCGCGTTACAGGTCAACGCATCACTCCAAATAGTGCACGGAACGGTCACAAGTGGTTCGGGTTACAAGGTCAAACACGTAAGCCCAGTTGACGATGGGTGCGGGGATGATGTGATATTCATTATCTGCCCTGGATACGTCTACCGGCACTACTCGGATTAACATAGCTCGCTACACGCTCGAAATCTCTGCCCGGTCCATTCTGTTTTCGCAGCTGTTCACTTTGATAATCTCAACCGTCTCAGCAGTCAGCCTTTGGGGAGTTGATGGCAACCCCTTCTAAAAATTTTGACATTATCCAATTAGATCTTATGATCTGTGTCTATCGCGTGCGTCGCTACTGCCGAGCACCTTAGTAGAGCCATATATTCAAACTGGTTTCTCGTTGGCCGTGTTGTGAGTCTTCTGTGTTCTGCTATCCTTGTGCGTAGCGCTCACACGGTTTGGCCGATGTACACGTGTGCGCAGTATTTGCACTTAATTTGGTAGACACAACTTTTTCCTATCTGTGGGAAGAGGGTCTTTCAACTGCACTAATGTATTGCGGAGCGTTCGGACTTTCTGGAAAAGTACCCTTATGTTTTCTTTATTTAAGAGCTTCCGGATGTCCTCCGAAGTTCCAACTTTATAAGGAATACCTACCGTTCCAATTCACTCCTTAATACGTCGTTAGATCCTACCTAAACGGACGCACATACCGGTTGAATTCACCATCTGCACCCTGTCGAGTATTGTCGCAATGGGGAGTGTGCTTGGTCCAACCTTGGTTTTGATCGTGTAAATCAATTACGAAACTGTTTACAGCAAGTCCGCTTATTCATCTTAGCCGGCGGTATTAAAGTCGTTACTGTGTTTCTCTCATATACCAAAACATCCCCACCGCGTAATCAATGAACAATGATTTATCACAAATATAAAAACAGGCGCTTGAACAGTTTCGTAGGATGGTTGGACTGAAAATTAAAAATCAATGTTAGTTAAACGTCAGTTTAATTGTAAAGATTTGACCACACTTTTGCATAAAGATAGTTTGAAAAGGGAATTGAATGTGCGCACATCATAATATACGATCCAGTTAGTGTTCCCGTAATCCATGAGATGTGCCGCTTCCGTGGATAGATGGGGTATGTAAATCCGGTCTCCAGTGTAGCAGCGCTTTATAAATCAAGCACAGGAAGTAAAAATGAACACGTTGAATAGCTATGTTAGATTGACGCTCAAACATAAAGGTTTAATGCTTGTATTCTAAATGTATGGGTGTCTCATCGAGACGTCTCTTAAACACCATCAGCTTGGGGAAAGTTACAACGTAAGTGGCGAGGGTGCAACAATTTTAACACACATGATTCGCTAAGAAATTCCGGTGGCTTTCCGGCCGGTTAATCTGTGTGACCAGTTGTAGCCAACGCCCTCTTAGAGTGGCACTGCCATTCAACTTCAGAGGGAGACAACGAGTATGTTTTGAATGTCTCAGATCAAACATTTCAGTATCAACTCACCGTACAGGCATCGATGCTGTCCACTGTGATCCTTTTGAATTTTCAGTCTCAGTTGCGAAGAAAGAAGACACGTACCCTTTATTTCTTTGTCGCTCATCTTTGTGTCTTTTCAAGTGCTGGGAGGCTGTGATTGTGCTAGATCTACCAGGCGTGAATGCCGTATTCCGAATGGAGCTAAATATAGGCATTTAAATGTTGAGAGAAAGTGGATTGCTTAGAAAGCCTGAATACCTTCAGTTAAGGAGTTTGGTGTTGGTTTAATTTTCCGGATTCCTTCGCGGACTGAAGTGATTAGTCCAGACTCTCGTGTACTATCACACCTAGATGGCATTCAGTAGAGTTGGGCTGCCAAACTTGACCCCTTAGCCTGTAGCGGCTCAATGTCTCACAGTTGGTGGAGTTTAAATGAAGTGGATTCTGAGACGTCGATTCGTATATCCTATCGAGTTCATGTTTGAGTGCCACATGGTCAACCGTTGTATTGATAACCCACCATATATTTGAGATCATCAATGAAAATCAAGATATTGGTAGTGGTCACTCTCTTGAGGACGTATATTCAAATCATGAGTAGGCGTGAACCAAGAACTTAAATCTGTGGCACGTCGCACTGAACATCGATGGGGTCACAGATGAGGCGGCAAACGTTCAACTTTAGGATGTCATTGAGTCAAAAACCGAGAATTACGTCACTATTTACTAAGCTCTGTGGCTTATGAATATGAGTGCGGTGGTTAGGAAGGTCGAATCCCTCTGAGAAGTCCATACAAAATGTATCCATTCCAAACCGCAATCGACAGTATCAGTCAAATTGCGGCGAGCAAGTAGCATGTATATGGTGCAAGACCGGTTCCGATAAAATTTACGCGGTACTTGTGCTATGATTCTGCATGCTTCCAAATATTTCATGTGCACTTCAGCAATAATGGGCTCCATGCTTTTGGATAAAAAAGGAACAAGTGTTATCTGGCGCTATTTGACGAGGTCTACTCGAATTCCCCCTTCTGCTGAGAGTGCAAGTTACATACTTCCACATTATTGGATCTTACATCTAGTCAAGACATCGATAGAAGAATTTAGAGCGTGCAACTAACAATTTTATTGCAGCCAACTTCCGTGTATTTCCTTTTAGATTCTCAGCGCCGGGAGAAGTGTACGCGATCAGGGAAATTAGACTATTTATAAGAGACTATAAGAGACTATTTATAAGAGCTTTAAACTAGATGGGGCTAAGTCCTGGCGGTAGTATACCTTGCATAAACAGCATAGGCGACAGGCCGTGCTTTGAAAGATTTTTTGTGAAACAGTGACTTAAGATTTGATCGCTTCTGTTTCAGTCTTCGCTGGGCCATATGGCCGATTCGGTTTTAGTTGGTGCTTGTCTAAATGGCCTCTGCCGTTACAGTTTGTGCTGGTCCACATAACTGAACCAGGGATGGCTTGGGGACTATAGAATCTGTGTGTCAGCTTCGGCTAATGTATTGCTCCGCTGAAAAATCGACTGTCATGGAATACCTATACTACATGCCTGATGATGGACCTACCTAAAACGGTATCTCACTCTTACGAAACATTGAAAATAGATCTTGGTGAATATTACTGCAAGAGTCTTAACTTTTCAGTCCATGTGAACTTGCAAGTCCTAAGAGCATGAAAAATAGCCTTACACATAGGACGCCACAATAACATAGTCAAGGCAAGACTTTAACTTTACCGCACACACAATTGCCACACATAGAATACTGCACATTAATGCGCAGAAATTTGCGAAACTTTGCATGTCTACTGCTTCAAAAAGGCAAGTTGCGATTAACTAAATGCTGGTTTCACAAAAGCAAGTGTTTAGTTAATGTTAGAAGGTGGTCATCTCAAACTTCCACCTACATAGCAGCTACGAATTACCGCAAACAAATACTTCCTACATTTGATAATACTTGTAGCGTTGCATAATTAAATCACCTGCAGGAATCTGTGAGGCGAATCAGAACGTGGTCCCAGAGACAGGTGCCGCATCAAAATATTACTGAGAAGGAGGAAGAGGCTATGTTCACGTTGCTTAATGGCATTTTTATGTAAAAATCAGTAACGAATTTCCACCATGTTTGCAGGAAATCCAGTTCGGAGGATTGCACAAAGGTGCAATTTATTCTGCTTAATTAATGTAAACCACCTCTTTAACATCTGCAATTCGGATGTGCACATATTTTATCCGGTCTGGGTGGATCATGAATAAATCCCCTGCCTGCTCCGGTTCATCATTATTGCATGTCTATATAGTAAAGTGAGACGTTGGCACTTAAGGTACTCAGGTCATCCGGATTCGCCGCGCTTATCTCACATGGGTCAATAGTATGCAAAGTGCAACTGCTAGACTGTAAATTCTAGAACAAAACGCATTTCGCCAGCTCAAGTTCCTTTCAGATCCATTTCACTTTCTCCTACAGTCAGTTACGTCTAAAGGCTGCCGTACACGAGTGGGAAAAGCCGCCGCATAAACCATCCGTAAAGGCCAACTCATATCTCTATTTCTATGCTTTCTCTTCCTCGCCGGCTCCGTTACCACTGTTTAAAAGTTTGACAAGTAACACAGCACTAGTTAACAGATTAGCAGCTTCGCGGATGTGATGACGGCGCCAATACAGCTATCCGCGATTGACGAGCTTTGATTTCCACCGCCATTGCTCGCTTTTGCTTTGTTTGGAATGCCCTTATGTAGCAACGGTAATTCCAGTGCATAGAAAGTGTGCAACGGGCTCACATCAAATCCTCCCTTTTTCCAAGATTCCATCTTGCAGTCTTCTCGCTGCTTTTCAAATAGACTGAACCGCAGTTTCGTAATAGTAAATAAGCCGGCAGCATCCTAGACTTGACGGCATGTGCAGCTTGCTGGTAGCATATATAATTTTAACCCACCTTTCCTTATAATCCGGTATTTTCTTCCAAAGTATATCGTGTAGCAATAGTAAAAGCAGCCGTAGCGTCATCTCTATAAGTTGTTTTCATATCTCCTCATTAAACCTCTTCTCTATAGGCCTGTTTTTACCTTGTGGTTACCATATCAACTACGGTTACTGAGATTAGTTTACCTGGCGTACTTCACAAGATTTGGACAGCCTATTAACCCATATTTAATAATTATGTGTTACATTTGTTGGAACGGTTACTGAGTGATAATATAAATCACTTGCGCGTTGACAGATTGTATAGCTTGGAAGAGACTGTACGATCCGTGGGTCCGCGAACGTTTAGCAAACTTTTAACATTTGAGATTTGTCTACTAAGGTATTCTACCAGAGTTGATTATCACAGCAGACTCCAAATGCCGCTGGAGATATGCACATTTCTAGCAGAAATTATTACAGGAGCGGACCAAATATGTTTAAGAGAAGCCTCCGAATTAACTGTACTATCCTGTGTTTTCACAATCGGTATGTGCTGGGTTTTACTCAGTGTTTATTTCATTATGACCAAAAACCGTCAGCTAAATCCCGCTTTGTATTTTACCTCACTGGAATTTGTTACAGGCGTGTCCTAACTCATCGCAAACTGACCAACTATTTAGGACACAAGCGTCTGCACTCCTCCTCATCCTATCTTGGCTTCATATATCTCAACCTGCGTCTGATTTGAATAATCGCCAACCACTATGAGAAAACATGTGGGCAGTACGCATGAAAATCCAGATCCTTTTCTACAGTCGTGTTGCCAGTTTAGCATTTCATATTTAAAATTCCATCGGAGTGCCACGTGGCAGATTTCACCTGTCAACTCGGCTAACTAGATATCCAGAAATTTTAGGCCTTCACTTTACATTAGCTAGAACAACAGTGCAAAACTTACATTTTAGCTGGCTCCAAAGTCTACCGCTCGCCATACTCAGTAGTCGGCGGATAACCAGCAACTGATTTTTACATATCATACTACACGTGACTTAGACTAATATTCATTTATTTAGCCTGGGCCACTAGATCAGCTCCCAGCAGAAAGTTCACTAGCATGATACCTGGAGTGACATCCAAGTTATGTTGCTTCCAACTGCTACCCTGGGCTTTCAGTCTCAATTGAATTTGACAGCCAATTGTAATCACTTATTTTATTTAAGTTAGTAGCTGCACATTATTTGTGCAATTGCTTTCATTATTCTTAATCCCTTGCACAAAGCTTGCATGCAATCAAATATGTCTGCATTGTGGTTATCTCAAACACCTGCTGTAAAATTGCTCCCAGCGCACCTGAGGGTAAAAATCTTCTAAAACTCTGCACGATGCCCTCGAATGCTCAGCCTACTTCAGAATGTAACTAGCCTATGTGTTGCTTGAATTGTAGTAATTGGTCGATGTTTCACATTTGTTTTTGAATCCGATTGCTTGGGTATTTAATCTTGCTTCGCTGATTTCAACACCGCAGTTACCAAGTTCTTTTGTTTGCTGTGCAGTAAAGCAAACAATATTTACTTTAGTTAAACAGACTTTAAGGTGCCTACTCTAATGAGAAGTCTACAATTCTGCAGCATTTTTTATCATGTACCATTATCGATATCGACAGAAGAACATCAACCATTGGCACGGTTATTTTGCTGCTGTCAGTCGCGGTGACTTACTGAACGAAGAAGTATACTAGGAAGAAAATAGGGCCTACCATTTAACGGTTATGCTCCAAACAATCATTCGGTGTCAAACCGTCTACAGATGCTGTCAGCAACATACCGTCACAAACACCTGATCATCGCGCAAAGATATTTTTTTATACAGCCACGTCCTGGATGGAAGCCAGCTAAAACTTATCGCAAGGTGACAATTTAAGTCCTGGTTGGTCATTTAGTGCTGGTGCTCAGGAGGCAGTTCGTATACAACTCTGACTAAAAGCGGTGCCTTAAAAACATCTGGTACCACGCAAACAGCTGAAACAGACGCTAACCATTGTCTGTCCGGTCGGAGTTAAGCTGATACTTACTGTCTGCGAGCGCGGGTACATATCTAACTAAATAGCACAAACCTTTATTAATATATATATATATATGTATATATATATATATCTCGGGAAATTTGCATAAACTAGTTTGTTCACTTTTACATCTATCGTATTTATTCCCCATAGGCTTCTTTAGATGTATTAAAATCGTCAGTGTATACACCTCCAATATCCCCACAACTGAGCTACATAACCAATGTGGATGTTTAAGACCTTCGGGCAGGTCTTTTGACCTTACCCCATAATGAAAGTGAACATCGAACAACCTGCAATCATAGCAATGATAAAACGGAAATTAACAGTGTTTTGTTTGGATGGAGAAACAACCATGTTCAGCAGACAGGCATTATGCTTCTCATCCTAGATTGCACGCTATTCTTCGTTCATTGCGCAAAGATTCCTATTTATATGAACTCCAATGCAAAATATAAACAACTTTGGCTATCGAATACCTAAATCATAAAAATAATGCTAAATAGGATCGAGTGTAATAGATAGATATCGCTATCGGTAAAAATAAGGAAATGCAGACGAGAGATATAAATCACATTTGGGTAATCCCAAACATAGTGGAGGAAGCTAATTCGCTGGTGTGATAAAAGTTGCGAATAAGAGCGGTGTATTTCGACGTACAACAAAATAAACCTATACGCCATACATTGGCACATCTCACATTCAACTGTAGGCATTTTAAGGAGGTTAAAAATTGTTGTTTTTTGCGATACGTGAATGGCGAACGGTTTATTAATTATATGACGGTAGTTCATACGGGTTAAATTGGCCTACTGTCAATTGTTGCAAAACCCTGTGAAATCCGTGACAGCGTTTAGCATATTGAGCTATGATAGCCTACCATGGACCCTGTAATTACAAACATTTGAAGTATCACTAATTGTTAGCTCATAAGTTACTCGCTGGTTAAACCTCCAAATACTAACGTTGCGTTATATTCACGAGACTTAAAATAACCGATTTATTGAACAAAAGATTACAAGGTTAACCATATGTCGTCTGCGACATCGAAGTGCTTTTAGAAATCTACTTTAATGCCCATGAAAATAGTCTTCGCAGCAAACCTGTAGAACAGTTGTAATTACGCTTGTTTTACGAATATTAGAAATGTTAACAATCGTTCCTACCCCATGGGTTTTAAATACATCGCGTTCAACATCTATGCAGTTTGGGTGCGATTTTATGCGGAGGCGTCAATTGACTCCATAAAGTAGCTGTTGTTACTGCTTTCACAAAAACAAACCTTGATATCAATAACTTATCAGTCGGGCTTCATTGTTCAGCTTAACTAAAATCAGCTAGATCCTACTTCTTATCGCGGTTTACATATCTCAGCAAGAGTTAATATTGCTTCCGATATTTATAGTTTATTTATTTTATTAAACCTAACAATATCTATCGGGAACCTACCGGATAACCTGTGGTAGCCGGACGATCCCCGTTTTCCTTTGAGACGGATGAAACAATCCAATGAAGCATACCAGGGTCGCCTACTCGGCCTGGTGGTTTATCGCCTAGTTGCAATCACAATGATGACCATGGCATTACCGCAGTTCAAATTCGGTCAGGACCGTACTCATCATATCCCGAACCGAAACCAAAGCGTATCACTGGATCACAGATGTTCGAGTCCATGTTCCAATTGAGCGGAGGTGTAGAAGACACCAGTGGTTGGTGCTTCATCAATCTACAAACAGCTGTCAACTGCAAATAAACTGAGTTGATTTTTAGCTAGTCAAATTATGCAAGTGTTAACGGCATCAAGATTAAAGGCTACTTTTTCAATGAATAATTTGTCAAAACATACAACTCTCTTCTGTATCTCAGGCTCGGTAGTTTTCACAAAGTCTGTAGACAAACGTTTCTGCATTGAGGCACTAATTCATCTACAACACCTGGTGGTTCAACACTTTTCAGACGATAGTCTTTACTCTGATTATCAATCGCACAAATAATAGCCGAAGACTTTACAGGAAAACAGCATGTCCATTTCGGCAGTGCTTCCGTACATAATCTGACATCGATTAATGAACAATGCCAGTTTTGGCTCCCTGAAGTTAGTGCTGAATGATCAAGGGTAGTTTGCCAACTATGTTACCTTCGTTTACCCTCCATACAGCAGAAAGCGTATACATGCGGCATGTGCGTAATGAAATTTACTTTACGAATGCGACTAGTTACAATATGAATACATCCTCATTGCAATCAACTTGGTAGCCTTGGTAGTAGGTATTGCACAAGTGATAGATGGAAATAACCTGAATCTGTAAGCGTTATCAGTCATCTGTCACGATGTTTTGGAGTTTTTCATTCACTGAGCATTGAACGGAAACCTATCTGATTGTGATCGAGGTGTTCTAACCGTATGCTTTAAATTTATCTGACCAGCTGAACAGTTTTTGCGCAACATCAAGTGGCTGATATTAATAATAATATTGCCATTATTGTGGTATTATGCCGGCAAAATAAAGGTTATAGCCCTGACCATTACTTCTAAATGCTGACTGAATATGCAACGTGCTACGCAGCTTGAGGCCAGCACATTAGCCAAGCTTGGATTAGGAATCCGGCAACTAGCTTTCTTGTTATATTTGCAGAATTACTCGGCGAGTATTAAATGATGTATTAGTATTTAGTACTTGTATACGGGACTCTTGCAGTTGCATTTTTATGTTGGCAAATTCAGCATTCTCAGACCTCATATTTAGCAATCCATATGAGATAATGAACAGTCGTCGTTTGTCATGATCTATTGCACTGTGGTGGAACTGAAGCCCGAAACGCTGTGATACGGAAAATACTTTGTCATTTTTAAACCCGTTTTGCACCATTAAACTGCATCCATCTGTCCATCAATCCATACGTCCTTATTAACGGTGACTGGGTTGGCAGGAGCCGAAGAAAGCAGCAATGTTAGCTTCAAATTCTTGAAAGATACTTGGAACCGATCGAGTAGTCATGAGTTCAGAGAGGTTTGGAAACAATCGGCCAAAAATACTATACCAACCGATTGTTTCCAAACCTCTCTGAACTCAGCAATGTTAGCTGTTCGTATTAGCGGATGTTATACGCAAGTGGGACGCATTTATTTGAACCGACGATAAACACCAAGCATTAAATGCATGGAAAGATGTTCCTTGACATTCTGTGTATTGTGGGGATTACACACATCCTTATGCTTTAGGGTCTATACATTCCCAGTAACTAACAAAGTGTTTAGCGGCTTTAGGATTTAGTTATACACCTACATGTCAACTCGGTGTTAATATCAAAATAATTCGTATCATTATTATTACGGATATCGATAGAAGGGCAACATATTTGGCGAAGCCTACACGCGTTGCTAGTCAAACGACAGGATAAAGCGTTCAGTCGCTAGAAGTCGCATTTCGAGTTCAATATGTATGCCCGGAAACACTCCGACGCGTGTTGCATCTAGAAGATTCACGCCGCTTTATTTCAGTTTCCAAAATGTAAACCTAAAATTTGCATGACTACTTGAGGCCTCCATCATTTTGAAATCGATTACATTGCAATCCGCTATAAATGTAGCAATATCCAGGTAAATTCGCCGTCAAACAAATTGGCAAGGATCATGAGTGGTCTTGTGTTGCAACTGCTTAACATCGTAAGGACTAGACTTACGCTAAACGCCCTGCCTAAAGAAGCACGGTGTATGGCCACGTAGCGATGTATCACAAATACGACTCTATAAGCGCTTCAATGACGTCGTAGTGTAAAAAGTAAAGATATTATATGTAGTGTTGAGTGCGTAGAACGGAAAACAGTAACGCTTAAAAAATTCTGCGGGCATTCTGACAGAACTATTCTTCGGGAAGTTTTTATTTGTTTGTGCAGATCTTACATAGCTCCAAGGAAGTTGCGCGCAGTTTGCTCTAGATCAATTAAACAATACAGTACCCATGCTTTGACGTAAAATGCACTAGTAGATAATAGTATATACATACCCAAATCTATGTAATTTGTTCCTGCTAGCTGCGCTGAGTCGACTTGATACAGGTAAAATGACATATCTAAATTTCATACAATGCATGTTCCCTCTTCAGCATTACCTACCGTAGCACATAACCTGAACTGGTAGTGCCGATCAGAGGGCATCAACCAGAATGAATTCGAAGTACCGCTGCTGCGCTTCATGGTCCAGAAAACGCTGTACTTGTTGCACCATCAAGCTTCACCATGTCAAATTTATCCCCATGGCTAAACGATTGAACAGCTCTAAGCGTGGTTACCGCCTGCTTGTCAGCATTGTGGTTGCGAAAAGAATGTACTTCATAGAATCCAGAAACACCTTGTGCCTGGTACAGGAGAAGCCCCTTACTATGCGTGTATTCCTAAAGTAACATATTACTTCGAATAACTGCATGTTTATTTTCTTAGTAAGCGTCAGCTACCCGACCGATAATGGGGATTTACGAAAGCGCGAACTGTGATTGTAAATTTTGAACGAACAAACCAACGTTAGGTATTTTAAAGGGTAGGATAATCTTGAGCAGCGCAGTCGAAACATAGGTGCCTGTGTGGCTTGCTAATTTTCCTAATTACCGTACTCATTAACAACCAACGTGACCATTCCAACGTCCCTGAAAGCAACAGCATTTTACCTACAGGTTGTAGGTTCTGCGGTTTCGAAGGTTTTGGATGATTGCTCAGGAATTGCGGACATGAACTGGCTTCTGGGACTCCATTTAAAGTGCAGTAAAGTCTATCCTGAAAACCTTAGCTTTTTATGTTAGCATTTGATTGGGAATCTGAACAGTCGTTTGTAGTCTGCCTTCTATAATCTCAACTGCACGCAGCCAATAACAATGTTGGTATTAGCTGTTGCCATCTTCAATTTTCCGGAAGTAGGAACGCCAAGGTTGCATGATTGTGTAATTTGTATGCATGTGTACTGAAAATTAACGCTCAAGTTTTTCTTACAATAACAATTTGGATGGAGTTAGGTTTTGCTGACCGCTGTCCTATTCCTTCATATTGTCAAAATTTGGGGGACAAATTTCGAAAATACTATTTGCTTTCACCTTCAACATAAATGGGTTTACCGCATTTGGTTTTGCTGAACCCGTCTCAGAATGTATGTGTTTAATATCATATACAGCTTTGGAGCAGTCTTACACTTTTGTGTCAATTTACCATGGCTTACCACGTATGAATCAAGATGGACAGGTTACCACACCCTGTTAACATTTTTTCGGGCTATGATTTGTGCTTTCAATATGCCTTGTTTTGTCCCTGGAATTTCTTGGGCGAATCACAGCGCTGAACTTTACCCGGAATCAACAAGATGTTGTACAGTTATGCAATCATTTTAGGCAATTTATGCGAACCTTTGGAACAGAAAACAGGATGAAACACCATATACTAAAATCTAAACGCTCGCTTTCTCACTATTGCCGATTTTATTGCAAATTCACATGAAGGCTTTTGCTTAAAGGCACACAATACAAATCAGTTATACATTTGACCCTCCAACACGGTTTGGAAACGTGGTTCATCAGTTCTTTACTCAAATTATATTCGACTGTTAAAAGCAGACAAACGAAAAGAAAAGAAAACAAGAAGACAAAAGAAGACAAATCGCAAAACCTTCATTGCTAACCACAAACTGCTGTACAAGCGGGTCAATAGCCTACGAGATTTGAGGCGAGAATTTCTTCCTCTCAGGACGGCTGTGGAAACGGCAAACGTGCTACGGATGCAATATGCCCCACGTATCAGAGGGTCTTGCCACCAAACGATCTTCCAACTTTCGTCGTCACTCCGCCAGGACTAACCCATATCACTTTTACCGCGGTGACTGAATTGCAAAAGCTGACGACTCTAAGTAAACACAGCTCGCCGAATTTGGATACCATGAGTCCAGAGGCCCTGGGAGCAGCGGCAAGCCAACTGGCAGAACATTTAGCTCAGTTTTTCCAACGCTACTTAGACCAGAATCAAGTTACCGCTATGTGGAAGTTTGGCATAAAAACTACAAAGCACAAGGGTGGAAGCAAAACTGAGCCCTTCAACTATCGCCCAGTATCCCTTCTTCCTATACTCTCCAAAGTCATGGAATCCATAATTGCCGATACACTGATGTTTTATCTGGAAAACTCTAACCTTATCACGCTTGAACAGTACGGTTTCCGTCGACAGCCGTCATGCACAACGAATTTATTAATCAAGCACACCAGTCTGAGGCAAACAATTGTTTTCCATAATTCATCTACGGGCCGGTACAATCATATAAGTTTAAACTACGTAGAGATGGATAGTGATTGGTTCGGGGGTTTGTTCTGAACTGACTCGGCGAATAGGTCGCCGCTGTCTCATACGCACAGATCGATTGAGGGTTACCTAATCACAATGCCTGAGCAGATGTCATGGTGATGGCTAGACTGATGACTGTTCTGCCGGGGCAAGTATAGAGATGGAACAAACGTTTCTGCGAGCACAGCGGGGGTTGGAACATGCGGATCGCAATGGCCTCTGCAGTGCCGAGCATCTTAGCCACGTACTTTCGATTTACTCATTGGAATCTGATAAATCACATTAAAAAGCATTCAAGTGGTAACTCTGGTGATCTGATGTGAACAGATGAGACAATTTACCGCTTGTAAGCACTCCGGTGCCCCCGTTTAACAAACATGTGGGTCTATGTTACTTAATGCAACGTGACAGTTGACGAGCCGTCGGACCAATGTATGTTGCTTTACAAGTACACAAAAATGGATGGATAACATAAGAAGAGGTCAGCTTCGGCAGTCTGTCCTGCGAAGATGCATCATAATTCCCCAGCCGGGAAGGTGCTACTTATCAATTGCACCAGTTTTCTTGTTAAAAGCCCACTAACTTTGCCACCTTTAAAGGCAAGGCGAATAAATATTGCCTTTTTGGCGACTACGTCCTGAACGACCGGTTTAATTTCTCGGTTGCAAGTTGCGCTGAATGAATCTTTCTGGATAAGCATTTTCACGCAATGTGTCCTGGATGGATTTCATCTCATACTCCAGAGCGTCCTCTGAGCACATCTTGCTAGCCTTTGAGGTGAGACAATGTACTAAATTACGCTTATATTTAAGCGGTACGAAACTACTAATGTTTTATACTGACCCGTCCACGTGTTCTTGCTGTTGGTCTTCCATACTACGGAACCGTCAGTTCATCTACTAAGGTGTGCGTCCAGAAATGAGAGTTGACCATCTTGCTAAAGTTCGTGGATGAATTTATTCGCCGGGTACACACCATTAAACTCTGCCAATATATCCTCCAGATAGATATCTTTATGGCTCACACAAAATATATCATTCATATAACGATAATAATGGTCGCAACGATCTATAGTTGGCCTCAATGATTCAGTTTCTAGTTTTATTAATCGCACGCAGTAATTGGGCCAAGTCTGCTGATGTTGGAGAAGACGTGGTTGTGAGATACCTCGACTTTTCGAAGGAATTCGATCGTTTAGGCCACTGGATACTTCACTCCAAGCTCAAGCATTAGGGGATCGGCGACCCACATTTAAGCTGGAATGTCAACTTTCTACTTCAACCGCAATTGGTGGTCAGAGTTTGGAGCTATATATCGGACCCCATACAAGTCGAGCGTGATGTGCCGCAAGGAGCATTTCTAGGTTCAAGTTGGTTTTCGACGTTTATTAATCAACTTGCACAGGGAATCGCGTCAAACATCCTAATATTTGCTGACGATATCAAGATTTGGCGCAGGATCTAGGTGAATGCCGACCAGAATCTGCTTCAAAGTGACCTAGATGCGGCACATTCATGGTCAACGCAACTTTTACTGCATTTCAACGTCAGTAAATGCGAGGAACTTTGCATGCGTCTTTAGAACAATTACTCATACCTGCTGCGAACGAACATACTGTCACAATCAACTGTCGAACCTGACTTGGGTACCCTTGTTCAAGCTCACTTGGGTTGCTCCAAGCAATTCGAAAAGCGTCGAAAAGTGGAAACCAACTTGTCGGGCTGTTTCGACGAATGTTTGGACCAATAAGCAGCTCCATATTTTGATAAATGATCAGTGCGTATCTTCTCCCCAATGTCGAGTACACAATTCAATCCTGCCATCCATGGCTGAAACACGATCTTAACGCACTGGAGCAGCCACAACGTAAGTACGTTATTGGAATGCGCAATCTTTCACAGGAGGACAGTCTGAAAAAATTGGGGATATTAAGCAGACGGTATCGAAGATTACTACACGACCAGATTACGCCATATTTGGTTCTGCATGACCAACATAACATGTGCCACTCCTTACTGTAACTCAGCAGCAATACAACCCTGAAGGGCAACTCACTGAAACTCGCAGAACATTATAGCCATCTGGAATGCTGCAGAAATTTCTTCTCCATTCCTGTATGTGTCACTCTTGAAATGCTCTTTCCGCATCGGTCGTTTCTGCACCGACAATAACAGTAATTAAAAGACGGTTGGATGACACACTCATCTACTTGTACGTTGTCACTTAGCGCTAGGTGTCCACACTTCAACTGGAGATTACCACGGATTTATTTGATGTTAACTGTGGGTGCTGTGAATCTAAGCGTATTGCAGGACTATAGCGGGGCAAAAGATAGAATTTGCTTATTATATTTGAATGCTGACGGTTTATTTTATTATTTATTATTATTAATTATTATTATTTCGAATTCACCACAAACTATCCAACGGGAATTGTAAAGCAACGCTTCTTAAGCCATATATATTCATTGTACATTGTCCGTTGTACAGTTGGCGGTGCAGATTTAGTCCTTCATGGTCGCACGCCGTTTACGTAATTATTTTAATCGCTTTCTTGGTGCTCATGGAGATTGAGGCAGCCCCATGTGTCTTTGTTGCACGTAACAGGCTCCGATGTACCCGCGATAGGGTAAACACACCATCTACGATTGAAAAGTGGTTTGTTTGAACTACTAGCTTGTGAATAAACGAAACAAGACTACCTGATGCATCGCGAAAAAGAAACAAATTGGCTTACCTTGACTTACCTTGAAGGACAATCTACCCTCGGCGGAGTTTGGACAACTGAGCGCTCTTACAACCGGTTGGTTTGTATCGATCATTGCATCTGTAACCGTGGCCTGTTTGGACCTGTGTGAATTTTCGTGCACTTTTGATAGGTCGTATAAGCCCTAAAATACTAGTCTGTTTCCTCGGCGGTTTGTCGATAACTGTTTAATTCCTCTTGCTCACTGAAACAAAACGGTGAAATTTGTCCCCTATTTTCTTATCCTTGTTCACATAAAATAGTTTTCACAAGCCCTAAAACCGAGTGACCAATCAGTAAAAATGCTCGTTACCTCAGTTAAAACAAGAAACTCAAAGAAGAGACAGGAAGCCATTGAAATGCTGGCAAAACATCCTGCTTATAACCAATCCGTCAGCACGGAAAAAATTAAGGGAGAAGGGCAAAACCAAATCCCACCCAGCCGTCGCCACGAGGAGGCGTCCAGGACATGAGCAAATGGCACAACAGTAGCAGCAATGGGTAGATCATCTGTCAGGATCTAGCCACCACCAGCCTCAGCGCACCATAGGCTCTCCCGCCAAATATATATTTGTATATATATATATATATACTTAAATAAATAAGCACTAAATAGTACATTCTCGATGGTTCGATGCATAACAGTGAAGGCGTGATTAACTACACATGCAAGCATAACTGCTTTTGAATATTAACACGGTTCGTTTAAAAACATTGTATGACAAAGATTTTTGTAGTCTATAAGTGTGACCATTTTGTCAGGGAACAGTGCGATCCACGATCATGATGGCGCTGGTGCGCAGGATAACCAGAGTTACTACGCTTTTGGGAACAGCCGAAATCCGGCATCATTCAACCATGTTGTAATCCATGGTATCATGAGCACAGGAACCGAGGTAAACGATCGGTACAAATGTTTTTCGGTAAAAGATAGAAATGTTCGAGTCTTTATTAAGACATTCGCCATATACAAATCGGTTGAATTCGCCAAACATGTAATGGCTGAAGAATATGCATGTAGATGTCCGATGATTGGGCCAGCGACAAATGTTGGACAACGACCTTATTCGGTGACCAGTTACAACCGCCAAGTTGCAGTGTTGTTAAACGGACATTTGTGGTTGTTTATGAGGAGAATGCTTGCCAGAGGAAAACCCACCGGGTCCTGGAACGCTGCCGTCTATCCATTCGAACCGCAATGTGTAACTGGCAATACAGCTTACAGACCGATTTTTCACCCGGTCACGCGAAGTCGAATGTGGCCCAGATTTCTGCGCAATGTGTGACTGAATATCTTATTCAGGATCCGTCATAGTTGTTGAAGACCAACGAAAATAACAAAGGGTCGTGGAATCGGTTGAACAATTCTGCGGGTGAATACAATTTTCTGGTTAATGGAGGTTGGCTGCTTCTGCGGTAGTATACTTGTCCGGATAGTGCAGAATTCTTGCCTAACGATCCACAATGGATTGTCATGGAGGTGTTGAGTACAGTTGTTATTAATGGCTAAATTTGTCTATCTCAGCAAAGAAACCGTCCCTCAGTTAAACAATGGATCCCGTTACATTTTTCCCAACCATGGGTAGACTTTGGAGAGTGATAATGACGTAAAAATGATTAAGTTAAAGCATACCATGTCGATAAATGGGATCGGAATTTCTTCGAAGCTAAATTATCATGAGGTTTAATTTTCTTCAGGGTCGGGAGAAAATTCCATGAAATGTTATCAAAAATAGGAAATGAAAGGGGACGCACAAAAACGTTTGAGCGCCAAAGAAAAACTGAAATCTGTCCATGAAGGCCCATCGGAGAATATCAAGTTAAATGGCGTATCCAAATGTTGTTGCAGTACTGAGAGGCACGTAACCCAATTTTTCGAATGCCCGTGAGAAACAGGAAAGATGTCTGTGGCCGTGTAAGCTAATCGCGACAGAATTGCCTGTCGTAGAAGGACGTTAAAGTAAATATATGACTCCCGGTGAGTAAATTTCAGTACTGTGTTTGCAAGGCGAGCTAATCCCATTTGTTTAGACCTCGTAGAAGTAACACCTCTCCCGAATGTCGATAAGTAACTCCAGGTAGAAAGGTGAGTGGATCCGTTGAACGAATGAAATTTTTCACAAATCCAGATGAAATGATCAAGTGTTCAGGCCAGTTGGCTTTTGAAAATTGATAAGGCTGTATCAGAGGAGGACTCAGCATGCACCGGCGAATGAAGCTGGGGCAGCTTATACCTTGACAATTCAGGAATCCATAATCTACCGTTGAGGTTCTCTGTTAAATCGAACTAAAGTCCAGCCATTTCCAATGCCTTGCTTGCCATGAGCAATTGGCGAGTTTGCCTAAGCTCGAGCTGTCTAACGTCCAGTTCCAACACAACACTTATCTTCCAATATCTTCATTCCGTTAGCAATAGCTCGCAGCGCGTCTTACATCTTACGGCCGTAGTGTTAACATGAGGGCCTGTGGGAAAAAGCAACAAAGTTGACTTGTCTCGATTGTTCTATCCTGCCTGCAAAATTCGCTGCCCCAAAAATTAGCATTGTAACCTGTTTGCCCTATGTGTCACACATGTGCAACGTTCTTTCGTGCAATCCCTTCACTTGTCCCATAGTGGTCACCTTCTCCACATTTACATCAGTGTCCCGAGCAATATTCCATCCCATCGACACCTAATGTGCATTTCCCTGAAAGCTGATTATGTAGCTTTCACACGCCTATTCTGCTCTCAGTCAAGGCTAAAATTTACAACCGCTCCGGGCGGCTGCTACGCCACTGCAAGTAACACTCTTTTGCGGCTTGTCCTACGAAGAATATCTTAGAATTTACTGTTCGATGGGGACACTGATAATTTTAGCAAGACTGAGGATTAGATTCCATGCAATGTAGTTTGCTATGTGGTTGTGCTTAGAATCGATTGAAGTTAAAGCCCAAATTTATTTTGACACTAGAAAAACGACCAGGGCAGGTATAACAACGGAATAATTTGTCAAAGTAAAAGTCGTAACATGCTACTAGATGAATTCGTGTTATTATTTATGTTAACGGTAACAACAACTAATCATTAACGAACAGCATAATAAGGGGTTCTTATGACGGTGTAATGGACTATGTTGCAAGCGATAATCTCGTCTTCATCATAGAGCGTCCATTGTACTCTCAAGTTTCCCTGAAAATGTAGATGTGAATGGCAGCATATTTAGCGTAATCGATATGTTGTAATATTCACCCAAGTAGGAGTCTCGCGCTCGCTCCGCTATTTAGGGATGCAAGCGAGTACAAATATTATAGGTAATGCATTTTATACTGTATACGGTACAGTGGTATTCGGTATATACTATTCATATTGGGAAAAACTATGTTGAATTGATAGCAAATCTATTGTGTCAACACAGTTACTCGCATAATCGGAATTCTATTGCAAATTGTGGTATTTGTTGAATACTGAGCCACCGCAGCGTGCTCGTACTGTATCTGTTCATACCCCATATATCTCAGTTATCTACACACTAAATTTAGCAATTAAATAAACGTACCAGTCTATAGGAGGTTAGAACTGGGAAATTTTGTTGTATTGAATAATATTTTCCCTTACGTATCAGAACGAGTTCATCATCCGGTGTATATGAAGTCCAGTTTTTGGTGTCAAGCAAAGTAATTGCATCATTGGGGTATGCATACCAGCCGAAAATTTCCACTCTGGGATTCTGTATCAGTTCACCTATAATTTGTAGAAGAATTGAAATTGCGAACTGTATTATTATTTTAAAACCTGTATGAGACCATGTGTCGAACGAATTCCGTCGATAGAACTGGGATATAAAGTCACAAAACCAATCTGTTTCATTGAATTCACGGAATTAGGACCTGTCTCTTTTATTTTATTTATTCTTAATAATTAGCTTTACAAAACGTTGATGACTCTATGTCGAAGCACATATTGTTCTAGCATGACAGCTTTCCGTAGAGCAGTTGCTGAGCATAATCAATCGCATTTCCTTCGCCTTATGTAGCACGCTGTACTAGTGGCAGTCCAAAAGTTATCAGCTTTCAATTTGAGGTCTAGCATTTTAGCTAATAAATAGTTTTGCACGTTCTATTTGCACACTTTTACTCACGTTGTATGATTCGAACAAATAAGTTAGCAAAATGTCCTTCGTAGATAACGCAAATTTTCTTTGTACAGCCATCCGTAGCAAAACGTCTTATATTTGTTGAAACTGGGGAAAAAAACGTTGATTTGGTGGAAAACAAAGTGTCTGCCGCGTTATTAACTAAAAGTATTTAATTTGTCAAATGTTTTATTAAACAACGCGAGAATTTGCTAGTATATCGAAAGTAGCAGCAAAGTGTTTAATTAAGTATTCTTGTAAATAGAATGCTGGTTATCATCAATTAGATGAATTTAATTACACCAATCAAGATAAAGGCTCATATATCCACTGGATTTTCGAGGAACAGTTAAAGAATAATGACGTAATTATTCTATCTAATTTCCGTACAAAACGACAGAGTATTACACACAGTGTGAACAGTATGTGAATATATTGCTGATTTTGTTTCTGACCGCAACTAAACATTACATATGTATAACCTATACGTTTCCAGTTGCTATCACTCTGTCTATGTAGTCATTACACTTGCAAGCTCAAATTTATATAGGCCTAGTATTGACGGAATATCTAGGAAAGAGGTAGTTATACTAAAGCTTATTAAAATATGTTGCGAATATCGGGCTAGTGAGATTGCATGGTGAATAATATCATTTGCGCTTTATTAATATTTGAGCAGAAAAATAGTGCATGCGCTTACCACAAGCAAAATGTTTGTCTGCGGTGAATATTTTCAGCGGCGTAAGGAGAAAAATCACGAATAATTCGATTTTATGACCTTTTGACATTTCCAGACAGGCGACTCTACTCGAGGTCTCAACACATCGAAGATGGGGGCTATAAATAACGTCGGATGTAAGTCTCTGAAAATTTACATATACAAAAGCAGTGACATGATCCCTACATTATTGACTACACGAAGTTTCGTGGTCAGTGACTTGGCTATTGCGCACACTTATGTCTAACCGAACAATGTGCGCTTTTGTAAGTCAAACACAAATGATTTGCACATATATGATAAGCCAGTTAGCTACAGCTACATAAATTTCATAAAAAACAGGACCACTCCTATTGACCATACCATGGCAAGTTCAGTTCCGTTTAGTTGAACACCTATGTTCTGTGCACTGCCATGCGGTAAATCCAGTTGCCAAGACTCACATTTGCATACCATTAAATAACAACGGCATGCTAATAGCGCTAAAAGCAAGGAAAATGTAAGGAACGTGGATGTAAGAAAAGAGTGCGTTAGACTAATTAGCATAGAACGGAACTTAATAACCAGATGCATTTAATCGGATGCAGGAACGCCACTGACTGCCTGGTTGTGCCATGTCTGATAGGGTCTCCAACCATCAGTGTGGACCAACGCCAGGACCCCAACCACGATAACACTCATAAGCCGGACCAAGTTTCCCAGTTAATTTCTTCTTGCGTCCGTGCCACGTCATTGACTGGCCACCATGCGATTTCGTCCAACATGGTGCAGCCACGCGTATAATGCACGCTGAGGAATACGGTCAACCGCCATAAGGAGGACATTGCCTAGACAAAGTAAGTGCTTAAGATACAGTGAACACTCCAGTGAGGCACTAGAACTCTTTTTAAAAGAAAATCAACTGGCGGACCCATCATTGTTCACCCAGGGTTCCAACCAGACGTGAGCAACGCAGTACAAGCACTGATGGTTAAATACAGTCAAGCGATTCTGGTCTCCTTGGCGAACTGGCCAAGTCAGTGACCCATCCGGTGAGTATTACTTCATCACCTAACTACACGAACTTCAACCCATGATTGATGGAACTGGAGCTACACATTATAGGAACAGACGTAAGTCCTATTGGATAAATGGTTGAAGTTCCGGTCCAAGTTGCCAAACGAGTTTCGGCTAAAGGCAGTAGACGCAGGGCACGAGTGGTTAGCAATTCGATAGCAGTGGCTACCTCGGTATATCCTTCATCTCAACAGTCCCGAGAAGAGACCAAAACAACAGCACCCATGACACACAATTGGACGCAGAGTACTCTGTAACTCACACAGTCTGGCTGAAAATCATAAACTCAAGACCAAGAATAAAAACGCTCATCTGACCAATGCCCCCTAACTGTCGGCTTTTATACTAAT
Source organism: Dicrocoelium dendriticum (assembly GCA_944474145.2). NCBI lineage: Eukaryota > Metazoa > Platyhelminthes > Trematoda > Plagiorchiida > Dicrocoeliidae > Dicrocoelium > Dicrocoelium dendriticum. The sequence goes on along the minus strand of OX104062.1, from coordinate 62,022,590 downwards.
TATACTTCATTCATTAGGGGGATAAACTGAGAAGATGAGAAGACCTTGTCATTAGGTGTTGATTCTTAACACTAATAGGTCTACAAAATCAAACCACACCCATGAGGTTGTTCACTGGTGGGCAGTCAAGCTGATTGCATTCAGCATGTTTACTGAGGACCTTACCAGCACCGTAAATACCTTGAGCCACTTACTCAGCATCACCATAGTATTGGTGGTATTCTTCGTCAGATTCCTTAACAGGAAGTCGATGATTTGTCCCAATACTGTTAGCTTGTATGCGTGTTTCGGAGACACAGCATGCAACATTATCAAGTGCGTGAAGAGTGATTTTCGGTGCTACCTACCGGAAGACTTGACCTAGAGTATGGACACTAAAAGTAAAAAGGGTGGTAAAATCCCAGGCTTTATGTATCGCTGGCAGCATTTGCAAGGTCTTTGGTAGTCTCTGACTTAATAGACGGGGATGAAGAGAAGACAGCGAAGGAGTATTTTCGACGTAATTGAGAGGCTAGAATTTACTGTCTGGCTGCACATTCAGAGAGGCATTTGCTCGAGGTACCCTGTTGCTAGCGTCTGACTCAACAGTCTTATTCATGAGGCACTTGGGTACATGGAAGTTCGAATAAAGGGCCAGCCGGTGGCGTTGGCTCAGTAGTCAGACATACAAGGCAGTGGAAAGGAAGTCCAGCTGGTGGTGTGATTGTAGTGACATAGTGAGAACTACTTGAAGCCTATGACACACATCCTTTGAGGATTTCGAATAGTGCACACGTCTTATACATTAGGAATATGTTACGCACCTGCGAGTGCGTCCAGCCACAGATGGAATTTGGCGGGTTCGCACCAATTAGTCCAGGGGCTGCCTGGCTTGAGGCGGGTGGTAGCAAACTATTGAGCTATATGTGATGCTCTTCCATTGTCAGAGATAATGCGTGACACATGTGCTCAACGCCAATCAAGCTGAGGACTTTAACTGCCGGCCGGTTGTCTTCTATGCGCGTCTTTTGAAAGAAGCGGGCCATTGAACTCTCCCTAACGGTCGAAGAAGATTGAATTGTGAGATTGAGGTTGTCTGACCCCTGACTATTGAACTATCTGGTATGAGTGACTCTGAAGCTCCTTGGAAAGTGCCACCCAGCATGGCTCAATGGGTCACGAGCGTATGCAAACAATCGAACCAGGAAACCGAGGTCCAGTCTCATTGCAGTGGTATAATGCGCTTCTGGTATTGGATAATGCTAATTAAATTCGTCTGAAATCAAGTTCATCTCATATATTCAAGCGACGAAAGGATTATGCGTAAGACAACTCGTCGAATAGCTATCAATTACTAAAATTTACGTTTCTATGTCTCCAAATCACACTCTTCCACAACTGTGTTACTCTCTTAATTGGCTTCATAACCAAAATTTTGGTTGTAGCATTTACTAAGCGCATGATCTGCTTAGGAGCATAAAATCCGCATTGAATAAACGGCCATGTGAGCAACTCGTGCTTTGTAACCATTACCGATTTAACTCAGAGGGCACTGAACGGTAGCTTACACTTGCGTAAATTTGTGTCCCATGAACCTAGTGTTTCTATCGAGTTGGTTTCCATTTGTATGACGTTAGATAGCATTAAGTATTAATTCGGTTAGTTTAAGATTTAACCAGGTCGCTGTAATCTTGGTGAGGCCGACGTTTGTTTGGTTTGGCCTTCTATATATAAACAAATAAATTAGACCGACTAACTAAGAAAGCCTTTGTTTCAGTTACAAACAATGTATCGCATTGAATGTTAGGCGTGCCTTGATAGAAGTCAACATCGTGTTTGGTCTGAAGACGACCGTCAGTTCTCCCGCCTTTTATAATCTTTTGGTTGGTCTCCGGTCAATGAATTTCAGTCAGGCTGCCTGACCTTGCAATGTTCCAGATCAGAATGTTCGCTTGTGCTTCGATCTGTCCTGTCTTTTGCTGCCAGCACTGTAATTATCCATGTATCCGCGAGATTTTGGAGACAAAGGATCTACTCAAGTTGTTAGTTCCATCAAATTGCTGACTATTCGTGACCGTGTGTCTGATGCCTTTATCCGCAACTCGTTTGGCAAACTGATACCAACTTTGATCAGTTATTAGATAGAATATGTGCCATTCCCAAGGAGGGTAGCACCAATTTATTTAGTCTTGGACCGCTTCCATTCTAGCTACTCGATGCAGGATTTCTTATCAACGATTGCGCACACACAATTTCCACTAACGTAAGGCCGCAGACGTAGCACCACTGTTTTGAGCCATAGGTTTCCGCTTCATAAGCAGGCGTATCCGGATTATTCAAGAACACAATGAGTATAAAAGTTGGTTTCGCCAACGCTGTTTGGTGGGTTACCATGTTAATCCGCGTCCTTTGGACGGTTTTTCCACGGAAGATTTGGTAATATGCGCACTCCGCTATAGGATTGCAAAGTCGGAGTGTTGAGATTAGGACAACTTCCTTCTCATACGCTGAGATCATTGTTTCACGAAGAATTCAAGGCTTAGCATAGTGCACTTAAGTCGGGTGATGCGCTACGAGTCTTACCTTTCAGTGTTCAACCTGAAAACCAATAGGGTTGCCAATGGAGTTCCATTGGTTGAAATCATCTAGCAAATTGCGCTTTAGTATATCAGATTTAGACTCTGGGACGTTACGGAACACGAGGTAACACGCCATCTAACGAATTTCAATTTGACTGTTGCTGCGGGTGGTTTTGGTTGTTTAGGAGACGCCACTGGAGTTGACTTTTAAAGCTGTGTCGACCCTTGTGTGCTCGGTAGAGAAGGTGGACCTACGTTTGTTGCTACAGTTGGGTTAATCAAGGCGACCAATGCAAACGTCGCCCGTATTTTCACTGTACCGGAATGTCTTTCGGTACTGAGTTACGGTTGCATGAGTGAATATTTTTAGGTAACTTCTATGCATGGGGTAATATCTGTCACGTTGAATGTGACTCGCTCGATTTAAGGGTTGTGTTGTGTTAACCAAGTGGCGAAAGTGTCGTGTTGCGGTTAACAAGACTGTGTTTACTCTTTGACGTAGTGACGAGGAGCACGTGTGGGGGATACAGCATCAAATGTAACAAACGAAGATTCTTGCTAAAGCAGCTACACAAGAAGAAAGGAAATCCATAGACGCATGGTTTTCTACTAATAATTGACATAACATACGCATCGATATTGAGCCGTTGTGTCATAAAGCATGATTATTGGTGCATAAGGAGACGCACTTTATTAATTAAAAAATATGAACAAAGTCACTTGACATAAATGGAAGTTGCCTGTTGATCACGGTTGGAGGATACAGCAGGCACATTGTCGCAGTGACTTTGTCACCTCACACGGTGGCGAAACGTATGCGACCATTTTATCATACTCAGCCTGTTGATCCAGGTGAACACAGCTGTATAATTTCTAACGCAGTAATTTCAGTATTCACTATCAAGTCTTCGTGAATTGATGTCGCTCACGTTTCAGCTGGGTGCTGTTGTTAGCTTTGCTTTTACAAATGGGGTTCATGACAGCCAGCTTTCGCCTTGCTTGACACTTTCCAAGGTATGGATTTCGTGCGACCTCTGTTATACATCTTCTGGTAGGATTGACTGTGTGTCAAGTATCTGAGGTTGTCTGTATGCGTTAAGGGCTGGTAGGGACGAAAGCTGATAATTTTAATGCCAGTGCCACCACATTTTCGCACGAGAGCCACCTGTTTGTTCGCAAGTGTTGTTTACCGATTGTTGCCTGCTGCATTTGTCACGTTGGCACGAGCAGTATCAAAAAACTGTTCTTCTGCGTTGTTCGCCTCCAAATCTATGGATTTATTCTCACATGGACCTACGTGTCATCATTCGATTTGGTTCCGCGAGCTCCTCCTACCACTGTTCATCTATTGGATCTATCATTCACGGATCACCAGAAAACTGTGCTCTTGCAACTTCGAAGTCAACCGTATTTGAACCTTATCGAATGTTTTATTTTTCCTCGCGTCGCATAAGAACTCTTGTGGTCTTATTTTATAGATCTTTTTGAGAGTCACCCGATCAGCTTACTACCATTCCTCCAAGTCGCTCTACAAAGCGACAGTCGTCAACTTGATCCGCCCTTGAAACTGCCACCGTCGTCATTGGACAGTATTTTCCAAGTCACCTAGCTTCACCTCAGTCGTACGTCGCATGGCTGCGTACCCTCTACAGTCTGGAGCGATAGCACGCACCTCGATTATCTAACCTAAAGAATGCGTGACTCATCTGGCCGCAACACACCTGGACCCGCTGACCTCAAACCAGCGCCGATCGCCACGCAACGGTGTGTCAGTATCTCTTACCTCTTTCTACCCCTTTTCTACTCCTACTGTGGACATGTCTCGTATGAAGAACAAATACGAATCATGTGCTAAAGTGGTAAAAAGTGTTCTGGTGTGTACCATGTGTTTGAAAACCTATCACACTACCTGTCTTGGCAAGGGGTCGACGAAACCAAACACTGCAGAGGCGTTTTGGTTCTGCAAAGTATGCAAGTCTATTCCATTGCTTAGCTGTCTATCTGTGCTACTGAAGAGGTGTGAAAGACTAACCGAAGCGGTCGAGCAACTGGTGAGCGCCAAACTTACTCCCATGGGAGGAAACTGGCCTGCACTTGTGAGTGAAAATAAAACCTTGAACTCCCTAGTCAGGCCAAAATAGCAAGCCACACGTCCCAACCGAACCCCAACGACTCAGCCTCCAGCAGTATAAACTCCATTCTCTCTACCTCCTATAAATAAAAACAGTGCCTGCAGCGCGTCTGCCTCTACTTCTGTACTGTGTGTTGCACCCAGTAGTCTGGTCGCTACACTCGAGACTGTAAGCTACAGTCAACCAGCATTAATGAACAACCCGGCAACGTACGCATCGGTTGATGCCAAGCAAACACCGGAAAGAGCACCGGTAACCTTTGTGCCCGGACTAGAGAAAACAAAACTGCCTCAGCACGGAGGGCACACACCAATGCCGTTCACAAATTCAACATAAACACCACATACTAAGCCTCAACATCCAAAGCCAGTAGCCACCAGGCACAACCATGGTGCCCTAAACATTGTATGCAAAAATGTCCCCGAATCCATGTCCAATACAATTAAGGGTAAGTTGACGGGCGATCGAAATCAGTGGGGTTCCATCCGTACGTCAGTCGGTGTCCAAGCTAATCCCACGAAATTAAGAAGAATGTCGCGCCACCCAAACGCGTTGCATTACGGTGAACCCCGGTTACTTCGGGTAACACTAAACTCGGCGGACGAGACTGAGGCCGTTCTGCTGTCTGGGAATCATCTCTGCAACGATTTGAGTGGAGTGCGCATACTACCCGAAATCCCGTGGAAAGAACGTTCACGGGATCCCGCTAACAAATATAGGTACAGAATAACTCAAGATAAGAAAACAGTGATTGCTCACGGTGTTCCTGAGCTTACTGACTCCTCCTCCGACGACACTTAGATGCATGCCCGCGAGCAATGGCACTACTTCAAAGAGGCCCTTTCTATCGAAAATGTGGTGGTCACCTCGTTGTCAAGGATCCCCATATCACCAAACTATAAGGGATGCGGTCCCGAGCAGTTATAACTTGTATTACAGTCAAAACTAATGGCACAAACCCTACTAGCGAACTGCATTAACTTCCGTTGCAGATTGCCAGCAGAAATTCGGCTGAAAGCAGCAGGAACACCAACATCTTCTAATGACAATTCAGTAGAGGCACAACTCTTAGGGAAAACGCCAACTGCAGGAACCAACTCGGAGACGGTTTCAAGAGTAGCCATACTATCCGGAGGGGCAGAGCAGAGCACGAGCAAACACCGGGATTCGGGGCAGCTGATACCTGCTTATATATCAAATACTTCTCAAAAGTAAGCAACCCATCCAAAAAGCGATTAGTCGCGGACCCTTTAATGGTCGGCGTAAACTCATTTGCTTCATCCACCCACTCTAACACACATTTGGTCTCAGAGAAGCTCTCATGCTTAGCAACAGCTAATCGCCATAGCTTCCATCTAACTCTGTGGATATCCGGAGATCTGTAGGAGTAGCTCCATTCTTACAATGTTTATCCTCTTGGATTGCTGGCGTTACAGCTCAGATGTTTTGTTGACCTATTATATGCCACCGTAGGATCCAATAGTAACCAAAGCTTAATCCGAACTCCAATGCTGGCTATCCATCTCTCTTCCAGCGCGCCGTTATCCTACTCTGGTCAACTCTTCTTGGCAACAGCTAATCATTGTTGGCTCCATATAGCTTACAAGTAGCCAGTCCCTGACTCTCTAACCCTCATTTTCTTGTGCCGTCTGTCTCTCTTAAGCTTCGCTCGCATGTTGATTTCTTCACCGAAACTGTAGGTATCCAATAGTGGGCAAACGTCTTAATACTATGGCCACACCAGCCACTGGTTCACTCTTTTCCAAAGCCAATATCTCTGCATAGCAGCAGTTAGTCGCCAAAGCCTCCATTTAACTCTGCGGATATCCGGAGCTCAGTGGGAGTCGCTCCCTTCTTACAATATTCATTCACTTGGATTGTTTGCTTTACAGCTCAGATGGTCCGCCGACCTATTATGTGCCCCCGTAGGATCCACTAGTTACCGAAGGCTTAGCCCAAACTCTATTGCTGGTCACTCTTCCCTCTCCTAGCGCACCATTATCCGTCGTTAATCTTACTCGCCTCAACTTTTCTTGACAATAGCTAGACATTGTTGGCTCCATGTAGCCTACAAGGAGCCACTTCTTGACTCTCCAGCCTTCATTCTGTTCTGCCGTATGTCTCTCTTAAACCTCGCTTGCCTGTTGACTTCTTCAACAGAGCTGTAGGTATCCAGTAGTAGACAAACGTCTTAATACTATGGCTACAGCAGCCACTGATTCATTCTTTCCTAGTGCCACTATCTCTGCTTACCAGCAGCCAGTCGCCATAGCTTCCATTTATTTCTGCGGATATCCGGAGCTCGCTCCCTTTTCAATGTTCATCCTCTTGGATTGTTTGCGTCACAGCTTAGCTGATCTGTTGACCTATCACTTACCTTCACTGGTCTATAGATACACTCATCGACCCTATAGGCGTACACTAGTGACAAAGCGTCCGATTGGAATAGCTGCATCTGGCGACTGAGTCACTCCTAGCGCCAACATCTGTCGGTCGTCATAAATTCTGCATTTCTCTTCAGAAGTAGCTAATGGCCATTGGCCCCATGCATATGCGATGATCCAGTGCTTGTTAATAGCCACCCCGTATCTGAATAACCTTTACTCCTCTAGAATATCTGCATCCAGTCCCTCCGCTGCCCTGCCACCAATTGAGCTTTAAGACTCTCTCGCTGCAAACTATTTATTTTCGCGTATTGTGCCCCCCACTCGGATTACACTAACTACGTGCTGTTCATGCACCTGACAATCACTACCAACATTCTAACTCTCTTTGCTCTATCCCCACGCAACTATCGACTCATATCAAACGGATACTCGTACTTTACTTACTGGTGCAACGCTCTTGTCACTACGCAGGCAATAGCAACCCACCTATAAGGCTAATGATTCTATAGGATACTCAAATGACATTTTCAGCATAATTATCGTTGCACAGTGTACATGCTTTTGTCTCAAGCCCAAATGTTATAACACAAGACATTAACAATATTCAATTCCATGCCTGTTCTTGCGGTCTTCTCTCGGTTGTCTCTCACTTTCCCTTTTCTCTGAGGTCCGGGACATCTTGGAGATCTGGAATTGGACTGAGGAACAATTTTGGCCCAAGACGGACGTAACAACCCACAAGGACTGACATGGAGGATGGTAAAACTCCGCAAGGACCAACCTACAATCACCATAACCCTTGTCCAGTATGGAGAACTGGACATATCCTCATACTCCCATACAGTATACATCTGAAAAATCTGGACAGCGGAAAAATTGAAACTTTTGCTCACCTGGACATACAACAAGAAGAAAAATCGCGATGTCCCTCTCCTCCAGCGACCCCAAAAATCATGGCGACCCAGAGCAAAATACATGTCCAACTAACAGAGGAAGTTAGAAGCCATTACCCTACGAAAAACCGAAGATAAAACAAGTCGTCAAGCGGCTTTGCCAGTTCAACATTAATGTTCAAAATGCTTTACGGCAGTGTTGCAGGACGTGGTGGGTTTTCGCCTGGCAAGCGTTCTCCCTATAAAAAGCCACAAATGTCTGTTTAACAACACTGCGACGTGGCGGATGTGACTCGCCACTGAATAAAGTCACAGCCCACAACTACATACTGGCAAGTCGACTAGATTCACATTTCAACCCTTCTTGACACCGTTTCAACTATACACCATTGAACTTGGAGTATCATCGTGATACACAACAGTTTTAAACCTTGATCATGCCTAATTTGGTGCGTCTCTATGAAACTGAGAATAAACTATCTATTTATTTATTTTACCATGGACATACGACCAATTTTCTACTATTACTGTCACAGTTGCCATAAAATGTTTGTACATTTGTACATATCTGATCATGCCTCCATGGGCGTGCCTCGCATAGTCGAGGATAAAGTATTTATTTATTTATTTATTTACAAATGCCCAAGGTCTACTCAGCAAATTAGAAGAATTAAAACTTCGACACGCGTCTGCAGCTTGGGACCTCATCGCTGTCACCGAAACGTGGTTGCGCTGCGAGATAACGGATGCTGAGATGGCACTAATGGGTATGTCCGTTGTCCGGAAGGATCGAACCAGCAAAAGTGGTGGGGTAGCCCTTTATTTTCGTAACAACATACAATGCGAACGCATAAACGATTTAGAAACCGAGGTACCTGACGCCATTTGGTGTAATTTCCGGCTGCGAGGGAACGATCTTGGCCTATTGGTTGTTGTTTACCGCCCACCATCGTCTACTCCCGAGATGGACTGCAATTTGATGGCTGCGTTGAGGCAAGTGATAAAGAGGAAGTACAGTCACATCCTAGTCACCGGTGACTGCAACTTACATGCCCTCGAATCCCAGGCCACACCAGGAGAGCAATTCAAAGCAGAGTTGCAAGATCTGGTGACAGACTACCCAGTTTATGGCCACGTCACTACGCTCATCAGATGCAGGTGAACTGACAGGCCATCCATTTTAGACCGAATATTCACCAGTAAAGAACTGATGGTCGAGAGAGTGATAACAGATACTCCTTTGGGCCGCAGTGATCATGCGCCGCTATTGTTTTATTACATGTGCAACGCGGATTATCCAATAGAGCATACCGAAGAATATCGTGTTGTAACAAACTATGAAGACCTGTCCGACTTAATTTATGCAACAAGCTGGTCGTTCTTAGCTGAATTAACCCCTGAGGTGGCCTGCGGTGAATTCGTCAACATATTTAGCAAGCTCGTGGCAAGGACATCTAAAACCAAACTTTACCGGCCTAGAAGGATAATGTCTTTCGTAAGGAGCAGGACACGTAAGTGCATGGCGTTAAGAGACTGGGCATGGCAAAGTTACATAGCCTCCACGAACGACCATACCTGGGAGGTCTGCACAATACAAAGGAACCACTGTGTCAAACTCGTCCGGGAGGATAAACTTAAGAACCAACAAGGTTTGGTGGAGAAGTTTTGCTCCACTCCCAAAGTGCTATACAGACACGTAAACAATTTGCGCCGTGTTAAGCGCGGTATTCCTGCTCTGCACACAGCATGCGGGTTAGCCCAAACCGCATAAGAGGCGGCCAACGTCCTTGGACAACAATTTGGCCTTACCTCCCAAAGCGCGCAATCAACATACATCCTGCCTAAGCAGATAACGCCGCCATCAGGGCTTAATCACATATCGTTTACCTCCGCAGCTGTACTGAAGAGGCTGATGTCTCTGCGCGAGTTCAGCTCCCCGGGTGCGGACGGCATTCGACCGAAGGCGTTGAAAGTTGCTGCCATGAGTTTGGCAGGACCATTAGCAATTTTCTTTCAACGATGTCTGAACGAGATGCACGTCCCCACGATGTGGAAGCACGGAATCATCACGCCTATCTACAAAAGTGGTAGCCGTGCTGAACCAGCAAACTATCGCCCGATAACACTACTGCCTGTGATCTCCAAGGTTATGGAGTCCATTGTAGCTGAGGCTTTGATGGGGTACCTGGAGAACAACCAAATTCTCGTTCCGGAACAGCATGGATTTCGCCAAAATCACTCCTGTACAACTAATCTCTTGATTGCTCGTGCAAGCTGGACGGAATCCGTGGACGCTGGTGTAGGAGTCGACGCGGCCTACTTGGATTTCTCAAAGGCATTCGACCGCATAGACCATCGCATTCTCCTCCACAAACTCCAGAAATATGGAATCGGTGATCCTGTTCTGGGCTGGATAGGAGACTTTCTCCTGCAACGTCACCTGAATGTGAGGGTTCGAAGCAACCTATCAGAATCCATCGAAGTTCAATGCGGCGTACCTCAGGGCTCGGTACTTGGACCCCGCCTGTTCCTGGTCTTCATAAATGATCTCGCGAGTGTGCTATCTTCTAACTGTTTGCTATTTGCTGATGACCTAAAGGTATGGCGTACTATAGCTGCAGTGGAGGATCACACATTCTTACAGGAGGACCTGGACAAAGCGTACACATGGTCCATCGAGAACATGCTGCATTTCAACGTCACCAAGTGCAAAGTTCTCAGTATACGGCACAAGAGTATGCACAACTACCGCCTAGGACCACAAATTCTACAGCGGGCTTCTCACGAGTGCGATCTCGGTGTGATAGTTCAAGATGACCTCGGTTGTTCGAGGCAGACTGAAAAGGCAGCTAAGAAAGCGAACCAGTACCTCGGCCTTCTTCGTAGAGCCTTCGGGAAGTTTGACCCTTCAGTCTTCCAAAAATGCTTAGTGCGTACGTGAGGCCGCACGCGGAATACTCTATCCAAGCGTGGCAACCCTGGCTCAAGCACCATCTCACCGCGCTCGATACTGCACAACGTAGGGCAACGAAGAGCGTCAGAGGTTTGACCAGCCTTCCCTACCCACTCAGGCTGAAGACCCTCAAAATATACAGTGGACGCTATCGGCGTCTAAGGGGCGATCTCGCAATGGTGTACCTAATCCTGAGAAATCCCAACCGCCCATGCCATTCCCTTATAATACTTAGTCGAAACACCTCGCTAAGAGGTCACCAGTTTAAGTTAGTCACGCAGTACAGCCGCCTGGAGTATCAGCGAAACTATTTCTCCCTTCGAGTGGCACAGACTTGGAACGCCCTCCCGGAACATGTAGTTAATGCACCCACCCTATCCCTTTTCAAAAAACGCCTTGACGATACCCTGTCACATTTACACTACGTGCTATAGCTCATGACCACCAGATGATTGTACTAATGCACAACAGACAGGGGATATTGTCATAACCCTACTCGAGAGTGAGTCATTCCAAACTCCTTGCACGAAATTTGATAAACGCTACTACTACAGAAACTGGATTACTTTATCCTGTCAACTTAAGATAGTTGCACACGAGTAAGCGTTGTCCTTGCCACGTTTTTATTTTTCTCGCCTATGATGTGAACAATAATCACTCCCCTGTTGATTTCTGTGCGTACATTCTCATTTCAAACTCCCTTTATACGACAGTACAGTTACGTCTGTAAGCGCCTGAACTGAAGACGCCATTATCACTTCGCTATCTTTTTTATCACGCTATACACCCTACGGGACATGTCAAGCACCTGCTTTTTTACCCGTTATAAATCATTGTTCATTGTTCATTGACCGTGAATGTCGACTTAGGCCTTTAAGGATTTGTACTAGTTCCACCCTCCACGTTTTCTTTCTTCACATGGTTGTAAAAACGAGAAGCGTCTGTTTAAATAACTGGTTCCCTGAACTTGATGGTACTGATAAAACTGATGACTTCCTTATTGGCGGAACTCTCGCTATCAGTAGAAAACATCATTTAGGTTTCATGATGCTGTGAAGAGAGAGAATTTCGAACAGTTTCGGAAATTCGGATGAAGCGCATACCGGTTCCCAACTTCTTATGCCTGTACTATCTGTGCCGTATTTAAACCCTCCTACCGTCCAAATAAGTAGTTGGAATAACTTCCACCAAAAGGTTTGTTTTCAAGAATCAATACCAGAGTTTTAGCGGTTGATTTGACTTAACCAAATTCCAGCAAGGAAAATTGTGTGTTTCCCGTCCGGATGACAACCAAGTTCCATCTGTTTCGACTACAGTACCAGCGATAGCATTGAACAAATTTCAGTGCAATTAAGGCCACGGCATTTATTCCTATTGCGCGTCGTAATCCATCCACATATTGACTACTTTAAATTGACCCTTCTATCAATGATTTCAGGTGTTCATTTCTCACTACTCACTGGATGTGTAGTTCGGGATTTTGAAGGAATTTACATATGATATAAACTAGAAGGGTTACCGCGATTCGTAGTTAGTCATGAAGCCAGTGAAAGCTGTCTAACCAGAGTTTCGATAAAAGCAGTGTACATCTAAGTTAGAAATCCATTCATCTGCACCGAGCGTTGTACATTGCAAAAAGCATCAAACTTCACCAAGATTTCTACGGCCACTCACTCATGTTGACGCCTTCGTAGAGATTGAGGTCCAACACGCGATCACAACCCTTGGTCGTCTTCCTGCCGCCGTCCCAATTTCCTTGCCATCTGAACTATATAAGAATGAAGGTGAGGTCCTCTGCAATGAGATGACCTCCCTGTTCAAACATGTATGGAAGAAGGTAACCGTCCCGGATAAGTGGTTAATCGATTATTGTGGCAATATACAAGAAGGGCATTCTCACAACTGTGCTAGCCACAGGGGGTGTAAGGCTAAAGTCCGTAGTGACCAAACTACTGGCACCAAGTCTAGTTCGTCGCCTCACTGTGGAACAGCAGCAGGTTTCTGACCAGGAGGATGTATAGACGACATTTTTACTTTGCGGCAGGTGCTAGAACAGCGCCATGCATATTGCAGACTCACACCAGCTGTGTTCCTTGATTTAAAGATTGCGCTCAGCCCAGTCCAGAGAAACAACAGACGCGTTTCGTCCTATGGGGCCCGTCAGTGGTGCGCATTCCCTCGGTGAACTACTGAGGATCGAAACTATGACCGCTAGAGGCGGATGTCAACTGGCCAGCAGCTTAAGCCACTGTGCCATGGGGGAACTCGGCATGGCTACACAATTTGCAAGCTAACTGGGATATAGCATGACATATCTTCCACAGCCACGCAGGTTATTGCCTTAGCAGATGACTGGTTAACCTCCAAATGTCGTGACTTTTCTCACTAGACGCTACGTTCATAGCATTTTAAACTAGGAGAGGCTTCACTTGAAATTCTAGGGACGTAGCATCTAGTGAGAGGAAGTCATAACCTTCTAAAGCCAGCCACTGCCATCTGTTAATGACGTAACCTGCGTTGTAGTGGAAGATAGGTCCTGCTATATCCCAGTTAGTTTGCAAATTGCGTAGCCCAGCGCGTCTTCCACGGCTCAGTGGCTTAAGATGCTGGCTAGTTGGCATCTACTTCTAGCGGTTTTGGTTTCGATTTCTAGTAGAAGACCGAAGGAATGCGCACCACTGACGAGTTCCAATAGGGCAAAACGCGTCTGTTGTTTTTCCGAACTAGGCTGTGCTATGTAGCTTGTAAGCAGCTGGGAAGAAAACATTACCATTACAAGTAAAGTATCCTCTTACTCATTAGTAATATAAAATATATCCTCTCCTAGTTTTAAATGTTAAAACACGTAGCGTCTAGTGACAGCAATTCATGACCTTCGGAGGGTAGCCACTGTCATCTGCTAAGGTAGTAACTTGCGTGGCAGTGGAAGATAGGTCGTGCTATATCCCAGTTAGCTTAGAAATTGTGTAGCCCAGCCGCCGTCCCCCATGGTTCAGTGGTTTAAGCTGCTGGCTAATTGGCATCTGCCTCTAGCGGTCATGGTTTCCCTCCCCAGTAAAAGACAGAGGGAATGTGCACCACTGACCAGCCCCAATATAAGGAAACGCGTCTGTTGCTTTTCAGAAGAAGGCTGTGCAAATAACTTGTGAGCAGCTTGGAAGAAAACATAAAATTTAAAAGTCTTTCTACTCATAATAATACCAAATAAAATTGACCAGTTTCATTTCGGTATACTTAATGATATCAACACGCAGGCAGGAGCGATAATACAGGAGCACCTCCCCTTCCTCTGCTAGCTCGTTCGTTTTGTATAGAAGTCATGCCTGGTAGTGCAATCTCAGCATCCGTGATCTCCCCGTTCAGCCATGCTTCGGTGATCATAACTATGTCCCTAGGCGTGGAGAATTGACGAATAGGAAGTTCGGTTAACTTATTCAGAAGTATTTGTGCAGTGGTATACAAGCTGGGGAGGACATCGGTGGTCAGAAGCGTGTTTCTAAATGCTGGTTTCCAATAAGGTTCTACGTTGACCCTTGCGGAGTCGGCTACAGGTGGTTCTTTGTAGGACCGATGACGCAGGTCCTTTGAGCCAGTTCAGGTTGTTTGATAGAGCTTTCAGCGCCAAAATGAGGGTGAGCATGCTGTCCTCCCTCAGCTGCCAGTATATTTTGGCTTTGTCTCCGTTCTGAGCTACGCGCTGACAGGATTGTTTTGGTATGTTGCTAAGTCACTCTTCTTTTATCTATCTGTGGCCCGGTGCCTGTCGTCTTCATATGTATTATAAATGAGAGCATTTAACGGTTTTGTGCTGCATTTTGATCACATGTTCTGCCATCAGTTCGGAGTGCAATGATACTTTCATCCCTTTGGGTACCAAACGCTTTGTAGTTAGATGATAGTGGTAATCTTGCTGTCGAATTAGCGATAACATTTTCGAGTGAGGGCACTTCACGAATAAAACGCTATTCTTCCTAGTCATGCGCATTGGCCTCCAGCTCGCTTACTGTCTGGAGGTCGGGGACACCGTGAACAAGGATAGATATTGCATCTTGTTGTTTACAGAATTCATCCGGCTGTTGTTTGCGTTTCTAACGTTCGCACCAAGAAACAGCATTGCATATTCTGGTACGGAGGCGAGTGGCTGACCACAGAACTGCCTCTACATCATTACCTGACTGAAGTATTACCTGAAGTAAGCATCATCATAGTTCATCATAGTGTTCATCATTATCATAGTGTATAGAGTTTGGGTGACGGATGAGGAGCACCGTATTGACTGGTTTAGCTTGAACCCCTGTTAGTTGACACAGGGAGTACCACTGTTTGTTGTCGTCTAGCAGCTTGTCTTTTAAAGAATTCGCCCCAGCTTTAGTCACATTAGTGAAGATAACAGTCAGAGTATAATGATATTGTTTTCTTTTCTCCTTTTTGGAGGGACCACTGGCTGCTTTCTTCGGTTGGACAAATGACGGGGTCTTGAGTCCCATGGTGGTATTGGTATTATTAACTCGTTTGGCAGCGGGTGGGTTTACGATGGGAGGGGTCTCCTTCATATGGATAACAAAAGCGGACGCGTATATTGTCGGCCCTTTAACAGCGTTCTGTGTGGTAGGTGGTTCTGGTGAAGAATGTGTAGCGAACGCATCTTTATGAGCTGACGCTAGTGTAGGGGTGGCTAACTCAGGATTGTTATTATTGCACTGTTCTGAATTGGAGCATGATGTTGAGCATCGGGTTCGAGGCACTGATGTGTCTGGTTCATGTAGGACAGATTTCATGGCTGTTGCTTGCTCTACAATTTTTGTCAGATTATCGCACTTCAGCACCAACACAGTTATACAACTGAGGAGTGGAACAGACGTACACTCAGTGCAGAACCAGAGAGAACCGGCCATTCTATTTAGTTTTTTTATCTGACTGGGACTAAGGCGCGCACATCGAGAATGGAAGTATTTGCAACATTTTCTGCACCTGCTTCCAAATCGCATAAGTTTTATACAGCTGCCCACGCCACAAATAACGTTCATTTTGGAATCTTAACGCTTAGCGTTCCGTGAGCAAGAAGTATGTGCAACTATGATTGTCAGATCTGTGGAGGTAGTCGTTGTAACGTCTACACTGGTATGCTGAATCCAAACGCTGTCAGTCAAGCTGGTTGAGTGGCAGACATCATTTAGATTGCTATAGAAAAAATACAAGATGGCGGACACAGACTGCAGTTGAGCCAGTCAATGGGACCTCCGCCAATAGCCGGAGAATATCCACCAAATTTGCACAAGTGAAAAAATACATCAAAAGCAAATTATTGGTGTTCAATTCACACAGGGTAAACACGTATAACACAGTATTCGCAAAGCAAAAGTAGAATTCAACACAGTAAAGCAAAATTCCGCGGCGCCAGTGGGTAGAATTTGCAACTGTACTATAGACAAATAACCTCGACAACAGTTTGCTTTGGAAGAAAAACACGAACTACTTCTGAAAATGGAGAAAAGTGGAAAGAAAGGTAAGCTAGCGATGTAGTATGGCATTAGCTCTATAACACTTTATAATTTGCTAAAACAGAAAATTAACAGAGTT
Organism: Dicrocoelium dendriticum; assembly: GCA_944474145.2. Classification (NCBI taxonomy): domain Eukaryota; kingdom Metazoa; phylum Platyhelminthes; class Trematoda; order Plagiorchiida; family Dicrocoeliidae; genus Dicrocoelium; species Dicrocoelium dendriticum. The sequence continues at coordinate 62,006,087 of OX104062.1, read as the reverse complement.
GAATATTGATGCCGATGCTCTTGGCCCAAAGGGAAAGAAGATAAAGACAGCAATCTACGAGGATGTGACCAAGAATTTCCTAAGTGGTCTGTTGAAATGTGTGCCTAAAGCATCCCTGTAAATAGCGCACTGTTATATGAGGATAAACCGCCCTGCGCCCGTTTGCTTAATTTTGCGGAATTCATGGGGATTACTGGTGGGCTTCATAGGTTTCAGGAAATATATAAAGTTTGTCACAAGACAATCATGGTTAAGCTAGTGATGCTTCAAAGTAACTCGAGTCTTCCTGGAGGCTGGAGACCCTAATAGCTGCTTTGAAAGAATATTCACCGCGCACATCCAGAATGCAGGTACGACGGCATTATGCTATAAAATTATGCCGAACAAACCCTTGACTTCAAGGGAAATAATTGTCATATGAGTAGAAGTTTACAGGCATGGATGACCGCTTTTCGTGCACGAACTGCACAGGGACGGACAAACGGAAGCCTCTCATATTTGGAAAGTTTTGGAAGCCGAGATTTTTCTTGGGCATGCAACATCTCCCCTGTGAAAACAGTCACAACACCAAAGCATGGATGTCATGAATAATAGTTAAAGAGACGTGGTTATTTGTGGAACCTCAGCTGAAGACAGAAAAGAGGAGAATGGCGCACTTCATTGACAATTACTCCTGTCATAGTTGTGTGTCTCACCATTTGGAGCATATGAATCTTATACTTGCCCCCAAACACTACCTCGATTATGTCGCCGCTAGATCAGGTGAGAATTCACACGGTAAAGCTGCATTACCGAGCTCCTGTTTTCCGGCATATGCTGAACCATATTGCCTCGGAGAGAGACATTAATGTGAACATATTGGAAGCAATGCAGATATTCAATGCTGCGTGGAGAGAAATGAAGTATTAAAGTCATTTCAAATTTTTAGAAATGCTAGAGTGGCTCATGAAGGAGGCGATATCACAGAAAGTGAAGCGTTGGTTGACGCAAAACATGTGAAAATTGGATAAGTCTGTGCAAACAGCTAAATACGCTAACTTGCGTGCAACTTTCAAACAACTTTAATGTGGACTCTGATGTAATAGCGCAAAAATAAATCACTGATAATAAGATTTTGGCAGACATTATGGGTGATAAAATCATTTTGATGATTGGCTGAAAGAAGAGGAATTGCTTCAGACTGATTGACAGAGTTTGACTTTTGTGCAGGCAACTTTTCTTTTGTCACGAAGTGATGTGCCAGAATCTGAAGTAAATTTATGTGCAGTGGTTGGTGACTATATTGTGTGTCTTTATTGTCTGGGAGTGTTTAGAGGAAAATCACAACATTTTCTCAATAATAATAGTCCGAAATATTGGGTACGGTGTAAAAAATTTGATACGATTATAAGGTACAGAAATGCCTCTCTCAATTACGGGACATCCTATGAGCTCCTGTAAATGTTGATTATTTGCGTCTCCTTTAATAAATATTAAGCATTTTTACCTGTAAGTTTATTTTGAAGAAATGTAGGTCCTTTGGTGGAGATAACAACATGTGCGTTATTGAGAAGTATTTCCGTATAACAAACTTTCATCATAAAAATTTAAATTCGGAAGTCCCCAGAATTTCCTTCTACTGGTATCTTTATGTATAAAGACAATTACACACTGGCCACAGTAGACAACATACCACAAAACAAGCAGATCTCATTTACTACAGTTTAATCTTCAGCACAGAAGCTAGACGCATTCAAAATACTTTAACTGCTATGGGAGGTTAAGACCATCAATCGCCTGCTGGCACCAGGCAGTCCAGGCAAAACCCCGAAATTTCCTCGGACTCTGTGCCATCGGCTAACAAAAAAGTAGTAGCATGCTCAAACGCTCAGCTAAAATGCGCATGCAAATTTACGGTGCTGTCATCTGAATCCCTCAACAGCGTATTTGCTGACGTGTATGGTCTCATTATGATAATGTGTTTTGCGTTCGTCAAATTTAGATTAATTGGAGCATTGTTATTTCAAGAGAAACAAGGTTAAATCCTGAGGTCACTAATGCCAACATAGCTGTGCTCACCATCACTCCATGTAAGGTAGCGGCGAGGAAACCTGCATCTCTGTCCACGTGAAATGTTTGGTGACACCTAAATCCCGAATGTTGCGCTTGGTCATTTTATATTTTACCTTTGGTTTTGGGATGCACATTTTGGTCATGGTACATAGTCCGTTCAGCAACCTTTTCTTACCCTTTCTACAGTGTAGTTCATGGTGCACCAGCGAGGTGCTCATAAGCTTGACCACTCCTTGCACAGATCTAGATTTATTCTTAAACTACTGACTTGCACCTAGTAAGCATAACGCAAAGCTTTCGTTTAAATATATGAATGACACTTTTGACTGATGTTGTGGATTCCCAGACAGCGCAGTTGTTTCAACCGGAATCGTTGAAGGAAGTAAAGTTCTAACAAATTTCGAAGGAAGCTAGCTGAACCGCCGTGCATTTTTGTCAATACAACTACAACCGTAGACGGAGGTGCAATCGCATCCAAAGTGCGACTTATTGTGTGACTTATTGTTAATCAACCAATCAATCAATTAACGACTGCAGTACATCAGCCATGTGAGCGGATGATTTGCTGCCATACAACCATGATGACCTATGAAATAGAGAATAATGAGAATGAGAGAAGGGGGGACTGACATGAAAACCTTAATTCCCTAAGCAAACATTCAGGGTCAAGGCGCCTGCACCTTGCGTAGACAACATATTGTCAGAAACAGCTAGCTTTCGTACAAAGATAAGGCGGCATCGGCGAGACAGCTTCCTTGCGGCTTCCACTGCCACGCGTCATAATCAGCAATTACCCCGCAGATACCTCAGCATCAAACACACTTTAAACAGGCAATCCGATTAGGAGACGGCAGCAGACGCGCCACTGGTGTCGGTTGTCAGTAATGTTCTGTAACTTCTCGAGCCCAACACAAAACGAGTCACGTAGACTTCAGTCCAGAAGACAAGACGGACCAACGACATCCAGTTTGATAATCAGTAACTTCATTTCCCACTGCCAAGACAACTTCTGTCCACTTTGAACTTTACACCATCTTACAGCTGGCAGAATTAACAAGGCCGCCCTAGGTAAGCGGTGACCAGGCATACTCAACAGGTGCCAAAGCCAACGCAACCTATTCAGTGCTATCTGTTGTTCTAGGGAGCTAGCGTGATTGTCATTAATTAGTACTCGCCTACGCACATCATGGTTTTGGTCATGCAAGTGCCATCCGACTCCAGCAATGCTTCACAGACAACGATGTTCGAAGACTTGAAGCCGTCTCAGAACCTCAGACCGCATAGGCCGTCTCACTTCCATAGAGAAGAAGGTCCGTCACTGAGGCCTTGTGTACATGGCCTTACAGATGGTGGGAAATGCGCTTCTGGCGCCAAAGATGCCGCAAGTTCAAGAAGGCAGCTGTGACCTTTGCACTGTGCAAGCTGACGTCAGTTTCTATGCGCCCATCATTACTGATGCAGCTGCCAAGATAAGTGAAATGATCAACCACCTCAAATTCCGCGTGAACAAGGGTTAAGGGTCATCCAGTAGCTGGTGTTCCTGCAGCAACAATTTGCACTTTAAGGGTGCGAATCGCATAATAAATAGTGGGACCAATCTAGACAGGATTTTCAGGGTTGATTGTCCAGTCTCAACATGGCCAAAAAACAAGGCGATATCGTTCGAATAATCTACGTAACGAACATTTCACCAGACAGCACTTCAAAGCCTACATCGTGAGATTCCGCAAGGGAACACACCATGATAGAATCCACGAGGAAAATGAACAAAAATTGGGAAATCCGACAACCCTGACGGACACCAATTGTGGTCGGAAAGCTATCCGATAGGACACCGTAGACCTTGACGCTGCCTGTATTGTTCGAGTATAGAGCACAAAGGATGTTTACATATTTCGTGGGAACACGTTTCAGCGCAAATATGTCGAACAGAATCGATCGATTCACAGAATCGAACGGAAACTTGAAATCGAGGAACACAGCTATTATCGGTCTGCGGTATGCGTAGCGCTGCTCTAGCACCTGCCGCAAGGTGATTATATGGTCTATGCAGCCACGTCCTGGGCGGAAACCATCATGCTCTTCCCTAATCCGAAATTCCCGTTCCGCAGTGAGGCGACGAACGATAATCGAGGCCAGTAATTTTGTCACAACTGGCATTAGGTTAATACCCCTGTGGTTAGAGCAGTCTGTGCAACGGCCGTACTTGTGGTTTGCCTCCACAATCGTTTCGATCCAATTATCGGGACACTTTTCTTCTTCCAGATACAATGGAATAAGGAGGATAGTGATTTGAAGAGGACCTCATCTCCATCCTTAAATAGTGCAGGTTGAGTAGAATCCGGATCAGCGACACGACATCGATTGAGGGCTTTGATGGCCTTTCGGACCTCGGCGTCCGACGGAGGCTCTAAACTAACCGTCCACGGCTTGTCCCGCATCACCTAAGTAGGAAGAGGGCCGAGAGCAGGGGGCCCAGATAAACGGATCACGAAAGTAATCCGCCCAACGAGCCATGCGACGCTCGTTATTGTGTATCAGTGCAACAGTGCTGTCTTTGATTGTCTTACTGACGCCTGATTTCCTGCGAATCAACTAGAGGAGCTTGCGGTAGTTGCGTATTGCTCCTGCCTCCTCTATTTCTTGAGCCCTACTGGTCCACCAGGCTTCCTTGTCGGCACTTACGCTCTGCTTTAGTTCGCGCTTAATAGCCCGCCTTTTCACAATATTTTCAGAGCCAGCCGTAAGGTGTGTTCTAGATTCTAAAATGTTCGCAGACCTCTCCGATATCCAGTGACTGGTTCGGTGACTATGTACATTGCTACAAGCAGATGTTCCTGCCTCCTGCATGGCAGACGTGATCCTATTCTACTGAAGCTCAGTGTCATTAGGACAATACCGCGAAACTTCGGTCAGCAGTGCGTCTTGATATGCTTGCCTGATCGAGGGCTGTGACAATTTCTCATTTGCCAATACTACGGGAGGATTGGTGTGCCACCCGGTAAAGTTCACAGCAAAACGACAGCGTACCAAGGCACGATCAGAGTCGACACAGGTACTCCAGTACGAGGGATAATCCAGGATGGAACCACGCTGTCTGTAACTTATGGCAATGTGGTCCATTTGGGTCCATCGTTGGCCAGCTATAGGAGTACGCCAGGTGGCACTTCGGCGCCCACCTTGTCTAACCGCAGTGCTACTAAGAAACAGCTGCTGCTCCGCACATAGTTGCAGCGGTCGCTCACCGTTTTCAGTCTGTTCGGAGTTAAGTCCATGATTACCACCCAGCTGAGCTTCTGAAGGGCTCAGACGCCCCAATTGTGCGTTCCCATCCCCTACAATTACTATAATATCTGAACTAGTATCACTGCGTTGTAGCCCGGTCAGTTCGTGATAGAACATGTCATTGACAGTAGTAGAACTGCAGTCGGTGGGGGCATGAGCGGAAATCACAAACAATCAGCAGTTTGTACTACTTCGTGAGTCAACTTTGCCTGATGTCCTCAAACGGTCCGCACATAGACGGCCGTTCACCGGAATCCCATGAACCAACGATGGCTCAGCCTTGGAGCTTAGAATCATATCTACACTAGCTTGACCCTTGATTGCTGCATCGGAATCTCCGGATGCGTGTAAGCAATCGCGAGACGATAAGCCGGGTGCATGTAATTCAACAACCCCATTAGGGTCAGTGATCCTAGTTTCAGACACACAACCCACATCAATACCCAGTGTATCAAAGGTGCGTGCGAGTGCAGCCTGTTGACTTAATTGTCTTAGGGTGCGAAGCTTGCACATCGCCATGGAAACGCGACAGAGTGGACTTATAAGATACTGTTGTCGATAGGCATCCGGTGCTTGTCGCGAGATGGTGGACGCAGATGTTTCTACTCCAGTGATTGCTGTCAACTAAGCTGAGAATTATAGAAGGAAGGTTAATATTGGGGGTCTGGATGGGAATAAGAGAAAAAGATGGAAAAGTAAGAAGGGTGGCACCAGCATCAGCATGTTTTCGTTTATCCGGCCTGCTGCATACAGCAGATAAGCCAACCCTTGGTAATCGGCTCGATGGCCGATGCAGGATGCAGTTTATGTTTGAAGATATACTCATGGTTGTATGTTGACTGAGATCCTGCCAGAGCGCTCAGACCTAGACAGGAGGACGATTAGGGTCCTCATCTAAATCTTTTACTCAAAAGCCTGTCCGCAAGACAGTGGGGAGGTGGCCATGATATAGTTTTACAGAAATGGACGCCATACCATTTCAAACCCCCAACCTGGAGGACCAGGGGACTGAGTTCTTCTAACCTCTCACCATTGACCAACCTAGTAGGAGTATCTCTCATGGTGCTGGAAGGCACCACCCACTGTAGCTCAATGGGTCAACATGGTACGCAAACCGTCGCATCACGTTAACGTGCAGTCCGGTTGCGACGGACCTATTTTCAATGTCATACGAAAAGTCTTCGTGAGACACGTAAATAAATGTGCTTGGTCTTCCTCCAAAATCCCTTGGCAAATTTCAAAAAGGGGTATGTTCCAGAAGCGCTTTTGATGCGTGCTTCAGTAACTGGAGGACAAGTACCGGAGGAATTTCTGTGAAAGTAACTGTGAACGCCGTCTCATAACCAAAGCAAATGAACGCTCGAGGTTCGTTGACTGGATATTATGGAAACAACCAATTCAGTACGATTTCATTACTGCGGCATCATGATTCAGCGAAAGGTTCTAAGAATAATAGACATCAATTAATATCCGTTTTATATATCTGAACATGACCGTGCAAATCTAGCAGGATTTTAGGACGCAATCGGGCATTGCTGAACTTGCATGTGAAAGCTACTTGTTGGAAACTCACGTGATAACACTTTCAGCTTCTCACATTCATTGGTTCCGCAAATTCAACTCAAGATGCCTAAGTCAGTTAGCTTTTATCACCATACTGGAATTTGCCCGAGCAACGGCGCTAAATTTCAGCGCGGTAAACTTCAAGCGAATAATTCACTGTGAAATGTAACGCCGCCAATTTGAAGAGGACTATTCAGATCCAAAGCAATACAATTATTGTTACATCTTGCCAAAGATACTGCACCCGTATACGTATTCGGAATTCTAGGAATATAATACCGGTGGCATATAAGAAAACACAGACATTTAAATTCCCACTTAAAGAATTACCGGTAAAAGATCCGCGAACATTTCTGTTCAACAGGCGTGAACAGTTTATGCTTTGGAAAGAATATCGAAAACTTCACTCTGACCCCTTTCATTCCACACTGTTGATACATGGACTCTACTCAATTTTCTTCAACATACAACTTGAAAGTAATTCCGATCAAATATCATCACTATGATAGAGGAAGCTGACGGGGTCCTGGACGCCATCGTTTACATTATGCCTCCGGTTGATGGACAAAATCTGGTGAACATGATTACAGTGAAGTGATTCAGGATCTGTCAGTGAGGCAGGTTATCAGTTTAGTATCCGTAGTTTTAGTACTATACATAGTTATCCATTCGAAGAGGAACCAGAAAGTGACAATATAAGTTTACAAGAGTAACTTGCAGTCCTTATGCTTGTTTCCTCAAGAAAATCCCATAAGAATACCTGATCTAGACTAGGGAGGTAAGATGACTTATATCTAACATCACAAACTCGGAGACAGTGATCCAAAAGTAAACCTGTTGTTTCATTGTTTGTGCTTGCGTCGTATGAATAATTTGTACGCTTCTTTGATAACCCTGTTGCTAACCACATGATAAGACAGATACTGGAGTACACCCGTTCAAAAAATGAACACTCATTCCGTATAACCATGGCTGCAATGCGCGCTATTCTCGCTATTCTGTTTATATTTGGCTATAGTCAATTACCACGAAGAGACATGTATTACGATAATAAACAGGATGTCCACAATGCAGCCATCAGTCAAACATTGAATCGAAACAGATTCGGCACAATCGTGAAATCTCTCCAACTGGCAATCGATAATAAGCTGATAGCTAATGACAAATTCGCAAAAGTTCAGCCAATTTCAACCTACTCGATGAAAAAGTTTACTAATCTTCCCCACGGAAAACATCTGTGCGTAGACGAAAGCATGCTGCCATATTACCGCCTCCGATGACTGGAGCAATCTATCAATCTATCGATTAGATGCATGTATAACGAAGTGGGTCATTGCGACACCTATGAGCTTTTACGCCTACCTAAATCTTTTACAAGGAGCTTAAGCCAAATATGACAAGAATCCAGATTTGATATATGGCGATTTTATGGAAGATAACCAGCTATTAGTGACAGCATGTGGACTACACAAGGTGTAGGCGTCTTGAAATAGAATTTTTGCTTAAAGCATTATGATTTTCAGGTACGTTCCCTTATCTCCCGCTTCTTATTCATTATTCATAAAGTTATCATGGTCGTACGGTAATGAAGGATAAACTCAAATGGCTGATGTACTGCTGCTGTTATTGAAGATGATAATGGTTATGGACCCAGTGGACAATCTCCCGAAGAAACGGCCTTAGCACATCTATTGTGCCAGTTTTGACAGGCTTGCTGCTCATGAAAGCTTTAGCCAACAGAAGAATAAAGACTATGGGAACAGTTCGATCAGATAGGACAGAAATGTGCTCCATCGCTACAATGAGCCCAGGAAAATTATATAGGGCTACATATAACTACCGGTTTGATAGGCGAGAGGACGTGTTCCTTTGGTATTGGTATGATAATTCTATTTTGACTCTTGCCAGGAGTGCTGCTGGTGCATGCCCTGTGACGAATGCAAAGAGATGGTCGGCGAAGGACAAAATGCACCTTATATAACAACCTAGCATCGTTACCAAGTATAACATCTCGATGGGTGAGTGGATCGATTGGACCAAAACGTCGGTCGGTATGGAATCAATTTCCACAAAAAAGGAGTGGTGTACGCCATTCACCTTACTATCGGATGTTGCAATTCATACAGATTAGATTTTGTACAAAATTCACCTGCATGTATACAAGAATTACGTGACAAGCTTTCTTTCAAACGAGCTGTCGTAAACGTTTACTTACATTTGTATCTAACAGAGTATAATATCCCACCCAATATCTGTATATCCAGCAGATAACTGCAAAAGTGCGAAGACGGCGTCGGGAGATCTTGCTCTGGACTACATTTGGAACCTATGCAGAAAACTGTATATGCCGATACTGCAAGAAGAAGAATAATCTACTCTGCCCAGTGTGTGATGTGTCAATGCACGTTGATTGCCCTGAAAAATACCGTACATGAATGATACAACCTACATATATGTAAATGTGGACTTCATATTCTTTTATAATGCCTGCAACATCAGCTCTTTGAAAGAAATTGTAAACTGTTACAACAAATCTTCAAACAATTGTCTATTTACTCAGAACAGGTAGTTTTATATATTCACTAACCTATCGAAGACATTTCTTGACAGTGTCTTTTCAAAAAGACAGTTAGAAAATGGCCATATTTCCTAGAAGTATCTAAAGTTGAAAAACCCGAACTTCTTGTGAGTGTTTTTGCACCAATGTTTATAATATATTTGACACTGAAGAAAAAGTAAAACTTCAGCAGAAACTAGGTAAAACATGGTAGCTGCTATGGCACTGCCTTGTTTCGCAACACATAAAACCTCACATACGTACGATGTTTGTCACCTCAGTTGTACCAACACCAACATACAACTGTGCAGGCATTGAAGTATAATTATTAACTTACGCTTGTAACCAAGCACGCCCAACTCCAGGCACTGTGCTTCTCGGTTCACCAAATCAAATGCATGAATGAGGTAAGCAAACAGCTAGTACTGTCGCTTGGTTCGCACTCAGCTTTATCCTGCAAGTGACAAGCTGCACTATATCCTTGGTGCAGCGGCGCAAACGGAATCCGCATTTCTCTCCTGCCACATGCGTTCCGTAGATTTGAGTAACGATGCCGTTAAGAATGACTTGTGCGTTCACCTTCCTCAAACAAATCAGCTAATCGCTGCCACCATATTTCGTGGCGCATTGAGTGCGCATTTGCCCTGTGCATTCAATTCCACAGGCATTGCCTTTTCAAGCGGCACACATTGCAACAAGTGGTGTTGAAACATAGAAAAGATTAGAAACATTGGACGACTCCCCGATTACGAATCGCTGGATCAGATTTGTTGACAATATGTTTCTACGTAAATGAATGGGTGAACAAACGTTTATGCCTGTGCGCCAATGTTGCTATGCAATATTTGTGTACCTCTTATAATGTTATATTCACCATAGGTTAGAAGCAATACACATATTCTTAATTACCAACATTGCCTAAAGATTGTCACAGGTATTTGACTGATCCTTGACTGCCATACACGACTGTTAAGCGCTCAATACATGCACATAAACCAGTCTCATTGGTTCAATTGCCACAGCCTCTCACACTTTCTAACTGGCTCTAGTCATTTAAAGACAAACAAAATAAGTACTCTTAAAGAACTTGATTGGCTGAACGCTTTTGGTTGGATAGTTAAATAGGGCTTAAGTATTTCGATGAAATACTGATGTCCTTCGTTCAAAATGTTCCATCTGTCACCACCACGGCTATGCTTCTCTGTCATATTCATTTGTGTTATCTTGCCACCAAGTTATTCGGAATTGGGTGAGTCATTTTTGGTCAAAGAGCATATTGTATGAGAAACTATGCAGTGAGAATGAGACACATATACTCTTGAAAGGAAGTATTGCAGATGAGAGCTTATCGGAACAAAATGTATGTTGATGCGGAAAGTACACTTATGTAGCAAGTAATTATCAAGGAAAAAAACACTAGTAAATCATCATTTGCAAATGTTTATGCGTCGTTACCTCGAATCCCTATTTTCATGTGCGGTCTAGACATGGTTTACGATATTCAAATTAAATGACCCCGGAGAGTCTCACAAAGGTTAAATCCGGTGGTGCAGTACACTGTTGGGACTGATCATTACGAAAAGTACCTGCTGTGAATGATGTCACATCGATCGCAATGGTGTATTACATATTAACCTTTGTTGATAAAGGAATTTGCTTGACGGAATCCATAGGTTAAGAAAAAATTACTTTTACAGTTGTAACCTAAATGTCTTGCACTTCGGTCGGTGCAAAATAATAAAACCAAGTTATCTGTATGAATTAAAATTAAAAGAGCGTACCAATTTAATGTAAGTGCCTTAATGTGTCATCCAAACCTCTTTCCATAACCCATTAGTCAATACATAGACGACCAATTCATGGTATGCAGTATGTAGATGACACATAATTACTTCGAAGATGTTTGTCCTGTATCGTTGGTCGTTGCACCGTTATACCTATTTCAGGTAGTGAGGTGTCGATATTGTGCAACTGTTGAGAGGGTTTTAAGTGCGACACACGTGTAGACCTACAATATTCAAGTGTGGAATTTTTAGCTGGTCTCGTAGTACTTTTGTCACTATTAAACTTTACGTTACTTTCATCTTTGAATCACTGCATAAAATGTTGTACTTCGAAGCCTGACTATGAGACTGCTGCAGAGCAGTTAGGTCACATTTATCCATGGCTTAGGGTATGAATTATGCATTCGACATTTTGTGAACATAAGCTTTGGGCATCAGTCGGATAATCGAGATGTATAAATCTTCGACCGCCTGCCACAATTCCAAAATTGTTACTTACCAGATTTTGATGACTTATCGGACTGACTGGGATAACCAAATTACCCTGGATCAGAACGTGCATGGTCGCAACTCTGTTTAAAAAATAAAGACACCATATTTCCGATTTGCACTTTATTTTTGTGATGCGCCTGTTCATTTTTGGAAAACACGTGGGCACGTTAAAGAGGGCTGCTTTTTGGAAGTTACCAAAAGCGCTTACTTTTTTTATATTTAGCAGCGCTTAAATAAGCAGTGGATTTTAACGCATACAAAAAAGGTCTACTTCGGTTATTATACTGACTGGGATGCATATAATATGGGCGCGGTATCAATCGATACACTGTAAAGGATTAAGGAGAGAACATTAACAAATATGCAACAACAAGTCAATTTACCGTACATCCAGAAAATTTACATTATTTTAAACAGTTGGTATTGACCAATTATTGCTCCATAGAATGGAGAGAAAAGCGAATTAATTTAAGTGGCTTGCCCCCTTTTCCTAGGTAATGTTCGTACATTTGCGACGAGGAATCCATCCTCATTCTTACAACAATTGTTCTGATAAAAACGAAAAAATGCTGTGTGAGAGTGGCAAACGGCAATTAGCTTAGTCTTGTGCTAGCACACAAAGCCATTATTAAACCTTTCTATTTATCGTCAATTAGTAGACCATCAGAAAACGAGGTATTACGTTTAAAGTGTCATAATATCAGATTTTCGTAGAATCTACATGCATACATAACACCAAAGGAATAATTCTAATAAGGAAAATAATATATTAATTGAAATGTCAATTTCGGGTAACTGGATGGTCTAGATAGGACATAAATAAGAGGCTTTCAGCAAAACAGGCTTTATAAAAGCTAAGCTGTTTTAAAACTAGTCGATGCTAGAATATATCAAAATTCAGCTGTCTGCAGCAGTTATGGTTATTAACCGACTTGTACCATTCTAATTCACAACTGATTATATAATGACAGTAGTTGGAATAAGTCAGAGCCCTGTAATATTTATCAATCGTGTTTCCTATACTTTTAATACCACGTTAAGCCAGTTACTTAACAATGAGCTTTGGTAGTAAAACACCCCTCTCTTTATTTGGTATACACACTGCTTTATAAATATTACAAAAGACTTAAAAACTATTTTATAATATACTGTCTTTTAAGTTTTGCCATGGTCAAAGAAAACTTTCATTGTTAAAATTTAATGTGAGCTTATTCCTAATTATTTGGACTCCAGTGATGTTTCAACTGAGATTCAGCATTGTGGAATAGCAAGTTAATTTCGGAATCTGTTTCGGGCAAAACGAATGTAACAATTTTGACTATGATATAAAATGCAGTAAGAATCGAACGTCCATCACATGAGCATAAAATAATGCTTCACCCCTTTTCACTGAGCAATGAATTTGTTAGGTTCGTCTGCAGATATTAATGTGAAAGAGCATATTCCATAAACCTATTTGTTACTCAAAGCTGCAAGAAATTTGACTGGCTTAAATCGCTTGATTTGAAACCAAATATGAACGCACCATGCCAGATACCGAAAATGACTTCCAAACTATGTCAATCAAGGGGTATTACACACGTAACTGCGGAAAATTCCACTGACAATATAATAAATGTACTTAATTTTAATGGAATTTTTAAATTGCGCATAGTCTTAATATGAATTTGAGTTATGTGAAACTGTGGAAACTGGAAGTTCTTGGAAGCAGCTTAATGATGGCCAATCCCGCCTTCACAAAATAAGCAATCCTGTAGTGCTTCAAAACGCGCTTAACCATAACATATATTTCTTGTTTTAGACATCAATGAGTTGAAATGTGAGTACTATCTTATCGGTATCTTCACTGAAGTTAGCATCTACGGGAAACAAATCTATAAGTTTCCATATCCTAGTTGCTACATGCTTTAGTTCGCAAGCACTCAAAGCTACCACTTTATTCAGTTGCAGCCAGAATTACGTTGCGGAAATTAGCCGAAATTTAACATCCATTTGGATTGTTGTCAGTAATTCCAAAAAAGCTGGAACCGGCCATGCACAGAAATCAAGCGTAAAGAAGAATTCGCTTTAAAGATGTTTGCTTACATGAATCATTCATATATGCTTTGTGCTGTTAACGTACTGGAGTGCCTTACTACTCTTTATATTTCTTATGTCATACGAACCATCTGAGCAATATACTATCGTGCATAGCAGCAAGGGGGATAACCTAGTAAGAGTTGCACGCACAAACGGAAAGCATTAAATGATGCCATTTAAGCTCAATTGATCCAACCTGCTAGAGATGGTAGGCATCCAATCAAAAGCAATTAGTATATTAGTTTGAACTTATACCATATTGGCCATTAGGATTTGGCCGGCAACACTCGGCTTGCGTGTTAGTAACTTATTTGTGGGTCAATTTGTAGTACACGTAGAATAAATGATTTGCAACGCACAAGCTCAATGATCGCGGCTCGGATGCGTAGCATCTTTGGTAAGAGCAAGCAAGTTCACAATGCGTCATGGAGTGCAGAATTTTCGGGTGAGCAACACCTTATATATACCTGCTGTATCAGTCGCTCACTCAGTGATGAATTTATTAAGGTTCGTGTCATTGCGGATCGCCGTGAACATTTGCTGCTATTTAAAATTATTTTCAAAACGCCCATCCAATCGGACAGAGCAATTTTGGCAGTATTTTGAGCGCATCTAAACTGGGGACACGCAAACTAAATGCGTTAGGGAATAGTATATTTGAAAAGCATGCAGCACGAACTATCGTCTACAATATAGCCGGCTGTATGATTCTGCCAGTTTGATACCGTTGGCTGTCGGTCTGCCCTTATTACTAATGACAGATAAATAAACGATTGATCAGAGTTTCATTTTATGCTATATTTATATATTTGCCACAGTATATTATATATCAAAAGATCCGAAGACTCTAATTCGTTATTATTTCGGCGGACTGATTGAGACTTTCGATGCCTCCAGTGGCCAGGGTGCTGCCCTATTCTATAAAATACCAGATCCTGCTACTCCCATTCATGGCACATTTGAAGTGCAATTACTACATAGGTCATATGCATGCAACATTGTCATCCGAAAATAATTTGGCGGAGGAAACAGACAATTCGTACAAATACCAATTTCATGTACCTTTCTTTGATGCTTTGACGGACTGAGCTGAGCAGCAAAAACTTTCAAAATCCAGCACACTTCAAATATTTTTGCCAACTTAGCATTACGACTACTATTCAATGAAAATAGAATTTGGATTATTTGGTGATCGAAATGGAGCAATTTGTAGTAAGCACACGATACATTGGATCAGAGTGGTTTTGCAACTGTTCGTAATCGTCTGGTTACCTTCAGCCAGTCACAAGTTAATGTCGACGGCCTAAGGTAGGCAGCGTGAATGGTTGTGTTCAGTATATCTTTAAAAGATAGCACGTAAGGCTGGGGCCTTATTACCGAATATTTTGTTACAGTATATTCTACTAGGGTAATATACAATACGATCCCGGTCTTGCGCTTCCAGACGCTTAACGGAGTAGTTAATCTATCCTAGAAATGGGGCCTCATCGCATGTCACTTAAGCTCAGTAAATGGGATGCCACTCTTCAATGGTAGTGTCATATCAAAATGAGCAGCTGGGCCAAACGAGCAGACCAGAAAGCCAATAAAAGACGGACGTAATGAATTTGATTATCTGACTCGAACTGACCAACATTTGTATCAGCTAGTCAAGATGTTATGATAAAACTCACATGCTCATGATGTTTGTTAGTCTTGGACGTGAAAGGGTTACTTACAATGAGGAGTTTTGCATATCAAATATGGTGTGGTTTCTGCTCTTGATTTCGTCGAACAACCCTTGCCCTGTGGGATTGAATTTTTTAGCAACATTGTTCACCTGGTTTAATAATTTAGAATGGTCTAGCTAGACAAATGCGACGTTAATGAAACAACCAATATTCCGGTCTAACTGTCTTGTGTTAAAGCAGGAAGAGCAGTGTATGGTCATGTTGAAATTCACATCGTCGCTCTTGCGCGATTTAGCCAAATTATTCACAGTAAGGTAGGAACCGATCAACAAGCAGCGCTTATATACAAGTTGAAAAAAATACAAGTTAATGATTGCTTGCTAACTGTTACGGATTAGCTGAATCGTTTATTAATTAGAATTGTTATTCCATATTTCTATACATTCGAAAAGTAATCTTCTTTATGGCAGCGCTGGAAGAATCATTTCAAAAGTTTGCTTAGTCTTTAACTAACCTGCTACACACAGTCGGGTGACTAACTTCAGTTGAGGGAGAGCTATGCTAGAGCAAACTTTAACAGATTAGTACCACAGTTTTCACATTAAAAATAGTATCAGTGAGTTTCGGAGTCGACACAATATACTTCTGGATTAATTTTTCGACGGAGTGCCTTGAAACGTTGGAATGCAATATATCTGTAGAGCGTTTGTTGCTTCTTTGTAAGACGGTGTTAATCTACAGGCTGTTAAACTAGGAGGAAAACCCTGGTGCAATTTGCTGTAGCGGAGCGAAGCTTGCACAATTGCGCATTATTTGAATTCATTCCGTTTATTCTTGTCAACGTGCAACTTTAACCCTGCGCACAATTAGCATGCAATTGGTTCCTCTAACTCAGATTTTCTTCGTGGACATGATATGTTGCATTCGCAAGTTACAGTCATCGTCGCGTCCCACGTCGTACAAATGAGGCCATGTTGCCCGTGTGAATAGTCTAATTTCGTTTCAAACAGTCGAGCAAAGTTGTCTTGGTGTTTTATTTTCTGCAACTCTTGGGCTATCTGCCTGTGGTGTATTGTGTCGGGGATTTGCTTAAAAAACGGTGTAGCATAAGCACAGCGATCTAAATCGGTGTCAAAATCCAACTCTACTTTAGGGGTTCTTCGTTACCTAGTACTAGTCCAGTATGAATGGCACTTTTACATCTTTGAACCTGATAGACGTTTTGTGGCGAGGTTGCGAACGTTTCGAGACAAGGTATTTTAGGTCATTATTGCATTGTTTTGCCTCACGCAACTGGATTCAACAGCATGTATGTTAATCACTTGCATAACTGCAGCTGTCAATTTGAGGTTTATCTTATGTGCGGAAGACTGCGGGCGATAAACGACGATCGTAAGACAAATGCTGTTGCTTGACAGCGTTAAAGACACGAAATGCAACCAGGATGTGTTGTTTTATAATCAAATATTCGTACGCATTTAAATGCAACCGCAGTGCCTCTCTTAAATTTAGACCAGCCACTCTTGGTCACCCGTTGTATTCAGCTAAACTTTTGCCAGAAACCAATGTCACCGATTATACCAGTAGTGTAATCTACTCAATTTTTTGTTTCCAAGCGGCCGATAATTAAAAACGTCATGAATATAGCCGCATAAATTTAATCATATTGCCCTGTATTCATCAAACGGTGTTTTGTGCAAAAGTTAACAATTGACAGAATTCTGATCCAACCGAGACAAATGAATTTGCTTATTATTGCATTTGATTACCAAGGTTACTTGCGAAATCCGTGCCCTATCTTATTGGAACGTCTATTCGAAATGTTGCTTACCTTGCCATTTCATGCTACGGGACTTGCTAGGCATAGAAAAGCGGGCAGTGCGTTAACGTCTACAATGTCGATGGAAATTATATCTGCATGTTTAGGCAAAAGCTGATCACTAAAGGCCCTACTTTAATGCAGTGGTTAAGCTATTTCCGCTACAAGAAGCAAAATTGCGGAGAGACATATGCAAACAGAAACTCAGGAAAGTTCATCCACAATATTCTTCAGTTAAGATACAACAATAAATTAAATGGAAACCCAACTAGATCCTGCTTGACCTAATCTATAATGTTTTAAAGCTTGTCCGATACAATATTTTTGTTGACAAGTTAACTTTATCCTGCTTCTACCGAATATACGGGAAGACCTAAATAAAGAGATCAATTTTGTTCCAGTTGCGCATTACTTCCATGCATTTCGCACTAGAATACAAGCGTGCCTACACATTTTTCTCCATGTAACTCTTTCACCAACTTGAGATTTATGAACCATTCGGTTGTTGAATCGGGGGATTAAACCATTCCTGAAACGCCGGCGTAACTGCTTAAGTGACGGCAACGTGATATGATTAGTGGCGACCCACCTGGTGGCATTTAGATACTGTCAACGGCCTCTGGTATCAATAAGTCCTGAGATTTTAGCAGCTTGGGTAAAGCAGAGTAGCATGCCCGTTTGGATTTGTTAGATGCAACAAAGCTCACTCTATCTGCCTGCAAAGCTGTAGCTATTTGTCGCAAAAGCAGTTGATTGCAACATGGAGAGATTGGAGAAATATTTGTAAATAGCAAGGTTTAACGGAGACTGTTTTCGGAGTTTTCAAGTGACGGATGATACCCTCGCCAATGATCGCAGTACAACACACTAATCGCTTTGATGTCTTTTGTGTTTGTATATTTGTAAGAAGAGCAACATGATCACAAGCACCAGAGGAATTGCTAATTCATGTTGGCGACATTCGGCTTAGCTGCGTAGTGATGGAGGTGATTACTGTAGTATGAGACAGCTTTGGGCTAGAAGTGCCAGCTAGTAATGACTAGTGCAGTTGGGCCGATCCCGTAGTCTACCCTTTTCTGAGTTAGATATCAATCTAGACACGTCTCTTTCTCAACGGAATCCCAAAACACTTTTCCTTCTGCAATAAATCCGTTAACTTTCGGAAGGAATAGCAAAAGTGTCACTGCAACCAAACAAGTGCAAGGTTCAGAGCCTCTAGTATGAATCGAACCTTAAATAACAGGCTTGCTTAGATATTGTCAGCGTGCTGCGATATCGTTTGGGTAATCTAACACAATAAGCGTCACACGATTGAATTCAATATTCACCATAGCAATACTGTGAACAATGACTCCTCCAGATGTGCAAAATTGACTCGCAAATTGGACCGGTTAGGTGAGACATGCGGGGAGACTTTCCTTGTTGAATTTAATTGCTGCTTTTGATATAATATGCATTTCTATCTTTCGGCGATCATCTGTTTTTACTTCTGTTAGGACACTGATTAGGATATCACCGAAGAAATATTTCAGTATCTGTTCGTGTTTCCCGCATAAGTACTGAACTTGTAGACATGGCGCGTTTGATACGGCAATGTATCCACCATTTCCTACCTCATCGATATTTTCAGACTACACTCTCATGAATTTCGCGGATACCATAACGAGTAGAAATTCAAATGCTAATGTGTTGTCAGGTACCCCAACTCTGCCCACGTCCGCTTTTCAGCCTTAAATCTGTGTTATCCTAAGTTGACAGATGCAGAATATAAAACCATTTATTCACCTTGATCATAAAGTTCTAAATGCAAAGTGGCATTATTTATTAATTTTACACTTGTTGTACGATTCTGCGGAATTTGTAATTTCCACCATTATTCTGCCTTTCGCAAAGGCATTATTTTATCCGTTAAGACATGTAGTGTGCTCAATTTATTAATCAATCTTATTAAGAAATTTTCTGATTTCCATTTAATTCGAACTGGATTTCTATTATGTTTTCGTCGACACAAGTCTATTTTTACTTCCAACTGCATCACTTCAGACTTGTATGGTACCTGCAAAGGTGAGATATCAAAAGTTACTTTTCGCTTATCAGTTCGACAAATTATATCAAAATATGATGTTATGATAAATATTTAGGGAGTAGGTACTATGTCTATAATAATGCCTTCAATGGTATCTGCTTTCTCAATACCAATTCTAAGACCTTTCCGTTCTTGTTATAATCCATTTTAACGCATCATGCTAAATCATTCCAAAATAGTAATGTACTTTATTTTTACCATAAGTTCAAGCATGCAATAATTTTATCTTCCTTTGAAGCAGCGGACTTTCATTGCGAGAATTGCGTAAAACATGGTGCAAATAATATTTAGATACTGTGGAGGAGTATTTTGAAGTGCACGTTGTGTGCTTTGATTACGACGTAAAATCTCAGTTTGGACCGTGATACACCTGGTAGTTAACATTGGTCCATGAGATAACTAGGAGCGTAAGTGAGATCGATGAATATTGGGTGCTGGCCGCTCGAAAATACTGTCAGCCTCAATTCGTTTCTGACTGATATGATTTCTTCAAGTAAAGGTAGCAGACTTGAAACGCAGTGCCATTGTAATATTAGTCAATCCCCCTACTACTCGGGAAATCGGATAGGGTGGGCAACGCTTGTGCCTACCGCTATTGACTGCCATCCCCATCTTGTGAAATCAGACATCAAGGAGACGCTTTTTCGTGTGCAGTATTTCAGGCGGGACACCCATTTTACATTCGTTAAATGCAATCTTCGTTTCGAAAAGTTGCAAGTCTAAATGTTTTCCAATAATGTCATTATCATGATCGTCATAATTCTGGCAATTAATCAAACCACACCACCAGCAGATTAATTCATACTAGGCAAGTCGTGTAAGTGACATATATAAATATTGGCGAGACAGCACGTATTTAAATTATATGTGCCATAATATGAGGTTTTCAGACGGTTTGTAAACCTGCATCTACACATATATATATATATACATAAATATAGAAAGCAAGGAGGCACAACAAGCTGTTAAGTAATAAGTGCTAAGGCATGTATAGTGTTAGATATTCGCGAATATAATGAAGATTTCCATATTTACCTAATGAAATCTTATTGACCAACGCGTACCTTGCAGCAGGACTACATTAGTTGTATTAGGTAACCACATAATTTTATGTTATTTTTTACAGTGCAGCAGTAAGTGTGGACACACACTGGTTTCTCTGTGAAACCTGCATGAGGTTACATTGTAAGAATATCACTTGCTTTCGACTGCACAATGTTTTGTCTTATTTCGAAGCTCGCCATCACATGAGACTTCCAGTGTGAACTAGTACCAGATGTCCCAGTTAACTTATGCTTAGATTGCTTTTGGTATAGAATGTGTGTATTATTGGTTGCGATTTCCTACGGCTGTTGTGTGTTGGAAGTCCAGTCAATTAAGGTTAGAGGTTTACTGGTTGCCGTGCCTTTTATCGATATTTTATATGGGTTCCATAAAGTCCAACAACAGTGACTACTCTGGTAGCTTATGAATATCGGATTTACTGCAGCATTTTTCGTGGGTTTCTGAATTCCAGGAAGGTTGAACTTTGCAATTATAGACGAACAATACGCTTTCCAATCCAGTGAAGATGACGAGTGGTTTTCTATACGGATCTGTCCTAGGACCCAAATTCTTTACGCTATACTTTTACGATTTTCTTGCAATGCTACAAGCCAACTGCTTGTTCTATCCTGACGGTCTCAAGCTGTGGATTTAAGTTTCTGAATTTCGCACCACTGACAGACTACAGGTGGTACTGTCTATTTATACGGTTAGTCCATCAAATCTGGCCAACAATTAAACTACGAAAATTGCTGCACCCTACAGTCTGGGTTCTTTGAGCCACTTGGAATTTCAACATGTTGGGCTACTTCTCAAGCACGCCGCTCAAGTGAACGACTTAAGCGTAATACTAGCACCCGACTTATAATCCATACAGGATAACTGAAAGGATCACGGAAGTACACATGAGGTGCTGTGCCATGAGGAGATCCTACTCTGAAACAGCGTTGAAGAAATGCTTTCTGTTCAATTCTCTTATTAAACCGAATCTAAACCTTAGTCTAATAGATGCATTCCCGCTCCCTAAAAATGAATTCGGCTTAATGAAAAGTGCCGTGAGGCGTAGGTTTAAGTCCGTTTCCGCACTTCATTATCATATCTACGTCATCCGGATTCAGCAGACGAATCTATGCTCCATGGAATACCGTCCATGTCGTAGAGACTTCATTTTGCGCGGTGCATGTTTACAGCGGAACTAAGGAAAGCGCTATGGCAGCTATACTATCTCCACATAGATGTCCTAACACGAGGTCACAGCTAAAATAAACTCGAACAGAGCAGGCGCAATGTCAACACCGATTATGCACTTTCCAATCCAGTAGTTATGAATGAAGGAAATAGTCTACCGGGAAGTTTCATTGAGGTGCAGAACGAAGCATATTTTATACCGTTTTCGGCACTCAGCTACACAAGCCAAAAGGACCGTACACACATACTGCAACTTCTGTAGTTACCCAAGGTCCGCCGCGTAGCGAAAATCGTCCCACACATTGGAGTACTGTAGACAATGGGGCTGATACTGATTCTGGCTTTTGCTTTCTGTAACTCCGTGAGCAGAATAATCTCAATGGTCTGCTGCTTTCCAACTAGAACATCATTGTAACCTTATCTACCGCATAATCAACGGTTTCATATTATATGGAGGACATTTTCTGTTACGCAATTTCGAGCTTACAGGTGACGTATTTGCTGCCTTTTTGAAATATAATTGTGCTACTGAGCGTGGAATGTGTAAGTTTACCAAATGGCTGCTTCGTATATTGTAGGACCATCATTTCGATTGTTAAAGTAGCCTGCGACATTGTCACTTCATCAGAACGCAAATAACAACGTTAACTTTTAGTAACGACAATTGGTATCTGCAAATACGAGATGGAATTTCCTTTAATGCTTGTGTAACCCACGCCATTCTTTTCTGTCTACAATTTCCATTTGAGACTGCTAGTTTAATCCACCTGCGGAATTTTGGTAAAACGTTGACAAGCACCGGTTCGGGTACATATAGCCAACATTTTCTAAGTTCCTAACGAAGCAGATCTTACAGCTGCCTTATGCTAAGCTGCAGTTTTCTGCAAATAGTTGTTTCAGCAAAAACAACTTGCATTGCTCAGTTCAGCAATAAAGACATATTGCTCTAAATATCCTAGCAACTATTGCAGGATCTCAAGTGGTAGTCTGGCACGCTTGCTTATGCTAATACACATGCCGACACAACACTTACAACC
Organism: Dicrocoelium dendriticum; assembly: GCA_944474145.2. Lineage (NCBI taxonomy): Eukaryota > Metazoa > Platyhelminthes > Trematoda > Plagiorchiida > Dicrocoeliidae > Dicrocoelium > Dicrocoelium dendriticum. The sequence goes on along the minus strand of OX104062.1, from coordinate 61,983,431 downwards.
GGTGGAAACGTACAATGGAACAATAGTGTGTTGCGGGTAAAAAGCCATGGTTAATAAGTCGTAAAAGATGGAAATTATTGCGAAACTAAAATTGCATGATAAAAGGGAAAGCGTTATAGTGGACTCACCGTTTACTTTTGAAGAGAAGCGAAGGCGTTCGCGTGTCAAAATTACCATTCCATTCCTTGGGAGTTTGGAAACACACTGTTTATTGCGTTTGGTAGCCCTCTGATTAAAAGTATTAAAATGTATTGCAAATGATAAAACGCACAGCTAACTAGTTATTTAAATATCGCTGGATGGGGGGCAGCGACGACAAAGGTTGACATACTCAGAGCGAAAAGAAAATTATACAGCATTTAAAACAGCTATACCGTAATGTCAGTTACAGAGGATGACCTCTTATATTGGTGTTGTGATTCAGTTCTGGCATCTAGTTGTATAGGTGGGTTGGATTCCTTAAAGTCTGGTAAACCATTATGAGAGCCCCTTGCAAAAGCTGAGATAGACTGCTGCGCAGCTTTACAGACTTTAGTCTTAGCTGGTATTCCAGAAAACATTGGCACCTGACGTTTTTGGTTGCACTTCGTTGAAGAATATCGAGCGTAACGTGATCTGTTCCTGCCACGACTGCTACGTCTGGATAGCATATTCCATATGCGGTCGGACTTAGGCATTAAGCTTTTTGGAAAAAACTTGAGGGCTATAAGCGACCGAACGCAAGGCGAAGAAGGTCGACGGGTTCATTGCCGTTTTTCGACGCCTTCTCTGCTTGGTATGAAATTCCGATATCTCGCTGTACAAATACACTAAGATAACACTTCTGAGAAGCCTCGTGGAAAGTGTGGTCTGCAAGCTTGTAAACACGAACCGGCTGGTGACGCATATCGATCATCTTGCAGTTAGATATGTTCAACTAAAACAGGTTCTTTGATGACCAGTCATGTATGCAATCTAGTTCATGATGAAGCAGCCCGTGAATATTGTTGTTACTAATTGCCCGTCACATTTTAGCATTATCGTCGAAAAGCAGGAAGTTTGAGGAAATAACCCTTTCCAGTTTCATGGTAAATAAGAGTAATAAGCGCGGTCCCAATACCGAACTCTCTGGGACACTACAATCTACCACAACCGTTTTAGAGGCTGATTCTCTAAAACGCACTTGAAGCTTCTATTAGTGAAAAACCTTTCGAATCTAATCAAGGACAAGATTTTGGATTATGTATTTCTGTAGTCTGTGAAGTAGTATGCGGCAATAAAGGCCATCGAAAGCTTTGGAGGAGTCCAGCTAAATGACGTCAAGTCCGACCCTATCATAGACCACTTCCGCCCAAACACTTGGTGTAATCAGCAAGTTGGTGATAAAGCCTCATAGATGACCGCTTCTGTCACCTTCACGAGCACAGAGATGAGAGTCATTGGGCGATAGATTGCAGAAAATGTACGACACGCCTTTAAAAATTGGGGGATTATGCCACGCTTCCAAATAGTGTGAACTTGCTGTTCGTCGAATGAGATTTAGAAGAACTGTGACAGCGGTTCAGCTAGTTAGTAGACGCAACCTTAATTGCATTCGGGCGGATGTTGTCTGCTTCTGGATAGCTATGATCGCGAAGTGAGATTAACGTCTTAGGACAAATGATGTGTTGAATCTTGTACACCACCCTCCTAATATTCTGATCCAGTTGGAAGTCATGTTGGTTATAAATGACGGCTCTTCCTGGATGCAACCGTAGCGCAAATTGTGCTCGTATCGGTTTGGTTTTCCCATGCCTTTTGCCGGAACATTAGAAGTAGTCTTAAGTGTGCTTACTCAGACCCAGCTGGGAACCGCTTTAGCCGAAGTTGAGCCGCCTGTAGTATTGTAACAGCGATTGATATTCTGGACTCTTGGTGTCGTCTTGCTTACGGTGTTACTAGGTATTCCCCTTAGGGCAGATTCAGCACTTACTGGGGAGGTTTGGGTTGCACAGTCAGCTAAGCTTATCCCGACGTTGGTGATTTACGTGGTCATCATTTTTCATACTTGTCAAGTAGCTTGTCCGACATCTGAGATAATGGGGGTACTCATTTTCTCATTTGATTATATGTACATTCCAAGCAAACCAAAGAGGATCTAGTTGGTTAAACCACCGAAATTGACTATTTTTAACTCGGAATCATCTCGCATGGAAAATTGTACAAAAATTGAGACAAGGAATTTCCCCGTAAAACTTTTGGAACATCATAAACAATCGTTTTTAGACTGTGGCATCTTGAACATCGCGCTTGTTGAGCAAATGTTACAAACAATTAGAAAGACTAACCCTCAGTTGTAAAAATGTTTCCGTTACTGATCTAGACGCCAAGGTCACAGTGTCCTCTCTGTAGTTGGGTGCTTGCAGACTGTCTTCTCCGGCGCGCCAGTCCAAAGTCTCAGACTGAACTTCGTGCAGATTACATGAGGATGTTACTGAGAATTTACGTGCTTAGGGCTTTGGATTGCGCCATGTGAATATGCCTTGTGACATGTAGCTACTTCAAGCAATATTGGGTTATAACGGGTGAGTTCATTCGGAAGCCCTAGACATCCTCTATTGAGTAAGACAACAAAATATCACCGCTATTTGGTGTAACACAAATATTCGCGCTTGGATATCGGCGAAACACTGCCCGGAATTTGGAATTCGGGATAAATTTAGAATGCACTTGGGAATACTCGAGAAAGTTATAAAATGGAGCTTTTATGAAAACGACTTATAGGTATAGATCCAAATGTGGTCGACCAGGGGTCGCTGAGCCACAATGACATCACCACGATGGTACAAGTGAGCGATTAGCACACACGTTCTTCTAGGTCACCGTCAAAGTTGTATGATGTAGCACCATTACAGTAAGGAAACTATATCCATATTTTAATATTCTTTGTTAACTGCATGTTTACACGTATATCTAAAGCTCTATATTGTTAGGAACATTAATGTTAACAGGTTCAGTAGCGGGAATAAATATGCGCTGAATGAGAAGCGTAAAAAGAACTACCGTATCTTGCTTCCTTAGTCACGCAGTGATTCAAAGCTCATTACAAGTTTGCGTAAAAATTATTTGTTATCCTTGAGCTCATTTTGGTCTTATGCTAAACGAATTTGTGCGGGAACATATGTCCTTTGGAACCTTCATATCTTGATTTTCCTCCAATGACTTCCATTCAGTCAGTTTTTCAGGATGTGCTAGCAGCCCGGTGAGCTAGATTGGTTATGTTGCGAACACAGTTAACAGACTGGAAGTGTTTAGCGATTAAATAACAGTAAAACACCTGGAATCGACTAAGTAGACAGCCAACTACATAGTCAATGGCCTGATACATTATGCTCGTAGCTAATCACCCATGGTATCTAGAATTCAGGGATATTCATTGCTGCATATATGTCTGCAGAACATATGATGAGGCTAAAAGCCAATTAAAGTTAGTTTATCAAGTGCGCGTGGGCCTAACGAAGCACTCTTGTTACACAACACACACTACATCTCAGGATGTCCAGTGTGCATGCAAATACCATCGAAACTTTGCAGCGTTGACGAGTAAGTTGACTCTTCGGTGATAGAAATCCCGGCAGCTTCCTTTAATTACAATTGTATCGCAGGGGCTTCCGTCTAATTGTTCCGGATTAATGTCAAGACCGCTTCAGTGTTTTTCACTGAGGTACGCGAATAAACAATACCTGACGGTTGGTATTCACATGCAAGTGATGTTCAAAAAGAAACCGTAATTTGCAGTAGCGCCGACAATTGGCAGTGAGAGTTTCTGCGGCTACTGAGCACTTGTGCTTCCTTACTTAGAAAACAAATACCATTTTCAGCATTTCGCACCGAATGTGGGTTGTTAAGCTACAGCCGCTGAAGTGAGCACCAGCACAAGCTGTTTATCAGTTTCGTGCTCAAATGGCAGGACTTGAAGTAAAAAGGTGCTTGTGACATTAACGTACGCATTTAGCAAAACTTTTGCAATGACGTGTAATTGTAAATTCCAAGCCTACAAGGAGGACTGTAGGATTTGTGCAAGGTGCTGTGAATAGTTTAGGTGTTACTAACACGTCAGCATGTCGGTCTGCGACATTCTCAAGCATGGACAACGTTCCACTTTAACGGACAATAACCGTGGCCACAGAGCTTTTGCTGTACAATTTTGAAATAGTCGTTTAACTGATGGGGAAATTGCTGATAAACTAGACATCAGTGTTGGATCATTCCATCAAATTACAACGCGTTAGTGGTATGCTGTGCACATGAGAATGCCTGGACTGTGGAAAAATCTGCCTTGGATGTGGCGTCATGAAAATGGTCGTTTTACGCTTTGCATCTCGCACGAAGATATCTAGCAAACATTACGCACCCATTGTGCCCTAACCGCCGTATTCTCCGGACCTAGCTCGTACAGAATTTTTCCTGTTCCTCAAAAGTAAAACCATGTAGAAAGGACGTCGTTCCAAAATCATAAAGGACAAATACCTGGGCGCTATCTCAGAGAGTGCGTTCCAGGAGGCTTGAATTAAATGGAAACAAAGTTTGGGAACAGTGTATTACCAGTAGAGGGGATGAGTTTGAGGATGAAAGTGCTTAAAACTCTGTGCAATTATCAATAACATAATTACAGCTCACTTCACTTTTCCTTTGAGTACCCCTATTATCCAAAACGTTTAGATATAATCTCCTGGTTAGCTCAGAGACCAAAATAAACCAATTAATGCTCTGTTGCGATTAAGGTAAACCTCAAAACGCAGCGCTTGTTTAAAATCAGGAACTATCATGAGCCTACGATGGTTGTTGGATGGAAGGTGTGTTTTTCCTTATGTGCTTGCGAAGTCTAGTAAAGAATAAGCATCGCTTGCTTTTCAGATAGTCTGTTATCATTGAAAAATATAGCGGCTACAGTGCTTACTATTGGTTTAATCGGATGGCTAACTTTCGTCGCTCCTCCTTCCAGTTGCCAAGGCGTTATTCACTGTCAAGGCTGCTGGATTCGAGAAGACGAGTTCTTTTAAAATTTTTATCCATATATCTAGGACGTACCACTCACAGTAATTTATCATCCGAGATGCAGTCAGAATATTTACCAAATGCAACCAGAATAATCCACTAGCAAACATTTGCCTATTAATCCAGCGCTTTGAATATGCAACCATAACATTTTTGATCATTCAATGAGTAAAGGCTCCTATACACCGGCAGCAAAAATGTATTATATGAAAGTATAAACAAAGAGTTGATATACGTTTACACCTCCTTGGTTTGCAATAAAAGTTAAGCTGTGTGACCTCTTTGTTTATTAATTAGCTATTTACAAAGGTAAGTGAGGAAATTTCTTCATAATTTTCATTATTTTGATTTTATCAGACGAAATTGCCTTTCCGCACATTACTGTCATACAGACCCGTTATTGTATATGCACGCATGTTGGCGACTGAGACATCCCTTGCTTGGTAATCCACTTGCACGTAAAAGAGAAAGTTATAATTCGATTTGCATTTTTCTAGTACTGCCTTTTTCGGGTCCTTATATAAAGGCGCGCCACATATCAGCAAGCATATACTCCTGTATATTACCTTATACCCTACAAGAAGTAACGATGAAATAAGTGTACTTTTTCCAAATTGTCATGCTTTCAGTTCGGGGCATAAAACGTCCCAAAAGGTATAACCTGTTATTAGACGCTGTGGATCGATTTCTAAAACGTTGGTCATTGAAACATCATAATGAATGTACAGAAATGATTAAAAGGGTATTGTTAACATGTACTTTATCCTCTTTCAGCTAAAGAATGGCATACAAGAATAATGCGTGTCAGAATAATTATAGAGTATGCGGAAGAAGTTAACGTGGTGTTTTAAGAACAATGAAATTATGTCTAACTAGGTAGAATTTCGGGTCACATGTTTGCCTGCGTCACGTAGCCTCTGCGCGAGCGCATTATATGGAAGAATTTCAATTACGTAATGCCTCCTGAAGTTGTTCATTAGGCATCGTTGAGCTGCAGGCGGAAATATTTTACTGGGCTATTGCATTTCTTTTTTGGCAGAATGGGAAAAGTGGGCACGTTTTAGTAGGATGTCAACAAGCTAAGTAGTTTGACCTAATTTGCAACATGGTCTTTCAGATTACTCTTATGATTGCGTTTCAAGGAATGCCACAAGTGTTGATGTGTTTTGTTTCCTTAGCAAAATCCGTTGAAAGTACGGAATTCGGAAACTGTAGAACCCGAGGCATTAATTCTTCGCATAAGATGAGAGGAAAAGAAAATTTACCATACTTGATGTCATCCGTTTTTGTCATTCGTTTTTAAGCGCAGTGATATATTGCTTCCAAAAGGGCTGCGAGGCGTGTGTAACATAACCAAAATGTGGTTGCATGTATGTTTAACATGTAGGTTTAACAATGTAGGTTTAACATGAACAAACACTATTCAGTAAACATCCAAACGTACCTGCCCTGTTTCTGCTTTTCTGATTGTTTGGCACGGTCGAGATCTTCTTGAACCAGTATACCGAGTTTACGCACTTAAGCTGCTCTTGCAACGTACTGTGGCTGGTTATGCATGTTAACCAGCCAATAAGTATTGTGTTGGCCCAAAATCAAAGGAATACTTTGGCACTTGCTTTCAAGCAAGGTTAAATCTAAACAAACAACCAACTTTGAGCAACTTAACTTTGGTTGTTGTGGACGATGAGCTGCCAACAATAAGTCAATCTGTCTATGTCGGATAGAAAAGACAAATCTGACGAGCAAGTTGTTGTGTAAGGTGAATTTCAATGTCTTGAATATATTGACAAGATAGTACTTGATGTTTTCGTGCTATGATCGAAAATGGTGGTAATGAAACTTAAATTGACACAGGTAGCTTGCTAACCATGAAATAAGCCGATACAGAGCTACAAAAGCTTAAAACGTGTTATATTATAATTAAGGAAGTGCGTTGTGACGTAGGAAAAGGACTCGGGCAGCTGTTGGATCACTTGTCCATTCTTTGTTGATTAGGTTTTGTAGTTGTAGCCACTGGACAATTGCGGAGTTATCGGGCCCCCGCTCCAAGAACATGTTGAGCACAGATCCTACCAGACCAACAGAATCATATTTATGCTATGCATTTTGCCTACCTAGCCTGTCATCTGCCGTGCTTCAACTAATCTGTGCTATGATTGAAATCGGGCACGTGATGCTCGTCACTAGTAATGACATTCATCAGCTATCGTAAATTACCTTTTTCGCTGGACATGCGATTAAAATGACCATTGCCGTAAGGCTACTCATCAAACTTTGTGCAGAAACAGTGATCAGAGCATTTGAACCATTCTGGAATGATTTTGTTTACTATTATAAGAGATGTTACGTTGGACCATTTGTGACGAAACATCACGCACACTCGCTTGGTTTCGACACTAGGAGCTCCTGGATTATTTGGTAATGTCCGCTGGCTTGCGTCGTTGAATTCCGGTGTTTAATAATTCATACAACTATAACTTAGATTGAGGGAAATAAAATGTCACTGTTCCGAAACTTGGAACATCTCTGCCTGGTACGTTACATACGTTTCAATAAATCGTTGTCGTTTTGCATGCTTGGAGTTGCTTGTTCCCTAAATATCTGCAAGACGGCAAACATAACTAAAAGTTGGATATTCTGACGAAATTTTATAAACCGTTTCACACTGTCCATTACTATATACCTATTAAAGCATCTTTAAGAAAATGGCATACTTTCTGGATAGTGTAAACATTTCTGCTGACTACAGAAGAAACCAAGATATAAACCATTTTAATTTGAGTTACGATGACACCGGTAAGTTCTACTTCAAACAATTTTGAACCTAGCTGGAATTATCCAGACCGCAGTAACATATACAAATTAGATAGGTTATTCTATTGCATAGCCTTGTGGAACAGCATACCTGAACAGAAGGGCTAAACAAGTATTGGATATTTTGGGTTAAAATCACTTTCTTTGATTTCTTTACATACAAAGTTGGCATGCATAGAGATAAAAGATGCTTTCTTTTAGAAACAGCGCAAATCGACCACTCTCTTGCACTTGCATGTTAGTTGCTTCTAAATTTGCAGTGTTGGGTCAAGCGCCATTAAAAGTTTGTGGTCACTTAAGATGCAGTGTTGAGGAGAAGTATTTCAAGTGGGCGAGTAAGGAAAATACGGAAAACGAGGGTTCCATAAGAAAACTGTTTCCCAGTTCATATAAAGCATGCTTACGTCGTACCGACATTTCACGAGTGAGTTTGCCAGATGAGGACCACAATCACATAACCCTTGCTATCAAGCGAAATTAATATACTGTAAAAATCGCCTTACTAATCAGGAAATAGTGAATACCATTTTTAGAAATCGTGGGAGTGTGAACAACCGTAGCTAATTCGAACAGCATTTTTATTTATGTGTAGCTACGGAATATGTGACACATCAGATCGATGTGACGTTGAACGCTAGAATGAGAGCATATCTATCCAAAACTGTTCCGTCCGAAATCTCGTAACGGTATTTCATACCAAATGTACCGGAATACAAAACTTGTTAACGGTACTGGCCAATATCAGCCGTCTATCATCCGTGTGATACCATCGCAAATATTAGATCTGTATCAAGCTACTTAACGGTATACTTTCAGCTTTTCAGTAAGCCTGTTGTGATCAGCCGGGAAGAACCCGTACTAAGTGCCAGAGCAATTTGTTCATTAGTCTTACGCAGCTTTGGACGTAAGGACGTCATATCTGTCCACAAATGAATATATATTGTTGAGTTTCATACTCTGATCTTTGATTTCATTATTATTATCATGATAATATCAGCTTTTTTGTATTTCCGCATTTATACAGCCATTAAGGATTTAAATGCATTACCTATGCAACTTGGTCTCAATTAAGCGCTAAACTAAGGTTACATAGATAATGGATGAAACTTATGGCTGCAAATCCAACAGTCTAAGTTGTCTAAAACAGTTATATTAATTTATCTTGGTTGACGAATACTTCAAATCCGGTTACAAGATCACTATTGGCAGAGTAATCTTTCAGCATGATCTTATCGTGAAACCACAGGCAAATACTAGTGTCTTTTCCTAGAGCAGCTGCATGCATCCTGAGTAGTAATGTTTGATGAGTATACAAGTAACATTAAACATGTCGTTTGATATCCCATATTCGAACCATAAAATAAAGTGAAATGAGTCGTTATAGAGGTCTATCATTAAAATCCATACTATTTAAAGTGCATCCTAACAAGACGTACGTCGAGCCCAAGCAATCATTCACTTGTGAACTGAATCACTTAAATCTGAACGAACTAGCCACTGCGGGCATTTTATAGTTGTCAAAACGGTAAAGACTGATATAACGACCCAACCACTAACTTACTTCTCAGTTAAGATGAACAATCTACTTTTAAAATTCGGTATTTTTCGATCACTTTTTTGCAGCTCTTGTAACTCTGGAAACCGAAAGTAAAGTTGTTGGCAGACTTCATCAGATACAAAAGAATATTAACTTCGGTTGTATAAAGTACAGAAAAATTGCAGGAGCAGTAATTTAACCTACGCACGAGTTTATAAATAAGACGACGCAACTAGGCTTTAGCTAAGCTACATACCAGGAGTAAAGATAACCTTTAATACTTGCTACTATCTGTTGTTAAAACTATTCAGTTTCTGCATGCTACCTGAAAACTATTCAATTGAAATCGCATCTGGTGGTGTCCCAAAAATTATATCCTGATTTTGTTCGCATATTGTTGTTAATATTAGCTTTAATTTGATGGCTGGATTGTTATCCCTTCAGTTTGGTTTTATGACACTGGCTACCTATTTTGGGGTAGACAACTTTTGAGGTGGGTGGGTCCTAGACTGATCCAATAGTCCTCCGCATTTTTGGCTCAAGTACTGTTGTTAGCTCAAACAATGGAGCTTTGACCGCAGTACATGAAAAACACGTATTTGCGTGGTTCGGTTGTGGATTACGTTTTGCGTTTACGTTTCCAATATAAGAGGGTTGAAAACACTAAGTAACGTGGCAGTTAGATTGTTGTTACTCTAAATAATTTAGCTAAAGTAACCATTCCGGTCATAATTAAATAACTTTTACTTAGGGTAAGGGACAATTTAGTTCAGAGAATCAGTGCGTTATTAATTAATGATTGAAATCTACGGAAATATATCCGGATACAAAGAGTAAACTTTCATTTGTTTTTTGGACCTAAGTAAGATAAATTTTGTCTAGCTAATTTCTATCTACTTCATTTTGCAAATTACCACACATTGTAATGTTTAATCTCAAGTGAATTAGACGTCGCACTTCATAAGTACCAGCCACTAAAGTACTGCGTGCTTTTACAAGCAACATGTTGTAACGCACATACAGTTCTCAAATAAAGGATATCAAGTGTAGCGTATTACAACGAACATAGAGACAGGTTTAAAAAATTATAGCCCTTTTTTGATAAGCATCTGACTTGCTTAGTTTGACAACTTACTCTGTGTAAAACCAATCATAATCGATTGGTCATATTGCGACGCAGTCTCAGTGTATGACACAATTTTCATTGAAAATTACCTTAGTCATTTCTATCAGCGGAGCGAAATATAACCGAATGAGTATTCTTTGGGTTAATAAGTTTACAGGAAAAAAGACCCATCATTGTTTGTATTTGCGGTTTCAATCATCTGGTTGAAATGTTGCACCTCATATTGAAGCAAGGTCTACTTTGGGATTGCATGTCCCAATCCATGCAGACAAGGGATCCAAACAGGCATTCCATCACCCATAAATGCTGTGAAAAGTTTGCCAGCCGCCATTCTTTGTCTTAGAGTTGAGGTTCAGACGGACAACATTAGGATCCCGGACTCCAGTGATTTTTCTCTCCTTATGATTAGAGTGCTTATGTAGGGGAACCTTCGTGGATTTTTGTAATTCCCAGTGTTAAATAGTCTTTTATTAGTTCCTATCAACCGGTGTATCCATCTAATCCTTTTCTTCTAAATTAGACAACAGCTTTTAACTATTACATCAAATGACAACTCCTTTTACGATTTAGTATACATAGTAACCATGATGGAACTTTACTGCAACGCTACGCACTTAGGTTCCCGTTCTACTCACAGACGTAAAACACAGTTTCGATTTTAAGCTACGTAAACATAAGTCTACCTAATAAAACAAAACATAGCTTAGTATTAGTATCCTAGATTTTGTGTTTTCCTTGATAACCGATATTACATTAAGCATTTCCGTTGTTACCACCCTAATAAAATTGTTTGGACATTACAAATAACGAAATGATGATTAATAAAACTGATATATTCGGTACAGGAATTTAATTAAAAGAATATATTTGAAGTGCTTTTCCTTTACTCATTTTTAACGCGTGCACGAACCTTCAGCTGAAAACCTCAGTACTTACCGTAAGTCGAAATCAAAATATTATGTCGAAAAAAGAAACCTGTATTTTAACACATATACTAGGTCTACCATCTTGCTCGCTGAACAATAATAGTAATAATGTTTCGGCTGTGCGCCGTAACGGATCTTCGTTGCCGTGCGACCAATAACAGTCGCACGTGGGTTGAATTTTCTGTGAGGAAGCTTGCGACGTTGTTAACTGTTTTCGCCACATTGCCCAATTATAACGTTAGTATATTTTTCTAAATGTTACCCTCTGATTTGGTCAACTGCTGGTGTATAAAGTCGCGATTGTCCGAATGTCAACGACAAAAGATAGCGATATTAATATGTCTCTTTGCAATAAATAAGCAATAACATTCGTCGTAGTTTCTACTTCGTACGACTAATGTAATGAATGGGAAAGTTGCGATGTTCCTGAGCGGAATTTGATCAATTTAGTGCCATTTGATTGTAGTAAATCAGATTCAAACCATTCTCAACATACTTGCCTGCGGAAAAGAGATCACCGAGTTGATAATGCTGCATCGTATATACGCTTCACAACTCCTTGTCCTAAGCGGTGAAGTGATTACTTCTACCTATTTGTTCTCTTATGGTAATCAAGCACTTGGAAAATATCGAAGTTAATAGCTGAGGTTTTCCTGATGTATTGCATCTCACTCTTCTTTGCACAAAAGTGGCCTCAAAAAGTGAGTCCACGCCATCATCGAAATGTGCACGCAAATGCTTAATAAGAAAACTAACTAAACTAAAGCGTAGAATTCGCTTAGGAAATTACATCCCAGGAACTTGAACTATTCCCACCTTCAGCAGCGTATTCGAAGTAATATTGCATTATCTAATTTCAAAGGGCTATTATCCCCAATGCGAGATCTTTATTGACCACATATTTTCAATTAAATGTGTGCTAACGGAGTTGAAATGATTAAAGTGTTCACATTAAATTCGAAACACCTGTGAAATAACAAATGTTCGAAAAAGCCGATAATGGCATACATACCTATTTACATGTAAAATTTCCGCCACTGTGTTCACCTAATGGTCATGACGTAAGATCTCTTCACAGAAGTGGATGGTTGTGGCAGTACGGTAAACTACAGTTGCTAAAATTGAGACCACTGTACAGGTAGAAAACAACATTTTGCCAAACTAAAATAAGTCAAATCTTGCTGCCTGGGAACATGTTTTGCATTTTGTGATTACTGTTTTAACGTATCTAATAAACAGATCCGTAATTATGACGTAGATTTTGTATGCAAGAATATAAGGCAAGAGCAGCACAATTCTAACTCATTTTTGAATTTAAATGGTGTCATAAAATTGATAAAGTACATCAATAACAAGATTAGTAAAAGAACAAAAACACAGCTGTGATAAATGAACTATAAATAATGACTTTATACGGTATAACAAGCACTGTTTAAAATACCGTTTTGTGGCTTGATTGGTGAATGCACATAGCTAATAACAGACATATGTTATTTCAAACACCAAAAGAAGCGCTTGATATTTGTTAGATTTTATTGTACAATCTGCTTAGTTTCTCTACACAGCCAATAACTCCAAGCCGTGATCCAAGGGTAGAATGCAGAGAAAGGGATAAGTGTCGAAACGTAAGTTAGCAAGTGGGGCATCCAGATATCTTGTAACTATGGCTAGACTTGGTGCAGAAATGAAACAGTCAGGAATGGCAGTCTAGACTGACATTTACGTCTAGATGAAACCTTTTGCGACACTCCAAGCAGCTGTTCTGTTCCGCTAGTTTCAAGTATTGATATTCCAGTTTACTTTACGTCTGAGATGAAGCTAAAACCGCCACACACTTTGTTGGTAGCGTAACATCATATATTCCATTATCGGGACGCATGGAAGTCGGTGATACCATTAGCTGAATCCCCCAAACGTTTCCGTTACTGCTCGTATTGTTTACGCATTCAAATGAAGTACCTGGATGCCTGAAAATTAGGCTGCTTCAGTGCACTACGGTCACGTTTGTGACTTATGGTCCTATGCAGTAAACCTAATCATGTACGCAAGCGCCGACGAAACATTAACTTCGCCGGGCTTATACCGGTTGCCCCATTTGGCATCTTCCGGTACGTGGACATAGAAGGATCCAAACCGATAAGCCGTGGATCATTTGGTTGTTTTGTTAGTAGGATGTTCAAGGTCTGTAACGAAATCTTTGCCAACCCGTTGGAGGTTGGATGATAAGGCACGGTACTTATAGGTCTACCGCCGTTCGAGCGAAGAAAGGTAGAAAACTCGGCACTGGAAAACGCTGGCCCCATACCAGACAAAAATGTTTCGGGGAGACCGAACAGTGTGAACTTTGGGCAAAGTTTATTTGTGGTGCTAGTTGAAGTTGCTGAGGCTAGAATGTGGGCCTCCATCCAGTTATACTGGGCGCCAACGAACAATACAATCATGTAGCCCTAAAGGAACGGAAACCTCTACAGGGATGCGTCTCCAGTTTGTTACTGGCCAATTCCATGTTTACATTGACGGATGAGGCAGCACTTCGGATTCCCTGGGTATGTCGGAAACTTTCACCCTTCGCTACAGTGTTATAGTCTACTTCACTGTTCTTGTGGCATAGTCATTAGGTCGCTGCTAGCTCTCCCCTAAGTCATGCAGTAGAACAGCTCAAATAACGTATTGTGGAGCATATTTAGAGAATAAAAGGCTCTTGCGGGTGGGAATGTGCAAGGAGATCTGTTGAAGGTAACAGCTTGTTAATCACCGTGAAAGCATTTTCAAGATTTCCGGTCCATTCCCAACTTTAGCTTTTACCTAACAGTTTATGCAGCGTATGATATTTGTTGCTGCGGACTGTATGTACCTTGAAACCTGCGTAACGGCACCCATGAATGACCGCAGTTCATTAACACGTTTGGGTGCTAGCGCTTCAAGTAACGCTATTGGCTTCTCTTTGAATGCGCACTTGCCTTCGGGTGATAACACATACCCGATACTGTAACATCGGCAAAAGAACTTCACGCTTTGCCTTTTTTATAACCAACCCGGCCTATGACAATTGTTTCAGCACGATAACCAGAATGGGCAAGTGTTGGTGATATTACGTCCAGTAACCAGGATGTAATCTAAGTAGGCATACGTGTTTGATAGCTCCTTCACCAGTTTGTCAATAATACGCTGAGATATATCCGGCGCCGAGCTTATCCCAAATGGCTTGCGCGTATAGCGAAATAATCGTAGGTGCGTACTAATAGTGGTGTATGCAGGTGACTCAACATCGAGTTCACTTTGCTGTTAGACCTGGCTCAGATCTAGTTTGGCATAAACCCCGCCACAGGAGATTGAAGCTAAATGTCTTTAATCTTTGGCATCGGATATCTGTGTAACTGTGATGCCTGGTTGTACATAACAGTATAGTCCCCACACATTCTTTTAGCAACATCGTTCCTCAATACTGCCAATATAGTGGCTGCCTTGTCCGAATATTGAAGAAGTTCCACCGTACCCTCAAGGTAAAGTCGGCGCAACTCAATCTCGACTTTATCACGAAGAGCATAAGAAACAGCTCGAGCTTCCGAAAACCTCAGTATCGCCTGTGGTTTCAACAATAAATGAGCGGCGTAATTTTCCTAGATGTCTTGTCCAGACTTAACAAAGAAAACTACACGTTTCTGAAAGATATCAGATAACTGTACATGCGTTTCAACCAAGATGACGTTTTGACATGATGCTGGGAAGACTTTTAATCCCGTCACAACTAATTATGTTTCGGTCAGGTTGTACACAAACGTAACATATGCTTCGTTGCTTTATGGTGGTAAATGCATGCGATAAATGTGCCCGACAACTTCACAATCTGTCCCGTGTAAGACCACGATTGTATATTTTGTGGATCTAAGTGGGATTTGCGATAAGTCATCCGGTCGTATCAGCGTAACTGCGGAACCGATCTCGATTGCAAACTCCACAGGTTGTCCGTTAACCTTGACAGATACGACAAAAGACTTTTCCGACGTCATTTTGTGGTTAGCAACAATTGTGATGTTGATGCAATTCTACTGTAAGTTCTCCGTGATGCAGTTTCTAGCTTCACGTTACTCAGATGCCAATGGTTTCCGCTTGGAAAGATATACTTTCTGATTATGACCTAGTTTACTACAAATGTTGCACACTGAATGAAAAATACTGTCAGTCAGTTGGAGACGAATGAGGTTCACCGCAACGATAATGACATTATCTAAGCTACACAAGTTGCTTTGCGGTTTGATCACAGTTAGTCTTGGAGACTTTGTTTAATTCCTGGAGATAAATTGATTGGAGGACGAAAGCGCAGCTAGTTCCTGAACAGGTTTGCGTACTGTCAGAAAATGTAACAGGCTTTATTCCTACTTCGGGTGCATTTTGCCTTCGGATAGCAGCCGCTCTTGTGCATAATTAACGAGACATCCCTTAATTAACGCCTATCAAATCATCGCTTCTTTGTACTGGTTCGACAGTATCTGATCATAGGCACAATCGTGTAGGGCAGTAAAAAGTACAGATTAACTCATTCACACCCTCAGTTGATTGTTGTCGCATGGTGTTGAATTTGTAGCGTACTGGGCACATGTGGCTTTTCCCCCCAAGGTTGGTCCAGGGAATAGAACACAGACCGTAGGTCCCTTTGTGTATTTGGTTGCAAAATGTCGAAATGCCGCTAGCCCTCGTTACCGAGATGCTGGTGTACTAGTTTGATTTTTGCTGCATGGTGCAGTGTGTTGACGCCGCCCAGAAGCAAAGTAAATCTACGTAATTAACGAAAGTAGCGTTCCACTCTGTCCATTGCAGGTTTTTAGGTTTTTCTTTAGGGGAATAAACGCTGCTGGTGCCGTAATCAAATTTGCCACGAGTAATCCGAAAAACTTCGTTCGCCAATTTGTCACACACATAAGCGAAATCAAAACAACTGTATGGTGGTAGGAAGACGGTACACTCTACTCAGCACATGTAGGCACCCATACACCGATTGCCAAGAGGTCACATGGGGCGAGAACCAGTTCCATTTCGAAGCCAAGCAATGGCGGATACAGATTTGTTGGCACACATACAAGTACGCACATAAGTACTCGCGCTCCTACGCAGCAGGCATTTTGAATGAATAGCAGCAGACAGATATGGCACGAGCCACGACTGTATCACCTCCATGGTTCGGGAGAATGTTGTTTAGAATTGGAGACATGCACCTAAATGTAACTTTAGCATCCATCATTCCAGCATTAATCCTTTCTCAAAGATAAACAAGACAACGCATGAAGTATTAAATAGGCACTCTTTCATTTTGTCAAACTTATTAAGAAGGCTTTAAATAAATGCGCAAATAGAAGCTACATTTTATTCTAGTTGCACGCAATGAGTAAATTAGTTAGACTTGGGAATGCTGTACAACATGAGGTCTGCTGTTTTTCGTTTATCGGTGAGAAAACGCAGTATAACTAGCAAAGTTCTCTGATCAAGTTACATCCCATTCCTCATCAGTAAATACATACAAAACGAGTGAATAAATGGCCGATGAACTTCCTTTGCCAATGCTGTTATTTTCGATTTCGCAAGTGCCTTATTGTTAAGTTTTGCAAAGCTTCCATGGATTCGAAATAATTTGGAACACTGGTAGCCCGACTTGGTTGCTCACCTGTTGATCGTTTTTCCGAGCTTGATTAAGAAATCGCATACGTTTCACCACCATGCGAGGTGGCATCTTCAGTGCAGTAATAGGCAGTGTGTAATGTTGCTTAGTGAGTTGTCAGTCCGTCATCCAATAGGGTTCACTTGGGTTGCGCATTTGGTCAAACTGCCAACCTCCTACAGCATATGTTGCTGTTTTCTCGTATTGAACCACGGGTTTAAGCATACTTGGCCCGCATGCTCAATAAGTTGGTGAGAGAGGTAGCCTATTGAACGAGCGCCTCACACAGTTATCCAACGAAATTTGTTTATGTAGGAACCGCCACCGTCTAAGTAGCGATCTCCGGCCACTTGCCTATCGTGGGAAGGAAGCTATAACACACGAAGGGTGAAGTATTTGTTTAGACGATCTGCCTGCTACATTATTCTGCGATCTTTCTTTTTGAAAGTGGCGCTCTCCAAGTGATGTATGGATAAACGATTTTTCCCACAGGAATCTTGTTTCAATGTAGTTGCAGAGGTTAAAACCGTTTTACCTCATAAGTGTTGAATACTTTTATTGCTGGAAGACGCGTATAGCCATTGTGTGCATAGTTTGTGGAACGAGTACTTTTAATTAGCTTTGTGGCTTTCTATTTTCCCATCAAAGGAAAGTACAACGGGTGCTACTAAACTCGGTTTTCAGATAAGTTATCTTGAAATATAATCTAGGTATATTCGGGGAATCAATGAGCAAAATAGTCAGGGCGCTATCGCTAGTTCCTTTTTCCTGCATCTTCATCTACGAGTTAACCATGGTAATGGCTTTCTGCTAGATGACGACGGTCGACTGTGTTGCTACCGGAAAAGACTGCATGGATGACATATTCGCTGACCTTGCTAAATCTTTCTGGGTATGTAGTAGATGTTAGGGGGAGTTGAACAGGACTAAAGATCCTAGTATTGCTGGTGTAATGGCTGGGGTTATGCCGCTTAATCCTTCGTAAAGATAGAATTTGTTTAATCGGCTGAATGTGATCATTCACTTGTTTGGCGTAGTACCTGAATTTCGTTGTAATGAGTAAAGCTTGACGATTAGAACCGCGGTCTAATTTACTCTGACATACTGCCAAAGTTGGAAGAGACAAACGGGATAGAGTCCTCGATAATCATGGTCCAAATATAGCAAATTGCCCACCTTTCTCTTGCTTAAGGCCACTGCACTGTACTGGCGCAAACGCGCTTCCCATATATTTAACCTATCGCTAATCAGCCGCTCGATTTTGCTGACGCGCAGGGTGGTGTTCAGCGGAGGTCTAGGCCCGCTATTGTTCCAAATATATATAAATGATTTGGCTTCTCTACTGTAACACTTGCTATCTCTTTGCGGACGATTTAAATTTCGTAAATAGAGGTTATCGGAACACTTTATTTAATGACCTTAACAACATGGCAGATTGGTCGCCCTTGTGGGAGTTGCATATTAACGCCCAAGTTCAGCTATAATCTTCCGGCAGCAAAGATGTTACAGTACAAACTTCTGGGGTTCCTTCAAGTTGGGTTGCGTTGATCAAGCACGTGATCTGGTTGTCATCGTGATAAATAACCTTAAACTTTCCGCACGCTGGCATTAAGGCGCGGCAAACGTTATTCCGTCTCATGAGAGGGTTAAGCAACTCTAAAACTGAGGTTCACTTTCACTTATGTAAGACGGTCGTAGTTTATAATTTAGAATACTACTTGCAGGAGTAGGCACCGTATATGCGAAAGGATGTTGAATACATAGGAAAGGCCCAAAAATTGACGACTAGTATGACGGAGGGTCAGCGTTGAAGACATAGGATCGGCGCCTTAGGAACTCAGCGAACTTTTCCATGGAACGGCACAGGTTGCAAGGTGATCTGATAAAAGTGTTCGAATTTGTGAAGGGCGCCATTGATATCAGGCCCTTCCACCTGTTTGAACCAGCTAAGGGGCATGAAGGTAAGCTTACTCATTAGAAGTTCAGGCTAGCGATTAGGGACAAATTCTTTGCTAATCGTTTAGTTCATCGTTTGAACAACTCCTTTTGGTTCGCTTGGAAGAACCACTATAGAAGCCCACATAAGGTGTGTTGACAATTGTTGGTTAGTACTAACGGAAATATTGGCAGTTTATGGAAGATAAGCAGATCCCGTAGGCTATGGTCCGAGTGAGCACACAGGTGGTTCTTGATCTTGCGTTTTTACTTTTGCAGAAGCAACTGAAGCAACCCAAACGCCGCAGTGGTAAAAAGCCCGGTTTGCTTCCCGTTACAAGCAAGAGGACGAGCGTTAGGCGTTAGCCAGTTGCATCCTTGGAACCTGACCTGATTTGACTTGACATGCTAGCTAGTCGGACTTCTGGAGTAAAATATTCACACACCTTACGAATAGGATGCTCGAAGAAGCAGTGCAAAACTAAATGACGTTTAGGGAGTACTTTCGCTTCCGCAGCACTAGTTGGGAGAGGTTTGCACACTGGATGACATTTGAAGCGATGCAAGATGGATACTATTTATTTGACTATCGATCATTTCGTCATGATCCATATAATGTCTCAATGCGCCCACCAGGCCCCTGCACAAGCAGGGTCTTGAATCATTACGGACCGAACCCAGTAAGGTAACCAAAGCATGAAGCGGACACGCTGTGGACACTTCATTCACGAAAGTGAGCCAGATTAGATACAGGCGTAATGATCTTGCTATTGATCGATCGATGACGCTCCTCTAATCATTTGCAGGATGCGGTACGTTGCATGACAGATATTACTGGGATTTGCGATAGGCGATACAACATGATGGCATCAGTATGAGTGACAATTGATCTGCTAGACCCACTGCTTTACACTTCGTTGTAGACATTGATTCTACGTTTGGTTGAAGGGCTGAGTAATGCAGTCTGGCGTTATATCTGCGACCATCTGCAAGCACGTACTTTCTTGAATCTAATGTCCCATTAATAGTGGTTTGTCACAATAATGCTGATAGTATTTACGTGTCTACCTTTTCTTTAGCCTGACTAACGCTCCAGAACGCAACGGTATAGATTGCTATTTGTAAGAGGAATGTTAACGTCGGCGACGCTCCAGTTTATTGAAATTGTCATTTTTCATAGGCAAAAAAGCAGCGTTTTACTTTGTACATTATTTCCCACCAAAATTTAGCTACATAGATTGTGATCGGTCGCTCTGTGATGCGACGTTCTGCGTGTAAAAAGAGCCTCCACTTCTGCATCTTCCCAATGCATGCCGGACAACCCTGCTGTTTGTATACTTTATTTACGGAGAGATTTGTGCGGTCAATTATTCTATTGACAGCTGGATTCCACAGAACAGTTCCTACGTTGTTCACATGGTAAAGTTGTATGAAATGTCGGAATTCATAGTTTGTGAATTGCGGTCCGCTGTAAGTTATGATTGCTTCGGAAAGCCCAAACTTGACGAACAGATGCTACAGCCCCCTTATAACCGTTGCAGTTTCCCATCGCTGCGCAGGTGAATCTCAGGCTACTTTCTATAAAAGCAGGTGGCTACTAAACAGTTTCTTTGGTTAAGCGGTGCACAATGGAATGGTTCCCTGATGTCACTCGCTAACTTCGGCTTAGATAGCAATGGATAAACGATAGGATGGATGGATGCATTGATCAGCATTGTCTGCCTTCTGAGACGCATCGCAAGGCCGGACACACGCAGCTGCCAAGTTAGTCATTTGCGGCCATTAAAAGTGTTCTTGCAGAGGGCGCTTCGTTAATAAGATACCCGGATGTCCCATGTGTGCACACTGGATAATATTTGAAGTTAGTCTATGTGACTTCACAAATCTCGATCTTCGCATAAGGCAACCAATAATGACCGCTAAATCATGTCGTAAAACACAAAACGCTTGTGGTTCACTACTGAGTTTCACTTACCGAGGCCAACCCTGAGAGTGGCAGTGGAAAACAACTAATACTTTTGGCTTACTTTGGTTAGCTACTTGAAGCTATTGCGTAGTTGCGGCGGAAAGCCTAATTGTATGTAAATCGGAGACCATGAAAATTTCTGTCATCCTCATTCTAATTGGAATCGAGCAATGGAATACGTGATAAGCAGTATGCTGTATGATTTTCCGAGCTAGGGCGGAAGGTGAGATGAAAAGCAGAAGCAGAAAGTAGAGAACAAGATTTCTTAAGCGATTCCTCATCAGGCTAATACAACAACATGAAAACATGCTAGAATAGACACAAGTTGTTTACATTCGGTGAGTCACAGAAGCAAAGTAACTAAGCGAGTAGTCTGCATGATTGGTCTGGTTTAGGTAAATTCAAGTGAAGTGGTATGACTGCCATTGTTAGTCGCGTTGATCTGAGGCCAAGGCCGGGTTAACATATGGAGTAGTTTTTCTGTGCACATAGGTCCGCAGTTAAGAGCCGAATTGCGATCGCCTCTGCTGCCGACAGCAGGAGGCATCTGACTGTCCGTGTTTAACGTCCGGGGACACAATAGATCGGTGTGAATGCGTCATGCGAACTAGTTGGTTGGTCCGAGTATACTACGTGCGACACTACTGCACTCGTTACATTCCTCCTCGAACCGCTGTAGAGCCACGCTCAGCACTGCTCTCAATCCCTAAAGGACAGTCGCCTGGTCAATTTCCTAAGTTACCTGACTCGATATCAGCAAGATACATTGTACACGCAGAAGGAGGTCTGCGACAGACGTATCCTGTCTTTACGTTGTTGGCGCACGATCTGTGTTGTGGTGAAGCCTACGCGCTGAGCAGCGGCAAAAGTTTCTCTATGTAGCCATGGAAACTTTGGTGCTCCGTTCCGCTGTCGTGTAACCTTACAGTGTTAACGATAACTATATCATCTTTTCTCCGCGGAATCGGGTTTGAGCTTCAGTACTCAAGGTTCCATGTGTCTCTGGATAAATTTTTTGTTGTATCCATTACGTTTGAGTATGGTTCATATAAAGCTCAACTTATCTACACCGTACCTTCTGTACATATTTCCTCGTTCTTTCCGTTATGCAACGGGCGAGGTTCCCTTTTTGAGTTTTATGAACAACAGTAGCGAGATGGATGTACTGTCCATACCAGGTTGCTTTTATGTGCACCTTCCTGCGCATTGAGCCGTCAGACTCCCAGTTAATTTGGACATTTAAAAATGTTAACGGGTCGTTAGGTTTTAGCCCGAAAGTACAAGTTATGTTAATAGATGAATTCGATTATCCGAAATACCAAATATGCAGCCTACATATTGACCGTAATAAAACAGCCTGTTGATGAATACGTTCAACTGGTTGCACCAACTGAACATCATAGTTAAGTAAAGGCGCATACCAGCGGTTAATCCGCAGTGGCCTGTGAACATTGGTTCACTCACTGAGAAGGGTAGTTAGAGCAGCGTGTTCTGTACGCAATGTAAACCTCTGACTAAATAGGATTTGGTGCCATTCTTCATATGCCCAGGGAGGCGTGGCCTCTCTTTCACCGTCGGAGTTTAAACCCTTATAGATTATAATTTTCTAGAGGCCAGTGCAATCACTTTTTCTTCTTTCATCTTCATCCGCGACAGGACCGCTCCTCAACCTATGTTTGACGCGTCTGTCGAGATAAACGTATGGTAGCCTTCATCGAAAATGACCAACAATGGTGTAGCGACGAGGCGTCCTTTAATTTATTCCAAGGCAGACTACTATTATGAGCTCGAGTCGGTGGCATTTTCCTAGGTCAACTTTCTCAAGGGCACCGCAAGTGTAGCAAAATCGGGCAAATAACGTAAGTTGTGTAGGCTCAAATCAAGAAAATGCTTAAACTCAGATGCATTCTTTGAAATGGGGCTTCTTTGATAGCCCGAGTAACAGTGGCGCGCGGTCGAATTCCACCGGATAACAAGGTCTACCAGAGGAATTCAACTTCAGTGGCACAAAGTGTACGTCTTTCAAGATGAATCCGAAGACGTAGGATATTCAAGCGGTGTAATGCGGCACTTAGCCTTGAGTCGCAAAACTGAAGGCCCGAAAATGCAAATATGACGCTAGTGAGTGATTCAAGAACTTCTGCTGTGCTGCAGTTGCAGAGATTACCTTATACTGGCACAGACGGTTTGATATCACAAAAGTCGTTAGTGGTCGCGATGCCGGTGTCGATTGCATGTAGAAAAGCCTATTTAGCTTGCATTTTGAGACAAATCGTGCGCCAGTCATCTTGACTAGCAACTCATCAACTGTAGAAAGAACTTACTTTCCGACGACGATCTGACTAACCAAAACCTTCAAATCCTTGCATATGCACACAGTACCGTCCTTCTTTAAGACCGTGAGCATGGGAACCACCCATTCGGAACAGTTAATTGACCTTACTAGGGTCTTGGATACCAACTCTTCATTGGCTTTCTCTGCCATCACATGTTTTGCCAACTCAGTCGGAAGTGGTTTCGATATAGAAAAAGGCCTAGCGTCTTTTTTAAGCCATATGCCTTGAGCGGCAGATGGAACATGGCTAACTCAGCCAAGTTTGTATTTATGAGCCTGGGCAATGGTGCTGATGGCCGAACCTACACCCTTAATGACCAACCGCTGATCCCACACCCTCCGTGAAGGACCCAGCTGTACTCTCGCGCTACGGTTTAAAGTGCGTGGAAAACATCAACAGGCTGTATCGTAACGGACTGCACATGCTTTAGGCGCTCAAACGTAGCTTTGGCACATGGTCTGAAGAGGTTGTCACAGGCCTGTTCTCTTCCCTCATTAGACCAATACTAAAGCAAAGTTTGCCTGCCTACTTTCCGGCTGCCCGAGGCGAGGCACAATATATAGAACGGATCCAACACGTTGCCACCAGGCTCATACGGAGAATAGATGACTCGGAGTATGAATACCGGTGCGAGAAACTAGGACTCTTCACCTTGTCCTGCTGTCGGATTCGAGTGGACCTCACTATGACGTACCGTGTTCTATATCTCGGTGACTTCCCCGTTTTGAAGCCAGTGCTGCACTTACGAAGGCCATGCAGCACACGTGGACACAGATAGAAACTTGTCATGTCGGATGTGGAACGTGTTCCGCACACAATGTGCTTCGAACGAAGAGTGTTAAATATTAGGAACAGTTTACCTGAACATGTGATGGCAGCAACATCTGTGCAGCACTTCAAAAAGTTGTTAGATTTATATTTTACAACTTACAACTACGTGGAGTTATCACATTTGTTAGTCCTACAATGCCGCGTGTCAGAGATTTTAAATGTTACTTGAGAAACATAACGATAATCATGGCTGACAATGTGTATAAGTTTTTCACCATATTTCGAAATAGTTTTACAGAATCCATTTATACTTGTTCTATAATCTAGTATTCAGTATTCAGAATACAGTAAATACTTTGAGACGAACCTTTAAGCACTGATGCACTGAGTGTCATGATGCTGTGTTCAGATGCCACGTACACAGCAACATCGGATGCGACTGACAGTAGATTAAGTTTCATCACTATATTTTTCCACGGATGCACACGGGGCATTGGTGCATGCGTCAATCTTGTACGAAGTGGGTACAATGTAACATCATGTAAGTAATTGTCATAAAAGCTAGATGGAATGATAGTCATTGGCCATGCAGAATCTAATTTCTCGTAACAGCACAGGAGTGTGGGGGCGCTTGAACATACATTTACGAATACTAGAGGAAGAGGTCTTGAGCACCAACAAGAATTTTTGCAAATTGTTCGCATGTTGAAAATTTTAACCGCAAGAAGATTATTCGCAGCAGACGCAGAATGAAACAAAGTCGATGATCGTTCAACGAGTGCTACGCGGCGGGAGCGAGTACACTAGGCGAAATGGCTCGCGTACCACAGTTTTTGCAATCTAGTGTGCAGACAAGACACGTCCGACTGTCTGCTTTGTGTCTAGAAGTTCCCAACTGAAAGCACAAAACAGTCACATTCTGAGAAGGTGTAGACTTTTTGTTCCAAATCTTGCTAATATCGAGTGAGTCAAAGGAATTCCGGAATAATCGCACATTTTACTGCAAGGATCAAACAGAAAACATAGTTTTCCGGTTGCTCTGAGTCATCTTGTCTCAAACGGCAGCATATCTAACGTTAGGAAATACATTAGGTCGAACAATCCTCGATCCATCCAGCACAACTAACTCCGATATGAGCATTCTATTTTCTGTAGTTCCAGTGCATCTAATTAATATTGGCCCTAGTTTCTTATAGGTGACGTAGAGGTTTCAACTTTCGTGTCTCATTATAAGCAGCAGTTTACGGTAGTAAGTCCTAGTAATATTTACAACACGTTTTCCTTTAAAGTCAGTCGCTGGCAGTAGGTTTGCACATGAATCCCACCAAAATGCGTCCGCAGGTGATAGCAGGAATGCAATCGTGCTGTTGTAGCAGTTCGCCGACGCGACTTTAATTTTGTATCCCAATAGGTAGACTAGGCCACTGCGCAAGCAGGGGTCTTGAGAATCACTACAGTACGAACCCACTAATGAAGGCAAAACAATGGGTGGAACCGCGCTGGACACTGGATATACAAGGTTACGTTAGATAAGGTGAAGGAGCACTGAACTTGCTATTGATCCATCGATGACGCTCCACCAAATATTTGCAGGTTGCGGTGTGTGGCGTAACGAACATGGAAGGAAATTGCTGTGGGCGCTACAGCAAACCATAGTCACTCTGCGTTTAGAGCAACTTTGGAATGGTGTTTACTTGATTTATGCTACTCAGCATAGCGTCGTTACCTGCCCAATTAGTTCGTTGAGGAACGGTAATTTTTTTGGATTTGACTACTGTGAGGTTCCGACGGTCAATTGGCTACGTGTTGCGCAGGCGCACTGGCTGACATGGTCAAATGGCAATCGATGGAATTTGTGTTATTAATCAGATACGTTTAAAATCTGTAAGTACTAAGGCAACGCACTAGGCTTAATAGCCGGGGTAATAAAAAAGGATTTATACGCACGAAATTGGAAAAGCTTAGCGGATCTTGTAGGATTATCATTGTGAAAATGTAAAATGTAGCAGACTGTCAGAAATATTAGGTTAAAATCAGTGGGCTCACCGCCACTTCCATAGTATATACTGAAACTTCACTATAGGTCCATAAGCAGTAATGAAAATCGAGTGTTAATGAAGCATTTACTGTATCCAAAAGAAAAGGCAAGCACTGAAAAATCTGCAGTGTACACTGGAGCCGAGTGGAAGTAAAATCACAGTCATCCGTGAGTAACCAGATTTGCATGTTCAGTGAAATATTTCGCGAGAATAGCGCTTTTTTCCGGAAAGTTAACAATGTGTCTTATGCATTAGTGTACATATAGATAAGTATCTTGTATATCAAAATATTTTTACTAGCAACATATGAATGAGGTGGATTTATGCCTACCGGTGAGAGGCCGGCACGTCATATATTTCTGGGTATTTTCCAAATCTCGATATGAATGTAATCGCATTTTTACCTCACACATCTTCGGTATGTAGACCTCCGTTGGCTTTTTTGACAGCTACTGGTATCAATGCACAATTTCTGAATCGCTTTGCTGCTTACTTTTTCGATGGTGGTGTCATTATCAACAGATCCGTGTTTGGCAGCGCTTCCCTAACAGCCGTCTTCAGTCGTAGTTCCGAAAACATGTGTTGCATAGTATCTGCCTGCTGCCGATTAAATTCACCGCCATCTGTTGTGATTGTACCATTAGATTCGGTATACTATGGCCACCGTCCTTTTACTGTGGCGACAACGATAACCATGTAATCAAATAAAGTACGAAGACGAGAGCACATAAGCCATTATGGAGTAACCGTCATTCTTCCAGGTGATGACTATTGACTTCTTCGTTGCCTGATATCGGTAGATCAAGCATGCCTTGAACAAAAATATTTCCGCTTCGCCAGATGTATTCTTCGTTTAAATTGTTTTTCTTATCGGCATTCGCTCCATGAAACATCCGAAAGTATGCCTATCCCAATACCTTCATTCCGCATGCGATACGCCGAGTAAAACTCCGCCTTGACATCATATGTGGATCCCAATATTACTCGTATTAGACGGAATCCTCTTGGTGCTTCCGCTTTGGACATCTATTGATATGCATTAAATTAGTCTGCCCTCCATGAACTATGAATCTGTTGCAAAATTATACGCTTTGCTTCATCCTACTGTTTAAATTAAGGTATTAGCCTTGTACTCAAGATAGATATCGCATTCAAGCGTCAAGACACCGTATTTCTGCACGTTTTTCACTTACGTGAGAAACACGGTTATCGAGGGTTATTATGACGTCACTGCAGGTTGCACCTGGCGCTTTTTCCTGTTTTGGCTGTAAAGGATGAAGCCACTAGCTAAGGATTTGATGGTATCGTGAGACAACTGTTGCATAAGTTAAGCGGTCTTAGGAGAATTTGGGCTTTTCAGTCACTCGGAAGCGTACAGTGGATAAGAATTTATGAGCGGTGACGCTGGGCGTGCTACGATAATTAGAGGTGGCGGATTGATTCGGTGGTACCAAAGTCTCTTGCACTGGGTGTCTGTAGGAACACCTGACCCCTTTCTGTTCTTTCTTGGTATCAAATGGTGTTGACGGATGAGGTCCAAACTGTGCTATCGTCGCCTAAAATGAACCAGATTTCTCAGTTAAGCAAATTTCAGTTACGGGGACTAGATTCTCACACAACTGTGTCAATGCACTTAGTTATTATATAAGTGAAACCGTCGTACACTTAGAACAGCACTGAAGTGCAAAAGGCATGCAATTATATTCGTTTAGTTTGGTTCGACAGACACGGATGCACTTCGGACGGCAGCACCTATTGCACTGTGAACATATAGAGCCCCTTTAATAACGTAGTACTAATTTGAGTAACACAATATACTTCTTTTCTTGATGTCAGTGTTGGGTTCATGCTTATCATATAGTCGTTGCCGTTTCTGGTTAGCGCTCGGATACCGATCGTCAGGTTAATTGCACATGGACTGACTCATTGCGCTGTGTCTCTTGCGTTTCTGCGTCATATGATCGCGGGCAAAGCGACTGATGTAGAGAAGTATAATACTGGCAGGTCGGTTAATCCCAACGTCTAGAAACAGCAGCGAAGAAATTGGACGGTTGATGCACAGTGAGGGTTCACAAATGGAAAGTATTTTGCACTGTTGTAACAAATGGTCAGGAACTACGCCGCGTAAAATTCATAAAAGGCACCAACTTTTAAATCCGATAACAACACTAACTTGCAGAAATATTTCAAATGATTATCTCAGTCGATATATCCAACATTGAAACTTGTCTTATAGGTGTTGATTCAGCTTCGTCCAACACATTTTCATGCAAACCTTCGAAATTACTCGGAGCCGGCTTACTGCTGTCATCTCGTTAGAAACACTGTGCAGTTAGATATAGATGCGCACTTTCTACTTAATATGATTGCTTTCGAAATGCTCTTTCGGAGAGCGTTAAAATACTAGAGCTATTTAAAAGTTGCGGAGCGCTTCTGCGTCGAATCCGTCCGAACCGCAGTCGTGAGTTATAACTTGATGTGATAAAAATATTTCGAAACTTATTGCATACTATGTATGTGCATATTATTCCTTGTCAACTCAAAATATGTCCAATTGCGTGTAGCAAGTTCGCTGATGAATGATTTACAATTAGTTGATATGGTCAGTAGTTCTAGACATTAGTACAATTTTTTCTTTTGATTACTGCTTCTGCTTTTCAGCCAATGTGGACGACCAAGGTAAACAATATGCCCTTTTCGATTTTGTTACGTTTTCGCTATTTTAAGCAGTCTATTTTGTTGTCCTGCGTGACTACATTTGCACCAACTTAATATTATTATTTTGCCTAATGCAAAATTTAAACCAAATGAAACTTTATTTTGAGACAAATAATTTATAATAACTCACCTTTTGGACAGCAAGTGTCTAGGGTTTCGAGCCTAGTTACTCTTTCCGCTTCGAATAATGAATTTGTTCTGCCTAAGCTACTTCACTGCATAGAAATGCCGTAACCTCGTTTTGCATGTTTGCAATTTGCTGTTTCATACAAAATAGGTTGCTTTTATTAGGGAGCTGGTGCTGATGTAATAGGGGTTGTGTACATATTATCACTAACGAAGTTTACATCAAACGCGAAAACCCAAAAATTAGACAGGCATCCTTTTGTTTCGCAACATGTGTACCAGCCTAATATTTGGCGTAAATAGCTTAGACTATCGTACTAATAACTAGCGTGAATGTAAAATTTACAAGTTGGTTTGATAAAACCATACGTGCCGAACAACACTTGGTATATAACGTTTGTCAGATATGATGGCATATTAGGCAACATATGTTTAGCCTGTTATATTTCTTGGCGATTGTTCTTACATTCAGCAGCAATATGCGCGCAAGGTGGATTCAAATGTTTAGTATATCTTGGTAAATACACAGTAGACATATTGGTACTGGAGGTTTAGCGTAAAGCTTGTACCTTACTTCTAGTAACGCAAAGTGCCGAAATCGCCCAAAAGTATATAACATTCTTTTATTAGTATGAGCCCAGTGTATACAAGTGTTCTTACAATAAAACTTGTCTGCCGTCTCAGTTCTGAAATGCGGATTACGTTGATTGTAACCAATTAGTAGATAAATAAAACAGCAACGGTTGATGCATGGTCTACAAAAGATGTAGTTAAGTTTTATCACTCTAGCCGGCACTATTTTGCTATATTCGATATTACGTCGTAGTAAATTAAAGCGCGACCCTTTCTTTTCCAGAGGACAAGTCCTTACTTTTCGGTAAGCAAACCCGATTTGAGTAATATGTGATCACATAATTGCTGTTGGGTGAACGAATTTCATTCATCTTAAATTAATTGTGGCGAGCTCAGCAATTCCATTACATGAACGAGAGGCAGCTCATTTGCTGCAAGGAGCGCAAACGCCATATGCGCCAGCGCAATTGTTCGTGCTTGTGTGATCTTTCCGGTGGTGATGGCCAAATTGTTTTGCGGACAATAAGTATTTATAGTGCAGTGATAACCTTTAAAGTAACACAGTTCCGATAGCAGCCCTTTCCACAATAGTTAAGTAACAAATGTTTTGCATTTTATAGCCCTGATGCGTGATTTATTGAAGACAATGAGTATTAAGCAGTTAGTTACTGGTATTTAATGTATCGGAAGCTGTGCAACGAAATGGAAACTAGAGTGCATACATTAGTGATCAGATTTCGCCTGTAAATCAACTAAAATCTACTCACATTTTTGTGTAATGTCTCAAACAGTGGCTTGTTCAACACAGGACACATAATTAGATCGCGTCGCCGATGATATCGTTCTCTGAATTGAATCTTAGTTAATTGATCATTCAAGACGTCTGAACTTTTAAGGGTAGCCATTCTTTAGATACATTCAAGAACATACACTTCATTTCGCAAACAGGCAGAATAATTGACTTAATTTGCAATGTGACAGTGCATGTATTCTATTCTATGTGCCAAGGTGAAAGGAATACTACACTACGTTGATGAAAGAGAAAACGTTGTGCTAGGTCCCATTTTCTCTCACTATTCTTCTGGAGGTTACCCCACAAGAAAAGACTACGCCTGGTAGCACAATTTTGGACCAAGTCAATCTGCGACTTTCCCAGAATTATCGGATAGCAGGCGGAGTAGCCGATTTCTGCATTTAATTTTCTGCCCTATCAGAACACATCGTGATGGCGCATGACCAGGGATAATTATGCCGATTTCCTTGAGGTAATAACTAGCAACGTGCGTAGCCTAAGGAACAAGGTGCACGAGTTGGGTCTACTTGTAGACAAATCTCGTCCAGACATACTTGCTTTACTAAAACGTCGTTGTCTCCGGATATCACGGACGGTGAGGTATATTTACCTGGCTACGCGCTGCTTAGAACTGATCACTCCGTTGGTCGGCAAGGCGGAGGCGCTGTACTGTATGGGAGCTGTAACCTAGATGTGTTGTGGACTTGCACATTCCAGTTGTCAGATCAGACTGTTACAGCGCTCTCGGATCTTTTGTGCACTTCCACCACCCAGTTTACAGTTATAGTTATATACAGTAGTCCTGGAAGTTCTTACAGGGGGATACTTGACTTTATTCTCACTCAGCCTGCGAATAAGTGTTTAGTTCTAGGGGATTTCAACCTCCCGAAGTCTGTTTGGCAGATCTATCTTGTAATTCAGCGTCAGGAACCTTTTGGTTCATATTTTTTGAACTGACTCTCTAAATGTCTTTGCACAAGTACGTGGCCGTTTCCACTAGGTGTGTGGCCAACCAAATACCATCTACTTTATATTTAGTTTTTGCTAAGTCCCTCGACTTCGTGACTGACGTTCCACACGGTGCACCGCAAGGGTTCAGCGATAACGCATGCATATCCTTTGCTGTTCTCTTTCAAAGCACCAAGTGACTGCGGGTGATTTACTCCAGAATATTTGGCGGGCAGACTTTCGTAACATGCGAGCTAAGGCTTCAGTTCTGAACTGTGAGGTCTCGATGACTGACTCTGTCCAGTTAGCCTGGGATAAATTTAAGGCATACTTTACGAAGGTTTCCACTCCCTATATTCCATTCATGAAGAAACGAGGGTTAAGGGCACAACCTATATGGATAGATACCACAGGCAAGTACCTACTCAAGAAACGGTATGGATGCTGGCGAACCTACCAAGCAGCTCCATCAGCCAGTACCTATGATAGTTATCGAGAGATTAGAAATAAATGTAAGCAACATCTCAGAACTGCTCGTCTCCAGTACGAGCAGGGTTTAGCGGACTCGGCCGCAGCTAATCCCAAGAAGTTTTTGCTTACGTTAAAAGACGCAGCGGGGCAAAACTGTCTATACCAGCGTTATTGCGAGCAGACGGGACCCGTGCGCAAACTGACTATGACAAGGCTTGTATACTTAGTGATCAGTATACTGGGGTCTTTGCTCGGGAGACCTCTTTACCACAGGTTGAATTGGTTTCAAGAGTTCCAGAGGATTCTTGCTTAGCTGATTTAGCATAACGGAGACTCAGGTCTTCGAGCTACTGCAAGGCATTAATCCCTCTAAAGCTTCCGGTCCTGATTCAATTCATCCGAAGCTGTTGCATGAATTGGCCACTGAGCTGAGTGGTCCTCTCACATGCGTGTTTTCAATATCGCTGGACAGCTGCATCCTACCTTCGGAATGGAAGGAGGCAATCATCTGTCCGATTTTTAAGGGCGGTGACAGCGCTCTACCCGCGAACTACCGGCCTGTCAGTTTGACAAGCGTAGTAGTCAAGTTGTTTGAAAAGCTGATAAGGGATTCAGTGGAGAACCACCTGAATCGATTCAACCTTCTCAGTGTTGCGCAACATGGATTCCGCAAGGGATTTTCATGTCAGACTAATCTACTTGTAGCTCGTGAAAGCTGGGCCGAAGCGGTAGACAGTGGCCACGCTGTAGACGTGCTATTCGTGGATTTTTCGAAAGCTTTTGACACTGTTCCACATCTTCGGCTCTCACTAAAGTTGAGATCTTACGGGATATCTGGTCGCGCCCTTCAATGGGTGTCTGCCTTCCTTGAGGGGAGGGAACAGTGCGTACGGGTGGGGCGTAGCCTTTCGCTCAGGCAAGCTGTCCTTAGTGGCGTCCCGCAGGGCTCGGTATTGGGGCCATTGTTGTTCGCGATCTATGTAAATGACTTGCCGGGAGAGCTAGGGGTGTCATCACTAATGTTTGCTGACGACCTTAAGCTCTGGAATATTGTGGATATCCCGGGGGTCCTGAGGCAATTCAGCATGCCTTGGATAGGCTCTGGGAATGGTCTACCTTAGGGCCTATAAATAGAGCCACGGTTAAAGGTGCTAAAGTGTATGAAGTACCTACATTTGGTGCCATTCCGAATGACATATTATTCATGCATAATCGTTTCTCTTTAACTTCATTTAAATTGCAAAGAGTTATGGTCTGGTTAAGTAGCCAACGATTAGCACTTCATTAAAGAAATCACTTAGAGATCACAAGTTATATTGCACACTCGTGGCCGATGTCCAATAAGTGAACTCTAGAACCCAAACGGCAAAATAACAGAGGCACTATTACGCACACTAACCTAAGTTTGCCTCATCAACAGACATTTGGCAATTCATCTTTCGCCAGGGATTTTATCGCAGTGGATGCGCAGGTTCACGTGGTATCTCGGCACAAAGTTCCCAAACTGATTACCACAAGTCGTATTATTTCCATTTTAACTTGCATTTCCTCACATTACACGTAACTAAGGAGCCGGTTTGTTAATCTGTAGGACATCAACTCAAGTATGATAACGGGCCCATCGTGTAGTATTTTTGTGCAGTTGGTCTCCAGTCCCTAATTTCAAATCAGAACTGTTTACCCTTTGCTAAATAATAACGAAATATTTTACAAGTACAAATCAGTTAATGAGTATTTGTAATTATTTGAAAAACGTTAATGTTTACACACGTGACTTCGGTTTGTTTCCCTAACTGTAAACAAATTAGAATGGATCAAACTTGCGCTCAATAATCCATGCTGACAAAATTTCAAACTGCTCAACTTAGATTTGCTGGAAAATACCCAAATTCGCCTGGCTACTTTGAGCAGCCTAGTAAAGAAACGTGGCGGGGATGGAAATCGCGATTAAAATACGAAAGCTGATGCAACAAAAAATTACCTGGACTAGACACAGCGGATATTGAGCATACGTGTCTACAAACCACTCATTCAGCCTTATGTATTACACGAGGGCTGATGCAATTCCGTTTTGCTCACTGTCAAGCAGACACAGTTGGTAATTAGTCTGACCTCAGCTCTACGACGGGATTAGCTTTAGCACAGGAAAATATTTTTCCCACACACCTAGGCCACGGACACTGTTCGTGCTGGTTTTTGATCCAAATTAAGTAACAGAGACTGAGGTGAACTCATTTCCTTGGTTGAAATTTCCTTTAATACAAGCCTACCATCATCCAGTGGTAGCGCCCATTTGTCACAGCAACTAAAACAAAAACAGCAGGTCATTGTAAATGCTAGTTTAATCCTAGTCTCTAAACTGTGTCTAAAAATCAACGTGGGTCAAAAAATAATGTAGACAAAGCAATTTCTCAAGGAGTTCTAGCAATTTAGATACACATGGACTGAGTCGTGAAGCTCTAGTTGGCCTACTCTTTTGTTTGCTGGACAATACTTGGTTGTGGGGTTGGCTCTTTATTTCAAAGCAGATCAAACTCTTGACAACTCAATTTATCTGGCTGCGGATACACAGCAGTTACACTGCATTATCGCTACTCAAGTTTGTGTGATGTGGTTTCCAAAAGTAATACAACAACCGCAATTTACAAATTGAACTGAAATAACAAATGGCTTGAAAATAACTCAATCCTGGCATTAGTTTACACATATCATACGTATGTAGCAGTGGCTCGCAAATATTCCGCTAGAACCCACTACTAAAAATTGTAGCTAAGAATAATCAAATATGCAACGAGAAGTGTTTGACCAGTAAGTTTCCACAGCGTAGCATTCATTTTCGCAATCTCACAATCTGACAATAGTTGTCGCTATTCCTTTCAGCTATGCAATTCCTTCTAACACGTAAGATAACTGTGTGGGTCTGATTCTTACAATTTGTACTTAGCATGTACTTATGGATTGTGTTTAAACTTTCGTCATATTATCCGACGCAACTTGGGCTAACGGAATATTAACCGCATACAGTAAGCATTATGTTAATTTTGTCTCAGTAACAGGCTGTATTCCTATACATTAAACATGTTAGTTGTAGGAGCTACAATACGACACTTTTGGTGAATCCATTATCTCGGCTACTGTGCCCAGCCATAGCAATCGCAGCACACTTGCATTTTTGCCTGTAGTGCGGTGCAGCAGGTACTTGGGAGCACTGTATAAGCTCAAGGCTCTGCCACTTTTATAGAGCCAGTTTTACTTTACACATTCGAAAGCTGAAAGTAAACTGCGTGTTTCTCTCATATTTATTGAAATGCGCACCAACCCTTGGATATTTCTTAGTCAAGAAAAGAATCCTTAATACGAAACGGAAATAAAACAGGGCAGTGATCACTGTGGTAAATACGCGATATATCATAACGGAATTTCTGGGTGGCACAACTGTTAAGAGAGTAGTTTGATCAGATAGTACACACGTTATTATTAGTTACTTAAATGAAATCTGTGTACAAGTTGTTCTGTGGACAAGACAATGCACATTATGAGGCAATACGGTTAAATTTGCCGCGATCATTGAACGCTGCATGATAAGAGAAGATTGCGTATGCGCGATCATTTTGAAGCGTAGAAGCGTGCACGTAATAATTCCGAAACGGCGGTATCGCTTTTCTTGTGTAGAATCACAAATATATATGTAGCCACAACTGCGACCTTGCTTCCAGAATTGATCAAGGTTCACATCAATGCGAAGCAGGGTCAACATTGAGAGTACGCAACATGATGCAATCACACAAAGAGTGATTCATAATGATTTTGAAGTTAGCTATTAACGAACATTTTACGCCGCTACTCGTTGGCTTGGGGTAGGTATTTCGCCGGACAGCCAACATAGCACATATACTGCCATATATACTTGCTTAGATGGAATATACAAATCCGTTCCTTGGAGTGCAGTGTTCCCGGGAGGTAAACAACGAATATTCATTTACGTCCTCCTTACCAATGTCGTACTTTTCATTGGCCACAGGCATGATGCAAATTAGTAGCATGTTTTCTTGCGATCTTAATCAAGGTATCACGGGTGGTGTTGTTAGATTTGCAGTATTTGATGGCTACCGAAGAGTGCTGGGGGAGTTGAACGTTATAACCAGAAATTCTCACATCTAAGCTTACTCAGACAGCCATCACCCGCCAGATAAAGTGCTGTACACGCATTTCATCCTTTCGGAAAACGTCAGCAATGCGCACTCCATCTGACCCAGCTAGGGTCAGAAAGCGTAACTCGACTGTTTCCAGTCTCTGATTGAGATAACTGAGCTACGGTGGACGGCAACGATCATCGTGAAAAAGTTAACAGAATTACTACAGTGTCGCTCACTATCCAATGAGCTGCATGTAACTGCCCTGCAGATTACAATGTAACCCCTTCTCTAAGCGCCGAACATACTAAAACCAAGCCGCCAAGTAACTTATGGCGCTATAAGCAGTTTGGCTTGCGTACTGCTTACAGAGGAGCAGTAGGAGGAGTTGAATGCTATAGGTAGAAATTCGAGACTTCTGCACTTAGTCAAACAGCCATCACTCCTAGAAGATTTCCATTTGTTACTCAATCTGACTACCAAATTATAACATACTGAAATGCGCGAAACCAGTTACACGCACATATATAACCAGTAAAATTCATGGCTACAATCTTTAGATTCAGCTCAAAGACGAAACATGACCCCCGATTTTTAAAATTACTCCCAGTATTATCTAACTCCGATCTACTTCCGATCTTCGCTTACCTGGCATATTTTCCTATGGATAAGGTCATTTTTATCTAGGGGTCAGAAAAACGAACGTGGTTTATCATGAATAAACGTTGATTATTTTCACTGATTTCTGCGGAGTATGGTGTCAATGCATCAACTTAATTGAAGAGGATGCTAATTGAGGCAGCGTCAACTGGAGTTGAATTGCACGCATGTATAATAAATGAAGCGCCGTCTTCTTCCTCGATAATAAGCTGCACGATTGAAGGTTTTCGGTGGTTACAAGATGTTGTGCGTATTCACACGTGGCCCAAATTTGAACCGCAGTATCGAAGTGTTGAGGTACAAGGTGGAATCAAAAATTTTGCAGTTGTATATAAAAACAGAACTGTTATTGAAGCGGAAGTGTGATGACGACGCCATTCATCCAGTTACATCCACTTACATTGCGTACACAGAAATACTAAACGACAGATAACGGAAAGGTTAAACTAAGTTATTTGGAGAATAAATTGTGACTCACTGATTCCATTAGCTGCTCAGTGATAAAGTCTTCCTCTCCAACAAGTGCTTTTGTCCATAACATACCTAAATTGTCGAATTTGATAACCATTGTATTAACGAACGTGAGGTATTAATATTTGCACTTAGCTGAATGTTCCGCAGATGGCGAGCTGGGCTTCACTTAATGACAGATGTGACAAATTTCTGCTTAGCAGTTAATTAAGTATGTAAGGCCAGTCAGCTCCAATTTTAGCACATATATAATGAAATTCAAAAAAGCAACTGGCGGCCATTAGCGTCTCAAAAGCAGGATGTTTACTTGATTCCTGAAAGGAAAAATGTAGTTTATATTTTACTTAAGAAGCTTGGAATTATTTTGTTTGGAACGCTGGATCTAAATGTATATTCTATGTTAATTTTAAAGTTGTCAAAAAAGTAGAATTTGTGTGAAGATACATGGGAGTATTGTAAACAGTCAATGCAGTATTCGCTGGCCCCAAAGTATGTCAGCTTATGTTGGGTTAGTTTAAGATAACGCGAATCATGGATGGTCAGCTGAAAGATAAAATCAACTGTCGCGCATGAGTAATTTTGCCTAAGCACAATTCAATTTTCTAACTTGTGTGGATAGAACTGTTTGCGTGGTTCAATGGTGCAGGGAATGAAACAGATGTATCAGATTTAAATCCACCGCTCGTACATCCTTGATTACATCAGATAACCTTCCAGAACATGGATTAACTCTAAACTTTCAGCACATAAAAGATCAAACAAATTAGCAAGGAAAAGCAATAATCACATGAATGTGTGAACAAAAGCTGCGGTTGCGGAATGATTACCAAGCAAACAAAACACAACACATATCCGATATTTGAAATAAGTAAATTCAACTAACGTTAAACTCCGGGGACACGAACATTGTGATTGATGTCATTTGATATGTCACATATCCGCTTTCACTTAATGAGCGGCAAATTGCATGTCTTTACGTTGAAAAATACAAAAAGCATTTCGTCTAAGTGAACCCTAATCAAGGAAACGCACTATAGGTTGGATTGATACATGTATGTTATTGGTAATCCGGAATAAAGTGATCCCTGCATTACACAAACACACTCAAAACATACACATTTCAGGAATAACAGATATGAGAAAAGGTAACCGGTCGCATTTTATTTCTAATTTCTTTGTACGATATATTATGCCACGGATTATGGAGCCAAATCCTTTCTTAGGTAAACATGCGTACAAATTTTCTACAACCGAAGAGCAAAGATATACTGTGAGATACTATGTAACTTCAAGTTTATAAGGTTAACAATGTGTTGTTCCTATTTACGGAGTAGAATTATACAAAATTTCGTCGGTTTCCAATGCCGTTGTTTTAAGTTGATTGCTTGTTATCATTCGGCTTCGGATTTGCCTTTCATTGTGGACAGCCGAAAGACGCCTGCGCCTGCAGATGGACCATGCGTGGCATGCGCTGCGTCATCCGCTGCTCCAACCAGACATCCCATGACCTGCATAAACCCGAAGGAATAAGACCGGGAGGCATGTGGATGGGAGCCAATTTTCCTCAACGGAGCCGGCTCACACTCCTTCACAGGAAAAACAAGTACGCTGTATTTGGGAAACAATGGCACACAAGGCGGTGGCTGGACTGTATTCCTCTCGACACTGTGCACAGAAGCACTCTTCGAGCCTAGCACGAACACAAGGACCGTGCA
This sequence comes from Dicrocoelium dendriticum, assembly GCA_944474145.2. Taxonomy (NCBI): domain Eukaryota; kingdom Metazoa; phylum Platyhelminthes; class Trematoda; order Plagiorchiida; family Dicrocoeliidae; genus Dicrocoelium; species Dicrocoelium dendriticum. The sequence continues at coordinate 61,944,704 of OX104062.1, read as the reverse complement.
CCACGTCCCCTCCAGCAACGATCAACAACCTTCTGGAGCCAGTATGGACAAGGTAGTGGGTAATATACAGGTAAGCAACTTGTCAACATGCACAGCAAACACAGCGACACCGGGAATATCAAGCAACAGCAAGTCACATAAAAGAAAGAAATAATACTAAATTCATAGAAGAATGCACACAGGTAGAGTGACAAAACTTTTCAAGCAATGAGCATATGCAACAAATTTGTTACAACCGAAATTGTGAAAAGTTCAAGACATCAGAAAACATATTTTAAAAAAATGACAAAAACGCGAAACTGTCACCGATGTTGACTAAACTAGTTTAATGGACTGTGCAATAGTATAGAAAATGGTTATTGTTGACATTAATATTAAAAGGTATTAGGACAACATAGAAAGCTCACCAACTTAAATAGGCCCAGCATGCAAACACCGCTTGGTAAAAAGAATGCAACGTACCTACAAAACTTGTGCCGATTAAGCCTACCTTCTCCGCAGAACTCGTCTTCGTTTCCGTATTGGCTCCCGTGACCTCGCTCATGTATCACTAGGCGTGCCTGACTCAGACACTCGCGACCGCATGTGCTACGGCATTATGCGCTAGATGTCGATCGAGTAAATCCCATCGGCGCATGTCGCTTCCGCAATTGCCCATGCTTCTCTGTATTCAGGAGGGCTTTTTCTTTTATCAAGACAACGGCCTTCTTGAGCAGATCGTGTCATGCATGCCGAGAAACTGCTTCCGATTCCCATGAACTGAACCAAGGTTAGTACCTGTGAAACGCACTTTGATCATATTCTGGAAACGAAGCTTTGGTTTCCCTATATGCCACTTCCCAACACTCAGTTGAACATATAATATCTACATCGGTATCCGCGTGGAATTCAATCGCCACACGTGAACAAGTCACCTCAGGTGTCTCGACAAATGTATGCATCCCATTGCATACATTCCACTTCGGCGCAACGGTTCCATGTCTGCAACTCTGTCACCCCAACCGATGCGCTGAATCCCTCGCAAACATTTTCGATGAAACCGCTCGAGATATAGCACAACCCGCCAGGACATGGTACAAGTTTCGTTGCCGTATAGAAGAATGGACTGCACCATGGATTTGTACACCTTCAGCTTCGCGCCAAAGATAAGCTTACGGTTGTTCCACATTCGGTAATCATGTTTTCCGAAAGCCACAGCTATGTTCAAGACACGGATTTGAAACTTTAATTAGGTAACTGCTGGTCAGTCGTCACCACACTCCAAAGGTAGCAGAAGCGGGAGATGGTCTCCGTTACGTCATCACCAATGCTGATTGGTGGCATCATTGTAGATTGCATCTCCGATGAAGGCATGCACGACTACACTTGATTATGCTGTAGTTGATCACGTGCCTTTTTATGTGCAAAGTTGGCAACTGCTAAACTTTGTACTTTCATAAGTTCGTATTACATAACATTCTTAAAATTTCCATGAGGGATTGCGCGACAGCTTCTGTCAATATCGATACATGTTGGTCCGTTCTGAACAGAAACACAGCCAACGAAATATCCCAAAAACCTAGTAATAAAAATAAAGTCTTTAAAATGTTTGTAATTGTATGCCTTTTATGCAAAGTTGAGAAAATCGGATATAAATTTTGGATCGGGAAAATAAATAAAATGTGAAAGAAATAATATGGATAAGGTATATTTTGTACATTTTGTTAAAGGAACTGGAGGTAAAGATAATAGTAAGTTCCGGAGTGCTCATGAACATGCTATTTTAGTTATTAATTCTTAAGACCCAGACTTCGTCTAGGTATAGCTACAATGGCCGTGAGACAGCTCTATTCACCATAGGCTGGAGGCAAAACCCTGTAAAACAAGTATTACGGATTAACAAATATCAAGCATGGATTTGTAGAATTGGCTTTCGAACGCTTCGACGTGGTTTTAACTGCACGTGTGTGCCTTATTTGCAGCTAAAACGCATGATGGTGAAAACTGATGATTTGCTCCTAAATGTGCTTCGCTTTTCAATTTTCCAATTATGACCGACGTTTTGTATTTTGGGAAGTAGTTGCAGTAAACTGATGTGATAATTCCGAGAGCAAAGCAAAACTGTGCATTTTTGGTATGTATTAATCTTCGTTTATTACAAATCTAGGATTGGAATTGAATGGTTGTAAAACATCCTACAAACAGCAATGGGTCAATTGATCGCAGCATCGAATGGTATGGTTACAGTGGGTGACCATGAATCTACCTAAGCGACGTTATTTGATATTTTCCAGGCTCACTTTAGAGGTCTACTGGAAGAAATGACTTCGGACAGTTGGTGATAACTGAACACTAACAGTCTAATTTAAGGAATATATTTGGCTTTTATTTAAAGCCACTGCGATAAGTCAACCGTGCCAGTAAACAGCATTTCATGCCCTTTCATGGGAAGCAATTTGTGATTATTTAGGTCAGAATTTGAAAAGGTTCAGGAGCCTTTCTGTTTAGGTTTTAATAAATTTCTTTTATTTAGAACGCGGTAAGCAACCTGCTTATCTTTAATCTTATACGGAAGTAGTTGAGCACAGTTCACGGAAACTATATTGCCAGTCTAGCTGGCGGTCATATTTACAAACCTCAAATTATCTGGACGGTGCAAAAGGCAGGTGCTTACCATTGGACGTCAGGAATTTACGTTTGGTTACTAGGGTTGGTTACATGGTTTTAATGAGTGGCGTACCCAGGATTATATTGCACTATATACGTTAGCTGACAGAAAACGGCAAAACAGTCAGCATCAAATTGAAGCACATTTCAAAGAGTACATATACTGTATATTGGTAAGCATTTGACATTCCCAGTAATTACTTATTCTTCCGAAATATATTTATGTATTTGGATTACAAGTCTGAAAAATTAAAAGCAGCAAATGCCTAAAATTCTACTCTCCAGATACCGCCCCATTAATCAACCTGGCCAGGATAGATACACAAGTGAAATGCTCCCTTTGTAGATATTGCATGACGTCGCTCGTTTATACCATGGAAACATGTTTGAAGATATGCAACCGACGTTATCAGCTTCAAAATCAGCCCAAACCAAGTCTGATTAATACCCCGCCGAAACATATTAGAAGAGGTTCAACTTGCCGATATAAATTCGCACTCCATTATTGGTTTGTAAAGTGAACATAGATTCTATTATGTCAACATATAAACAGATTTGGTTGGCCGCTTGCTCGCCAACGTACATTAATTTGGAAAAAAGCACCTGTCTTCCGTATCTACCTATCTTCGTTGCAAATGCTGTATAATTTAATTTTGCTTATTCGTCCTGTATCTCTTCATTTTTTCCAAACTGAGGATTTGAATTTCGCTGCTCAAGTATACTTACTAACCAATCTTTCCGGAAAGGACTAAATACTGCGAAGCAATTTGGTAAAAGTTTACAACATGCACAAAATGACCTCTACTTTTTTAACTGAAGCTTACTAACATTAAGTCGCGTTTTTGTAATGACACATACTTTTGTTTCCTTATCTTTATCTTTCTACAGCGAATCTCCAAAAGCCACTTGCCAAATGTAAGAATAACACGGAAATTCTTTAAAGTTATGTGGCATGATAATCCACTTTGTGAGTTCAAATTCATCTGAAAAATAACCCCTCTTTGACGCACTCGTTAGGCTTGAGTGAGAGCGGTGTTAGTCAGTGACATGAAAAAGGTCTGCCGAGCGCGAAGTTTGAGAACATGTTGATCACTCATCGACTGGATACCATTATATCATTAGGCGTATCGTTTAAATGTAATTTTTTGCACCTTGCATTGACGAACTGATAATTTTTCCCTTCAAAATAAATGCTAGACGGATTTTGTTTTACCGTCTGGCAGAAATCAAGAACACTGCACACTCTATTGTAGGAGCAAAGGCAAATCTGAATTTATAAAATTCCATCGAAATATAATGGAAAACGTTATAAAATCTATGCATGATCTTTCAAAACAATGACCGTATTTCCTGCTTTTTATATAAAATAGTAAAAGATGGCGTATATATCAGACATTTGGGACTGTCATCTTTGAGGTACCGTCGGAAGAGGGTAATCGTTCTCGGAACCTAACACTAGAGTATCGCACATCCAAAAATATGTTGTGCTGCTTCAGTAAGTTTTCTTCTACGATATGCCAAGGTAGGCTGTTCCAAACACTGATCTCTCGACTTCAAAGCACATGGGATGAGGATTTCGCTTTAAATCTGAAGCCCCAGATTTGTACATGACGACGCTTTTGCCGTAAGCCATTCGCAAGTGGAAACGTGACCTCGACATGGGGAAGTCACCTGGATGCAGAATGCGGTAGGTCAGGATGTGGTCTACTTGCAATCGACGATAAGTCAGGGCCAGTCTTTCACCCCTGCATTCTTAATACGATTTCCGCAAAAAAGAGATGAGCCTGATAAAACCTACTTTCTGCGCTTTACCCTGGGGTGCTCGGGCAACAGGCGGACCGTACTCTAGTGTTGTTTTCATGATGGAGCATAATAGACTAGTGGCAATCTCTTCAGAACAAAAGCGGAGAATGAGTGTGAGCGCCCATTGCATGCGCAGTCCGTTTGACTGTAGTTTGTTTGCCTTGTTCAAGGACTTTGACGCGCAAAGTAAGAGCACGCCTAGGTACTTTACGGAAGTTGTGCGATGCAGCAGTTGGCCATCAAGAGTATAAATGTGACGGTTACTTTCTTTCTCTAGACTCATGAATACCGATTTGGAAGAGTTGACCAGGAGGCAGATTTCTGGAGAACAAATAGAAAGACGGTTGTAATCTTGCTGACATAGGTCTTAATCATCATATTTACTTTTACTGATGACATCCTCAGGTCATTTGCAAAATGGGCACACGGTGACCAAAAGGTGATGTAATTCTTTAATATGACACAGGAAATATGAAGGTCCCAGCCAACTGAGTTAGGGTACGCCACTGGTCAAAGGAAACCAGTCAATCAGGTAACGATCAAATTACAGTCTCCACGTTCTTATCCGGTGAAACTCGCGGATCCAGTGGCGCAGTCAAACCACAACACTGCAAACTCAGTTGCGAAAGAAGACTTCCCTGGTTAACGGATCGAATGCTTTTTCGAAATCGGTGTAAGTCACGTTGGTAAACGTTCTCTGATTCGTGCTCGCATACATTAATGAAGGTTGGCATGGGTCGACATGTACGGCGTTAGACATTTTAGCCGAAACAGTTGTAACAACAATTTCTTCATAACTTTCTCGCTCAAACTTGGTCAAACAGAGGTACCAAACAAATTAATCTCTAACTGTCTACATTGCCATGCTTTCATCATCCTACATAAGCCTTACCACCGAGCATTTTTACTGATTGTACAGTTAAATTTAGACAACAGTCTGCTGAATAGACTGGTAATAGCTGGAAAGATTAAAGACGATAATGACTCACAAACCATTGGATAGAAATTTTCAGGCCCTGCAGGCATGGTGCCTTCTAGGTTGGCGAGTATTCGACGCAATTCTCCCATGCCACAAACCAAAATGTCGAGTTCGTTAAGGGCAGTGAATCTCGAACACGATAAACACATCAGTTACAAAGACCAAGTGAAGTAGAACGGTAAATCGGATCCACTGTGGTTTTATTGCTAAAGGTCTCTCCGTCCGCTCCCTCTATAACCGGTAGGTCACCAACGGGTGTCAGGCACCGATTCAAGTCCGCAAATATTTTCTTCGGGGCAGTCTGCGGTGGTTGTCGACGCTTCCTCAAAATTGTATTTTGGCAAATGCACCGCAATTTGTTTGGATCGTCGATCCAGCTCGATAAGGGGATTTTTTTAATGTCTGTGCTGCCGCCGAGCAAGGTAACTGTATTCATTACTGAAACAAATTTTTATAACCTGTTTACCACTAATATTTAACCGGACATGCTTTCGGCAACAAAAGCCTTGCTGTTCAGAAGTCGAAATAGGCACTGGAATATGCGGCGTTGGATTCCCCAGTAACATCAGTAAATTGGTGTTCTCAGTCATTTAATGGTGCACTAAGCTTACTGCGGTTGAAATCGTCTCTATTTTACATACGAACTACCAGCGTCTATCACGTTAATTTCGCATTCATCCAGGCGTTATGGTTTCGTAGGTCACTAGTAGTTTTGGCAACCCTTTAGAAGTAACTTCGACTATTGCGCACCGCCGATCACCCGGAGTTGACAACATTCATCCATCATCTGCAAGTTTAACCTAGTTATTATACCCCATGCATTTGAATCTACACGAATGAACGGCAGGTTCAAATTAGGTAGAATCACGTATTACTACCCAGAGATTATGAGTGATTCCCTTTCGTAGCGGTCAAATCGTTCCCAGTCATTATCCTCCTGATGCGATCAAGGTTGACTGATGCGATCAGTGCTGATGTACTAAGTGACGGTTTAGAAACATTTTACACAATCTGAGCAATAAACATTCCGTCAATATCCATCATGTCCCCCAAACTACAATTTCCGTGTGGGAGTTAGACCTAAATATCATGTCGTGAGTTAGAAACCGTGGTCATTTGTTTAGATTCTACTTACAGTTTCAAAGACTTCGATCGTCTCATGCTTCAGCAACTGTACAAATCAACAGAATATTTTACAATCTTTTCGGATGGATCGACAATTCTATCCAGTGATGGCTGAAGAAGCGGATTCTGTGCTCATTTTCCGATCCTATTGAGATAAAATGTGGCATTCTGCAAAGATCAACGTTAGGACTACGCATATTCTTGGTTTTCATTCGCAACCTAGCAATGAGCGATTGGTTATACAGTTGTTGTACTGTCAGGACACTCTTTGTTGGTTGAAGATGTTGACGTTGATTGGATATTATTTGGAATAAACATCTTCATTCATTTTTCTTAAGATTTTTCCAATTTGAATCAAGTCTTGTATAGTGTTCCAACAAGGAACTCCAATGACCGTCTTAGAAATACCACCATATATTGTAAGTTACTTTTACATCTTTTTCAACCATGCCGAAAATTCGTCCTGGGGATCCTGTTTGCAAGTAGTTTAGCATAAGACAAATGCTCTGACGTGCTTTAACCGCTGTTCTCAATTTCGCGTTTGGTGTGTTGTATTTCCTACTGATTTTGTTGCCCTTTGCGTTCCATTCCACATTGGTTCATCCAACATTGTGCAACGATTGTCTGTGGCAGCGACAGAAACATACAAAGTATGACAACGCAGATCACAGCCAAAAAGGTTTTGCTGTGAGCAGTTCTAGACATGGTCACGTAAAATGACCCAGGTTCCATCCAAGCAACAAACCAGGCTTCCACTGACAGTGCATAACTTTACCATCACATTTATCCAGTGACACGACAACAACTGAGAATAGCAACCGACCGAATTTGCGCTCTGATAATTCTAAAGACCCAAATGGATAGCCAACGTTTGGGGAGCCCTAAAAACTCGACGACAGAAGAGATCGCGAAACGAAGAGAAGCTTACAGCTCCTGCTCAGGAACAAGGCACGGCAAACATGTACCGTAAGAATACTTCACATGTCGAGAAGCAATCAAATCTGATGCATCTCATGCTCCTGATTCATTGATGCAAGTCTAAGATCATGAGGTTACTTTTCTACAGAGACTGTTTGATGGGCTTCTTGATTTAGATGGAGACAGGATGAAAGTTAGGCAAGTCATCCGTTTCGGCAAAAGCATTACTGAGGATGACCGATCTATGCGACTAACTTTTGTCGACTAGGCTATTCTCAAGCTAATTCCGTCTCGGCAAACTAGTCTGAGTAGCAAAAGCGTGCATATTCGTCTGGATATATATCCACCTGAACCAGGCTGTAGCAAATCGCTATCAGCAAGCTAAAACCGCAAACTGCTGGAGAAGAAACAATCTAATTGTTGCAATATTCTGAGGGTTACAATAGGGTGTGTTTGAGCAAATCTTCCGGTCAATGTTCTGACAAGCACGGCAGTTCCTTTAAGGGCCTGCAGTCTCATAAGCAAGCGTGATGAGCTCTGTGTATTGCTGTTTTTTTTGCTACTAGCTGTATTAGGCTTGTTAAAAATGTAATTGAACGAGGACGTACACGTACAGGAGATTTACTTATTGGCCGGCCTGCTCTCATGACAGGCTACGAAAAGCCAGCGGTAGCGTTATGTTCTACTTCTCTCCTAGGCTGTCTAGAAAAATTGTCAGCATTTAACAAAGCAAAGATGGCCTATGTGAGAAGTTGTGATGCTTGATACCTCTCATGCGTGGCGAGCTACTCATAGATGAATTTCATGCTAGTCCTCTAGGCAGTTGTTTGTATTGGATATCACGTCTCCGGGACCGTGTTTGTCAGCCCTATATTTTAAACTTAGGTGATTTTAACTCCCTTAAGCAACCAAGAACAACAGGTTATCACCAGATATTTTGATGGCGAAGCAAGGTTCACTGAAATTGTGTATAAAAATAGAGCAGAACAACACATCTGTCAACAGACGTGTAAAACACGGCACTCAAATGTAGCATGCTTAGATCTACAGCTAACAAACTGTAAACAACCTACATGTGACATTCGTATCTTAGCAGTAAGCGATCCTTCTGTTCCTTGTACAAACATGAAGATACCGGTGAAGCGATCGGACTTACGGCAAGACGCTTACTCCTATTGAAGATGAATTTCGACTGTCTGTGTCAAGCTGCCGGAAATTGGATCGGTTTGCCGCAATCCTGCATATTTAGATGACTGCTGGTTACTTATATATAATGAGATGTACTAATTGAGTAGACGGCTTCGCAAGGAAATTGTCCAAAACCCGGGAAGGTTATTTAAAATTGCTTCCAAATGAATATAGTTAACTTTATAGGCGGCGGCATATACCTTGGAACGAATTTCCCATCACGAACTCGGTCGAAGACCAAGAAGATTATAACATACGGCAGAGCATTTGGAAAGTTGTGGTTGCATGAAAGCATCGATATTTCAAAGAGCTGCTCGCAAACAACGCACACTGTCCCGATGAAAATGTTTGCGTACATGTATTGGCGTCTGACACCTGCTTATGACCAACCAGTTATGGAAAGCGAGGAAGGAGAGAGACCTTGACCTCCAACTGCACATGGTGTTTTGGCTGTTTTACCCCAAACACGAGATTGGTATATGTGCATCAAATTATTCAGCCTATTGTTTGATAGCATTGGTTTCAAAGACGACAACAACGGTAATACCAAGTAGTAAGTAGTTTGTCTTTTCTCACATTACCGCATCATTTCGAATACTGAAAGATGCTTGTATACGAGTTGACAATAATTTCACAGATGTAGCTAAGACGCTCATTCTTTGATAATCAACGCCCTGTCTTTTACTCTTTCGCACCCAAATAGTCATTCAAGGAATGAAAAGTGGTAAGGAATTATTTGCTGCAACACCATGAAAATGCCAACTTTATGAACATGTTTGACAGATAGCAAAGCGTTTGTAATTAAAATAAGCATTTTCTTAGGATTTATGTGTTACCCACTGGTCATAATATAAGGAGCAGCAAAGGTGCAATCAAAGAAGTGCTGCAGGATCTGATACAAAATACCGGGAGGACCCGATATTCCGCCCAGGAATGTTGCGGCAATCATTTACAAAATAATATAATCATAACATCTGCTTCACATCTAGTTCATGAGTCGGCCACACCATGTCAGTTTCATACTTCGAGACTGGTTGCTTAATGTAATGGTAATAGCATGGATAAAATAATTGAGCTTTCATCACAATGTAATAGGATCCACATAGTTTAGTTTATTCCTAATGTAATATATTTAGGCGATTATGGTCAGTTACGTTATATATTGCTTGCGCATACTATGGGTCAGATTTACTTGAGCGGCAAAGACCCACCTTGCAAATTTATTTACACAGACGTATCTGCATACAGTGGTTTCATTAATTGAGTCCAAAGAGCTGGCAATCCTGTCGAAGCTTTCAGTGACTGTGGAAGAAATTGCACATATAGTAAAATTACTGGAACAACGGATCTGTCATGAGTGAAAAGTTTAAGGACCTTCCTAGGAATAGAGTTAAACCAATAAATATAGAAATAAATAACACTTATCGGTAAACACATCGTAAGTTTAATGTTCGAACTGTTTGTTTACGGTATTCAGTATCCCAATTAACTGGGCGAACTGGTATAATGCAGGCAGTGCAATGCATTGCCAAATGAAAAGGTGAATTCACTCAGACTATGAAAGTCGATAAATTTCGAAAGCGTGTTACCAGACATGGACACACAAAGTGTGAAAATTTTGTGGCTGCGTTCCAACTATATATCTGTTCTGACCTTGTTGGACGCTTCTCCGTGACGAATTTTGCTGAGTTGCTGTAATTGCGAAGATGAGCGGCTGGACTTTGAGCATACGATGCTTTGAGGGAAGAATACCTATTGACGAATGTATTGTCCGCCGAACACTGCTATGCCTTCATTCCAATTGGTTGTGAAATAGAAAAACCCTTAGTATATTTTACCGCGCTTGTTGTGTAGTTACAAATAAAGTAAGGATATGGTTTGGTCAAGGTTGCCAGATCTGCAAAGCGAGTTCCAAATGTAGACTTGAGTAACCCTTTCGAATACGTGAAGTAATTTGGAACCAAACTTACCAAAAGCATATTGGAAGTGGCCAAATCGTTACCTGTATTGTTTCCTGATTTTTTCGATCTGTACCGGTTAACGTGTTCATGCTGAAGTTGAACCCAAAGATAATGTTTACGTGTAGCAACTTTGTTCCTCGGATCTATTTTACCACACTTCACTTTAATAACAGCCGATCACTAACCGAGTGTCACTGTCATATTAACAATAAATAATAGGCAGAGCCTGTTTTTCCCTTTACTTACTCAAAGTTATTTCCTGACAATGGGTGCAAGTGGTGAAAAACTAAATGCTACATACAAAAACCATAGTTAAAGTTATTTATCTACGTAGGCAGATTCGCTTCTGCTTCGAGCGCTAGGACCCAATTATTCTGGGTAGTAAATTTCTGTTTGTTTCGTAACAGAAGCGGGACTTTTGTATTGGCATCGAATTTAAGAATGGCGTTTGTCGACTCAGTCTTAATACCGAGGGACTACTCTTTCGGGCTACGCAGACTGGAGGCAACATAGCGTACGCAAGTCACACTAACAAAAAGTAAGCGATGCGTTTATCTCTTAATTGTTACGGATAGCGGTGTACCTCAAAAGGTGGATCGCTTGTGCAATTTGTTGGACAATCAGCAATGAACGTGTTTCATATTCAAGGGGCTGGGAACTGATATGCAAAGATTGCACACTTTGTCGGGTGAGCATAAACCTATGTTAACCCTTAAGCAATAGAATTTTTCTAAAGATAGTAAGCAATCCAGCTTACCTACAAAAATCGTGTGCATAATGCGTCAAGTTAATCGAGGACAAATGGCACGGCATCGATTACAGGTACCGAGTAAATACATGCGCTCCAAGCGGGGCGGAGACATTGCTTGGAATAAGTCCGCAAAATCTGGCATCATTAGCAAGGCACGACATTACGATAAAAGCAAAGGATTACTTAAAGTTGGTTTCAGAATGCAAAGTACACAAACTATGGAAGGTAACGATAATAACAAGGTAGTTTTGTCATATACTCGTTTGTTGACTAGAGGGATTAAGCTTAAGGATAAGACGGAATATGGAAGTTATGCACCTAATTTTACAGTAGCTAAAAATGATTGTTTGTAAACGTACAAACCCAGTTTTAAATGACTTATTGTGATAGCTGTGGTGAAAAAATAAATGTGGGGTCTTTTTCATCATCAAAAGACTAAATGCAGTACGCATCGTGTTCCGGTGAGTAGGAGTCGACACACGTTTAAATATTATATAGACTGGCGTAAACTAGGAGAATGGACTTTAATTAAGCAAGAATACTAGTCCTTTTGCATTCGTATTAAATTTTCACGTTTCGCTACAACTTAGAATACAGCGTCTTATGAGTTATGCCGAACGACATTGACCCGAAGCTACATATGTGTTAGTAGATTTCGTGAATTGGCACTGACCGTTTTTATTAGATTTACGGAAATAATTATGTGCCAACTTAATGCATCCGTCAAGTTTCATTTCTGAACTCAGTTTCACTAAATATGGACAGTTCGTGTGAAATATATTAAATAATCCAGTAAATGTAAGCATATTGTGATTCCATTAGTAACCTGTTTGTTTTAATCCGTGTGAACCAAGTATAATTTTTATAGTCGAAGTTTTTATCAAAGCGTAGACGTTGACCGTTACTGTAAGGGAAAAGTCATTTTCATAAATTACGCTGCGTCCTTTCGTCTGGCGTATTGATATACCACAATAACGGTAAATCCAAATGCATTAATGTCTTGAAATACCATGATTGATGATATCGCAAGTAAATAACAACAAATGTTAATCGCTGGAAATAGACAATGATACTTAATACCCTGGACAGTTGTAATCTGTTAATCAGTTAAAAGGAAAAAATCGTTTTATTTGCTCTAGGTTACTGTGGATTCAAAGAAAACCAATAAATTTGGTTTTACCTGTTTCTACTTTCGGTCTTAAATTATGCGATTTCGAAGAAGATGCTTCAGCATGCGCATTATGTTACACTACGCACTTCAAGATATTTACTGCGCTTTCGTTTGGCACATAGAAGACGAAATACTGTTCCGACTAGTGGCACTGTAGTACCCACGGTGAGCATTTATTTCCAAGTGTCTAACTAGTCCGAATCAACACAGTCCATGCATGTAACATGTTTGAAGACATGCAACCGACGTTATCAGCTTCAAAATCAGCCCAAACCAAGTCTGATTAATACCCCGCCGAAACATATTAGAAGAGTTTCAACTTGGCGATATAAATTCGCACCCCATCATTGGTTTGCAAAATGAACTTAGCTTCGATTATGTCGACGTTTAAACAGATGTGGTGGGCCGCTTGCGCGCAAATGTACATTTATTTGGAATCAAACATACCTTTCTTCCATATCTACCTATCTTCGTTTCAAATGCTGTAAAATTTAAGTTTGCTTGTTCGTCCTGTAAACCGTTTATTTTTTCCAAAACTGAACATTTGAATTTTGCTGCTCAAGTATACTTAGTAAACAATTTTTCCGGCAAAGACTTAATACTGCGAAGCAATTAGGTAAAAAGTATACACAATGCACAAAACGACCTCTACTTTTTAACTGAAGGATACTAACATAAAGTCGGGTATTTGTAATGACACATACTTTGTTTCCTTATCTTTATCTTTTTAGAGCTGATCTCCCAAAGCCACTTGTCAAATGTAAGAATATCACGGAAATTCTTTAATGTTATGCGGCATGATAAGCCACTTTGTGAGTACAAATTCATCTGAAAAATAACCCCTCTTTGACGCACTCGTTTGGCTTGAGTGAGAGCGGTGTTAGTCAGTGACATGAAAAAGGTCTGCCGAGCGCGAAGTTTGAGAACATGTTGATCACTCATCGACTGGATACCATTGTGCCATTAGGCTTGTCGTTTAAATGTAATTTTATGCACCTTGCATTGACGAACTGATAATTTTTCCCTTCAAAATAAATGCTAGACGGATTTTGTTTTACCTTCTGACAGAAATCAAGAACAATGCACACTATATTGTAGGAGCAAGTGCAAATCTGAATTTATAAAACTCCATCGAAACATAATGAAAAACGTTACAAAATCTATGCATGATCTATCAAAACAAAACTCGGATTTCCTGTTTTTACATAAAATAGTAAAAGATAGCGTATATATCAGTCATTTGGGATTGTCGAATTTGAGGTACCATCGTCAGAGGGTAATCGTCCTCGAAATCTAACACTAGATAATCTTACATCCAAAAATATTTTGTACTGCTGCAGTAAGTTTTCTTCTACGATATGTCCAGGCAGGCTGTTCCCAACACTGATCTCTCGACTTCAAAGCACATGGGATGATTATTTCGCTTTAAATCTGAAGCCCCAGATTTGTACATGACGACGCTTTTGCCGTAAGATATTCGCAAGTAGAAACGTGACCTCGACATGGGGAAGTCACATAGATGCCGAATGCGGTAGGTCTTGATGTGGTCTACTTGCATTCGATGACAAGCCAGGACCAGTCTTTCACCCCTGCATTCTTAATACGATTTACGCAAAAAAGAGATGAGCCTGATAAAACCTACTTTCTGCGCTTTACCCTGGGGTGCTCGGGCAACAGGCCGACCGTACTCTAGTGTTGCTTGCATGATGGGGCATAATAGACTAGTGACTATATCGTCAGAACAACAGCGGAGGTGTGTGAGCGCCCTATGCTTGTGCAGTCCGTTTGACTGTAGTTTGTTTGGCTTGTTCAAGGACTTTGACTTGCAATGTAAGTGCACGCATAGGTACTTTCCAGAAATTGTGCGATGCAGCATTTGGATATCAAGAGTATATATGCGACGGTTACTAACTTTCTCTACACTTATGAATACCGACTTGGAAGAGTTGACCAGGAGGAAGATTTCTGGAGACAAAAAGAAAGACGGTTGTAATCTTGCTGAAATAGGTGCCAGTCATCAAATGTGCTTTCACTGCTGACATCCTCATGTCATTTGCAACAGGAGCAGGTGGTGACCAATAAGTGATGTAACTCTTTAATTTGACACAGGAAATATGTAGGTCCCAGCACATTTTGTTAGGGTACGCCACTGGTAAAAGGAAACCAGTCAAGCAGGTAACGATCAAATTACGCTCTCCACGTTCTTATACGGTGAAACTCGGGGATCCAGTGGCGCAGTCAAACCACAACACTGCAAACTCAGTTGCGAAAGAAGACTTCCCTGGTTAACGGATCGAATGCTTTGTCGAAATCGGTGTAAGTCACGTTGGTAAACGTTCTCTGATTCGTGCTTGCAAACATTATTGAAGGTTGGCATGGGTCGACATGTACGGCGTTAGACATTTTAGCCGGAACAGTTGTAACAACCATTTCTTCATAACTTTCTAGCTCAAAGTTGGTCAAACGGAGGTACCAAACAAATTAATCTATAACTTTTTACATTGCCATGTTTTCCTCATCCTACAAAAGCATTACCAACGAGCATTTTTACTAATCGTACAGTAAAATATAGACAACAGTCTGCTGAATAGACTGGTAATAGATGGCAAGCTTAACCACGATAACGACGCACAAACCATTGGATATAAATTTTCAAGCCCTGCAAGCATGGTGCCTTCTAGGTAGGCGAGTATTCGACGCAATGCTCCCACGACACAACCCAAAATGTCGAGTTCGGTAAGAGCAGTGAATCACGAACACGATAAACATATCTTAGCAGTTACAAACACGAAGTGGAGTAGAACGGTAAATCGGACCCACTGTGGTTTTAGTGCTAAAGGTATTTCTGTTCGCTTCCTCTATAACCAGTAGGTCACCAACGGGTGTCAGGCACCGATTCAAGTCTGCGAACATTTTCTTCGTGGCAGTCTGCGGTGGTTGTCGACGCTTCCTCAGAATTGTATTGTAGCAAATGCTCCGCCATTTGTTCTGATCGTCGATCCAGCTCGATAAAGGGATTTTTTTCAAATGTCTGTGCTGCCGCCGAGCAAGGTAACTGTATTCATTACTGAAACAAATTTTTATAACCTGTTTAACACTAATATCTAACCGGACATGCTTTCGACAACAAAAGAATTGCTGTTCAGAAGTTTGAAGTGACACTGGAACATGCGGAGTTGGATTCCTCAGTAACAGCAGTAAACTGATGTTCTCAGTCAGTTAATGATGCATTAAGCTTACTGCGGTTGAAATCGTCTTTAATTTACATAGGAACTACCAGCGTGTGTCACATTAATTTCCCATTCATCCAGGCGTTATGATTTCGTATGTCACTAGTAGTTTTGGCAACCGTTTGGAGGTAACTTCAACTATTGCGCACCGCCGATCACCCGGAGTTGACAACATTCATCTATCATCTGCAAGTTTAAACTAGTTGTTATACCCAACACATTTGAATCTACACGAATGTACGGCAGGTTCGAATTAGGTGGAATCACGCATTACTACCCAGAGATTATGAGTGGTTCGAAGCGGTGAAATCGTCGTCAGTCATTATCCTCCTGATGCAATCAAGGCTGACTGATGCGATCAGTGCTGATGTACTAAGTGACTATTTAGAAATATGTTACATAATCTGGACAACAAAAATTCCGTCAACATCCATCATGTCCTCCAAACTAAAATTTCCGTGTGGGAGTTAGAAATAAAGTTCAAGAAGTGAGTTAGAAACCGTGGTCATTTGCTTAGATTTTACTTAGTTTCAAAGACTTCGATCGTCTCATGCTTCAGAAACTGTACAATTCAACAGAATAGTTTACAATCTTTTCGCATCGATCAATAATTCTATTCTGTGATGGCTGAAGAAGCGGATTCTGTGCTCATTTTCCGATCCTATTGAGATAAAAGATGGTATTGTACAAAGATCAACGTTGGGACTACGCATAATCTTGGTTTACATTTGCAACCTAGCAATGAGCGGTTGGTTATACAGTTGGTGCACTGTCAGGCCACTGTTTGTTGGTTGATCGGTACCTTAAAGATATTGTTTGGAACAAACATCTTCATTCATTTTCCTTACGCGTTTGCCAGTTTGAATCATATTTTCGATAGCGTTCCAACAAGGAAAGCGAATATCCGTCTTAGAAATATCACCATATATTTTTAAGTTACTCTAACATCATTTTTCATCTATGCCGAATATTCGTCTTGGGGATCCTATTTCCAAGTAGTTTAGCATATGACAAATGCTCTGACCTGCTTTAACCGCTGTTCACAAACTCGCCCTTGTTGTGTTGTATTTCACACTGATTCTTGTCGCCCATTGCATTCAATTCCACAATGGTTCATCCAACATTGTGCAACGATGGTCTAAGTCAAACGTAGTGACAGGAATGTACAAAGTCTGGCAAGGCAAATCACAACCAACAATGTTTTGCTGTGACCAATTCTAGACATGGTCAAGTAAAATGACCCAGGTTCCATCCAACCAACAAGCCAAGCTTCCACTGACAGTGCATAAGTTCATCATATTTATCCAGTGACACGACGACAACTGGGAATGGCATTTGTCCGAATTTGCGCTCTGATAACCCTAAAGACCCAAATGGACAGGCAGCGTATGAGGAGCCCTAAAAGCTCGACGACGAAAGTGGCCACGAAACGAAGCGAAGCTTCCCGCTCCTGCTCAGGAACAAGCCACTTCAAGCACAGAACGAGGTCAACTCTGTACCGCAAGAATACTTCAAATGACGGGAAGCAATCAAACGTGATGCATTTCATGCGCCTGATTCATTGACCCAAGTATTCAAGTCATTAAGCTCATGAGATTACATTTCTACAGAGCCTGTTTGATGGACTTCTTGATTTAGATGGAGACAGGATGAAAGTGAGGCAGCTCATCCATTTCGGCAAAAGCATTGATGAGGATGACCGATCTATGCGGCTAACGTTTGACAGCGAGGGCATTCTCTAGCTAATTCCGTCTCGGCTAAATAGCCTGAGTAGCGAAAGGGTGCATATTCGTCTAGATATATATCCACTTGAAGCTGATTGTAGCAAATGACTGTCAGCAAGCTAAAACAGCAAACTGCTGGAGAAGAAACCAACCTAGGTATCGCAAATTTGCTGATGGTTACAACACGAACTGTTTTCAAACAAATCTTCCGGTCAATATTCTGGCACGCACGGTGGTTCCTATAATGGCCTGCAGTCTCATAAGCAAGCGTGATGAGCTGTCTCATTTCGCTGTTTTTTTGCTACTAGCTGTATTAGGCTTGTTAGAAAAGTAATTGAACGAGGACGTACACGCACAGGAAATTTACTTATTGGCCCGCTTGCTCTCATGATACGCTACGAAAAGTCAGCGGTAGCGTTATGTTCTACGTCTGTCCTAGGCTGTCTAGAAGAATTGTCAGCATTCGACAAAGCAAAGATGGCCTATGTGTATTGAAGCTTGATATTTCGCATGAGCGGCGAGCTACTGGTAGATGGATTTTTCGCTAGTCCCTTAGGCAGTTGTGTGTGTTGGATGTCGCGTCACCGGGGCCGTGTTTGTCAGCCCAATATTTTAAAATAAGTTGAAGTTAACTCCAATATGCAACCACGAACATGATGTTATCACCAGATATTTTGATGGCGAAGCAAGGTTCACTGAAATTGTGTTAAAATATAGAGCAGAACAACACATCTGTCAACCGGAGGGTAACACACAGCACTCAAATGTAGCATGCTTAGACCTACTGCTAACAAACTGTGAACAACATACATGTGACATTCGTATCTTAGCAGCAAGCGATCCTTCTGTTCTTTGTACAAACATGAAGCTACCGGTGAAGCGATCCGACTCACGGCAAGACCCTTATACCTACTGAAGATGGACTTCGACTGTCTGTGTCAAGCTGCCGGAAATTTGATTGGTTTGCCGCAATCCGCATCCTTAGATGTTTGTTGGTTAGTTATATAGAAGGAGAAAACTAGTTGAGCAAACGGCTTCGCAAGGCAATTGTCCAAAACCCGGGAAGGTTATTTAAAATTGCTTCCGAATGAATATAGTTAACTTTATAGGCGGCGGCATAGACCTTGGAACGAATTTCCTATCACGAACTCGGTCGAAGACAAAGAAGATTATAACATACGGCAGAGCATTTGGAAAGTTGTGGTTGCGTGAAAGCATCGATATTTCAAAGAGCTGCTCGCAAACAACGCATACTGTCCCGATGAAAATGTTTGCGTACATGAACCGGCGTCTGACACCTGCTTATGACCAATCAGTTATGGAAAGCGAGGAAGGGGAGAGACCTTGACCTCCAACTGCACATGGTGTTTTGGCTGTTTTACCCCAAACACGAGATTGGTATATGTGCATCAAATTATTCAGCCTATTGTTTGATAGCATTAGTTTCAAAGACGACAACAACGGTAATACCAAGTAGTAAGCAGTTGTCTTTACTCACATTACCGCATCATTTCGAATACTGAAAGATGCTTGTATACGAGTTGATAATAATTTCACAGATGTAGCTAAGACGCTCATTTTTTGATAATCAACGCCCTGTCTTTTACTCTTTCGCACCCAAATAGTCATTCAAGGAATGAAAAGTAGTAAGGAATTATTTGCTGCAACACCATGAAAATGCCAAATTTATGAACATGTTTGACAGATAGCAAAGCGTTTGTAATTAAAATAAGCATTTTCTTAGGATTTATGTGTTACCCACTGTCATAATATAAGGAGCAACAAAGGTGCAATCAAAGAAGTGCTGCAGGATCTGATACAAAATAACGGGAGGACCCGATATTCCACCCAGGAATGTTGCGGCAATCATTTACAAACTAATTTAATCATAACATCTGCTTCACATTTAGTTCATGAGTCGGCCACACCATGTCAGTTTCATACTTCGAGACTGGTTGCGTAATGTAATGATAATAGCATGGATAAAATAATTGAGCTTTCATCACAATGTAATAGGATCCACATAGTTTAGTTTATTCCTAAAGTAATATATTTAGGCGAATATGGTCAGTTACGTTATATATTGCTTGCGCATACTATGGGTCAGATTTACTTGAGCAGCAAAGACGCACCTTGCAACTTTATTTACACAGACGTATCTGCATACAGTGGTTTCATTAATTGAGTCCAAAGCGCTGGCAATCCTGTCGAAGCATTCGGTGACTGTGGAAGAAATTGCACATATAGTAAAATTAATGGAACAACGGATCTGTCATGAGTGAAAGGTTTGACGACCTTCCTAGGAACAGAGTTAAACCGAGAAATATAGAAATAAATAAAGCTTATCGGAAAACAGATCGTAAGTTTAATGTTCAAACGGTTTGTTTACGGTACTCAGTATCCCGATTAACTGGGCGAACTGGTATAATGCTGGCAGTGCAATGCATTGCCAAATGAAAAGGTGAATTCACTCAGACTACGAAAGTCGATAAATTGCAAAGCGCGTAACCAGACATAGACACTCAAAGTGTAAAAAAGTTGTGGTTGCTTTCCAACTATATATCTGTTTTGACTCGTTTAATATGGACACTACTACGTGACGAAATTTTCTGAGTTGCTATAATTGCGAAGATGAGCGTCTGGATTTGAGCGTACGATGCTTTAAGGGAAGTATACCTATTGGCGAATGTATTGTCCGCCAAACAATGCTAGGCCTTTGGTTGGGGAATAGAAAAACAGTTGGTATATTTTGCCGCGCTTTGTTTTGTGGTCACAAGTAAAGTGAGGACATGGTTTGGGCAAGGTTGCCGGATATGCATATCCAGTTATATATGTAGACTTGAGTAAGGCTTTGTGAGTACGTGAAGTAATTTGTAACCAAACTTACCAAAAGCAAATTGAAAGTGGCCAACTCGTTACCTGTATTGTTTTCTGCTTTTTCGATCTGTAACGGTTAACGTGTTCATGCTAAAGTTGAATCCAAAGATAATGTTTATGTGTAGCATCCTTGTTCTTCGGATCTACTTTACCTCACTTCTCAATAATAACCGCAGATCACTAAATGAGTGTCACCGTCACAGTAGCAATAGATAAGAAGCAGAGCCTGTTTTGCGCTTTATCTTTCTAAATTATTTCCTGACAAGTGGGTGCAAGTGGTGGAAAACCATATGCTACATCCAAAAACCGACTTTGAAGATATTTATCTACGTACGCATATTCGCTTCTGCTTCGAGCGCTAGGACCCAATTATTCTGGGTATTAAATTTCTGTTTGTTTCGTAACACAAGCGGGACTTTTGTATTGGCATTGAATTGGAGAATGGCTTTCGTCGACTCACCCTTACTATCGCGGGACTACTATTTCGAGCTACGCAGACTGCGAGGCAGCAAAGCATACGCAAGTCACACTATCAAAAAGTAAGCGATGCGTCAGCTCTTAAGTGTTAGGCATAGCGGTGTACCTCAAAAGGTGGATCATTTGTGCATTTTTTGTTGGACTATCATCAATGCACGTGTTTCAAATTCAAGGGGCTGGGAACTGATATGCATAGGTTTCACACTTTGTGGGGAGAGCTTAAACCTATGTTATCCCTTAAGCATTAGCATTTTTCTGATGATGGTAAGCAATCCAGATTACCTACAAAATGCATGTGCAGAATGCGTCAAGTTAGTTGAAGGCAAATGACAATGCACCGATTACAGGTACCAATTAAATAAATGCGCTCCAAGCGGGGCAAGGACATTGCTTGGAATAAGTCCGCAAAATGTAGCACAATTAGCAAGGATTACTTAAAGTTGGTTTCCGAATGTAAAGTAAAGCGAGCATGGAAGGTAATGATAACAACAAGGTTGTTTTGTCATATACTAGTTTGTTGACTAGAAGGATTAAGCTTGAGGAAAAGAAGGAAAATGAAGTTATGCACCTAATTTTACAGTAGCTAAAATGATTGTTTTCAAACGTACAAATCCAGTTTAAACTGAATAATTGTGATAGATGTGGGATAAAAGAAAACTTGGGGTTTTTTTCGTCAAAAGACTAAATGCAGGACGGATTATGTTCTGGTGATTAGTGGTCGACACACACTTTAATATTATATAAACTGGCGTAAAGTAAGATAGTGGAGTTTAAGTAAGCAAAAATACTAGTCCTCTTGCATTCGTATTAAATTTTCACGACTTGGTACAACTTGGAATATAGCGTCTTATGAGTTATGCCGAACTACGTGTACCCGAAGCTGCATACGTGTCAGTAGATTTGGTGAATTTGCTATGCCCGTTTTGATTAGATATACGGAAACAATTATGTGCCAAATTAGTGCATCATTCAGGTTTAATCTTCAAACTCTGTTTCACTAAATATCTCATGTAACTAAATAAGGGCAGTTGGTGTGGAATTTATTAAGTAATTCAGTAAGTGTAAGCATATTGTGAATCCATTAGTAACCCAATTCTCCTTATACATGTTAGTCAAGTATAATTTCTCTAGCAAAACAAAGATTTATCAAAGCGGAGATGTTGACCGTTGCTGTAAGGGAAAGTTCTTTTCCTAACTTCTGGTGCGTCTTTTTGTCTGCCGTGATGATAAACCACAAGAACGGTAAATTCAAAGCTCATTAATGTCTTGAAATGCCATCATATGGTAAGTAAATAACAACAAATATTATTCTCGCGAAATACACCATGATACTTTACAATATGGACAATATAATCCGTTAGTAGAAAAAGGAAAAAGCGCATCAGGTTGCTCTAGTTACTGCGGATTCCAGAGAAACCAACAAATGTGCTTATACCTGTTCTTACTTTCGGTCTGAAATTATGCAATTTTCGACGAAGATTCTTCAGCATGCTCAATCTGGTATACTGCGCTTTCGTTTGGCACCTGGAAGACGAATTACTGTTCTGATTAGTGACACTGTAGTACCCACGGTGTGCATTTATTTCCTATGGTCTAAATAGTCCGAATCAAAATAGTCCATACATGTCAAGGCTACAGACCGCAAAGGTGTGCTGCGGAGAATATCAGTGATATACTTGGCATTGTTTCGTGTTAGGCGAAGAAGCCCTGTCTACGTTAGTTAACGTTACACATGGTATTGTTAATGTACAAACATAGTTCCAAACGTTCTGCCCTTAGCACTTGAGAACGGAATTTTTACACTCTAGTCGACTACCAACCTACCTACTTAACGAAATTTTTCTAGGAAACATTTGTGACACGTACTTATCGCTGGGTAAATAAAGCGGGAGCTATAAAGAAAACTACAACAAAAGCTGAGGAATTCATAAACGCATTTGACAACCCGTTAGCTACATGAACTATATTAGACACGATGTGTTATTATAACCTGTATATTTGTCTTTTATTTACCACGTTTTCACTAGTAATTGACACACGGATAGCTGGTAAGCTGCGCTTATTTTATGGATAGAGGAAGATATTTATAGTACATTGGATGAATATGAGAATCGAGTTTTATAGTGCTTGGTTGTGATAGTGTGAAAAAAGCCGCAATTCCGAACACCTGTCTCGGTCAAGCTACTTTGATAAAAGTATACAACCCTGTTAAAGATTGTCCTAATCTATGCCTAGGATAATGTATCCAAATGCTACACGTTTACCCTCGCTTATGCATCTTCATTGAGCATACGTCTCGTTCTTTATGCACCGTCAGGTTTGTACCCATAAGACATGATATACCATGCCACTCTTACGTACCTGTACACCAAATACTATGTTCTTAACTTATCTTAATATTAACATATTTTTGAACTTTATATTTTCCAAGCTTATAGGCAATCACACAACAAAAGTCATTTTACTTTTATCACATTTTAGTTTACGCATTGAAACAAATAGTTAATTACACTAGGGCTTGCATAGCTTACCACTGCTTTGTCAACTTTTTGGTAAAATCCGCAAGAGTGGCCCTGGATTCGTTCGTGTCAGTAATAAAGTTACGCAAAGGAAGAAAACATGGTCACTTATGACTCGAAACCTTTATATGTCAGCTTTCTTGCCTAATTATGTGGGATCCGTCGGCGGGCCATCAGTCGATCGGCTAACCCTGGTATAAACGAAAAACAATGTCCTGAGAATATTGGAAGTGTTTATTATGAATACTGAAAAAGTGTTATGTTGAGAATATCGCTCTTCCCATATCGTTATAGGTAGTTTATGTTTTAGTATCAGTTCGGACTTCAGTACGATCTGTTGAATGCGTACTGTAGATATTGTCACCGCAACTGAGTGAGCACATTTTTTAATCAATGTTTGCTTGCTTTTAATCCAAATGAATGCGAGCAGCGGAATGGTCCTCTTTCGGAATTAGGCTTAAACATTTTATAGGACTTTGGAGATTAAACGGAAAGGTAACAACTGCCAATAATTAAATTAGTAAATATATTCACCGCTTTCACCTACTTTCGTATGGGTTAGCTACTCGCCAAGAAGTAAGCGAACTAAGTTATGCCGTTGCCTTTGCTGTAATTTATCCACTGGTATTGGATAACTGAAATTTAACAAATGACAATCTTAAGGGGCATTGTAACGTTGTTACATGACACAAAAATATAATTACTTGCAAAGTACTGTTAAATAGCTGTGGCAAATGTGCAATATAAATTGTCTATACAATTGAGCAAGATACATGACTTACCAAAAGCTCTAAAGCGGCATAAGTCTGGAGTCAAAGGGCATTATGACTATATCCACGCTTTGTTCTGAAATAATGCAATTGTCTGAATGTAATGGGTTACATAAAACAGTGTTAAGATGTCACGGCCAGCTTCAAGGCCATTTTGGGTAATACAAATTTTAGGTATTATTTATTTGCGTTAGCAGCGTTTTAGATATGTGAAGCTCAAAATGAGGAATCATTTCTATGACATTCCAGCCGGTTTAAAACTGTGACTAAATCAGCAATGTGCTATAACTGCATTACATAAAATATTAACAATTGTAGTTGGAGTGTTATTAGGATTTAATACAATGTATATACTTACCAAAGTGTTTACATTGTTGCTACTCACACACATGTGACGCGCTGTAAATTTGTTATGTCTTCAGCCTGAGTTGTTAAGGAGAGTAGAATAAGAGTATGCCAAGCATCGTCTCCGTGTGTCGTAAAATCTCAAAAACAATGAAGTGGTCCATTCGCTACGGCTGCGAAGCTTATTTGGCCTAATCATCTTGCGGCCTCAAACACTTATCGCGCAAATGCACGAAGGCAGAGATGTCGAAAATTCCGAATGCTATGCAGTGAAGGCCAATTTTCTGATTTACTTCTTTTGACATCGTTTCTGTATGCCTCATATATTCCAGTTCCATTTACACAACTATATGCATAACGCACTAAAGAAAAGCGCGCTGTTGAAATTATGGCCATAACCGGTAGCATTGATTGGTCTAATGGCGTAAACTTATAGCTTCTTATCTGGCAGCGTTGGAATGGAGCATTTGTTCGGTGGGCCAAGTGCAAGCACTATCCTTTTCACTTTGTAGAATTTAGGACCAGGCACTGTAGTTCTAACGTGCGACAACTTTAGATCATAGGCAAAATGTATTAAATTTGGAGATAGCATAGTCGAAGTCAAATTTGGATCCAAGAAACCGCATTGTCCTATTAACAATCCCATAGATCCACCGTACTGGACTTCGGTTAGGTCAGATTGTGTGCGATAATCCACACCATCAGAAGCAAATAACAGATAGTTGTTTAAGAAAAGTTAAAATAGTATCACTGATTCCGTAACTTTTAATATTCGATACAATGCGACCAACGTGTGCAATTTCCTGCTGAATACTTGCTCATTGAATTCTTATGCCTATCCTTTCAGATTTCCACTGATGTTATGTGGTGTACTTTTGTACCCAACTGATTGGTGGTAGAGGTTAATGCAGCAACCCGTATTTGGTCAGGAAAAGACAACTTAGTCACGTGCTAATAATGTAAAACAAAATACTGCTTATTTTCGGTAATTTGAAAATGGTGCAATCACAATGGTTAACCTGATAACAATATGGTCTGTATTGTAGCTGCTGACCAGCGCACAACAATAATGTGGATGATGACTTCATGTGTCAACACCGAAGCACGCCAGAGCTCGTGTGTCAAAATTGGCTTTAAGAAGTCCAAATTTAAGTTAGGGACAAATAAGTTAAAAGATTGTAATGTACATAACTTTTAACCTAGATGATTTCCTTACTAATAACCAATTGTTTTGCCCAGGTCATTAGTAATTCCACTGCAAAACTGGAGCTGTACAACGGTGAGTTCCCTGTTTCCCTTCATCTTTTGACAGGCATGCAAATTATTTGATATAATATAACTTACGTGTTAAAGCAGTAACTAAGTTACACCACACGTGACCGCAGACTATGAAAATAATTTAATGTATGTTCATATCCTGAATCTACCCTTAAGAATCCGCATGTTTGGATGATGCGTGTAATTGCGAAGATACGCCACGATGCTCCCAAATATTAAGTTGATAACTAAAGTTATTTTGATATTTCCTCAGCAATGCGCGAAGCTTAGTCAAAATAGCAACCTTTTTATGTGCATCGTAATGCTAGAATTTTGTTAAGATCTAGTGGAAATGCTAAAGCGGGTTGTTCACTAATACTTGGGAGTATTTACGTTCGAATATTTAAACGCGCTCATGCAATCTACATTAAAGAACACTCCCAATGGATTTGCACCTAAACCATATGTACCCATAAGAAGGTAAGTTAGTAGACTTGGCGAAGTAGCAGTTTAAATTGACAAATTCAGTTTTAAGGAGATTTGAGAGAGAAATGGAGCGGTTGCCTTATTATATATTGTCCGATTGATAAACCGACATTGTTTGCATGCTTCTTTGGACAAATGAGATGTGCTTTAGCTAATTATGTGTTAAAGCTGAGGAGAATTTTGCAGATGCCGAAGATGTAGGTGCTATAGCATTGCAGTGTGTAGATGCCTGATTGGAAGAAATGTGAACTTTCCGCACAACTCCTTGTAATCACAGTGTTTGTTTCTTAAGCGTAACCATAGGTCAGCTAATCTCCGAGTATCTTGAATTTATTTCCCTCAGTGCAAAAAGTAAATTATATATTGACAGTTTTCACTCCATAACCTTAAACTACGTGTAGCAACAGTCACTACACACAGATGAACATAAGCAATTTTGTGGTCTGGGATACGAAATAACATGTTCATACGCTCTTTTTTTCTAAACATCTGCACCCATTTGGTAACGCACGCCATAGAGTAAATTCAGTTCAGATTTTAGAAAGGCAACATTTACATACAACATTTATTTTCAGAAAAGAAACCAAAATCAAAGAAAGTCAGTTATGCACCAGGAACGAAAAGTGATTAGTAAACATTCTGTGTCATGTTTCCTACTTGATGACGCCTTCTACTAAAGTGATATTGAAGATAAACATTCAAAGCAAAGTGCCGTTGAAAATTTTGAGCATAACCTAACACTTATTTACGGATGCTATTTAAATAGAAGTTTCTCTTAACAAATTGGGAGTCATTGGTTACCAAATAAAATATGCATGAATAATGGTCAAATATGCTTTATTCTCTTTAGGTTTAATTGAAAACAAAGCCGTTGTATTGCGTTGAAAAAGCCAATTTACTTAACAATTGCGTCCTTACAACTTAGATGGTGGTTTATTCTAAATACTTACTCACAACATGAAAGGCAAGGAAGAAAATCTGGATTTAGCTACAGACAGTTTGCATATTATGTGTTTTTAACCGTGAAGACAAATATATTTACAATTTACAGAAGAAAATTTTCGGACGGAACGGAATATCTCATGTTTGACCCTGTAAGCATGCGTTAGAACAAAAGAGGTTGGAATGAATGGCTGGAGGCATAACCAATTCACGCTTCGTGGATATAAGCTAAGGGAAGATATGTCATGAACCGGATCGCAAAGCCTCTAGGGCCAATTTAAATCATGGTCCGTTACCTATAATTTGGATAACAATGTAGCACAATGTAGGGAGGATTGTTTCAAAGGGCATTAAATGCAGGTCTGTAAGTGATGCACGTTGCAGGAGGAGTAACGAAAAGCCGCGTGGATCGCAACTCACCTCGATGGTGAAAGCAATGCAAAATCACTTGCGACGATACAGGTAACAGCATGTTGAGTAACATACAAAGATAATGCTGCTTTAAAACTTAAACTGAGTGGTTGATTTAAACTCAACCTCTGAATTGTTGTAGAATAGTCAAAGAGAGAAAATGCAAAGTGTAACTTAACTGTTAATGGAGGAGAGGGGACTGTGACTTTTGCTCTTATAAAGGAAGAGTATATATTTTGGGGGCCCGTACAGATAGAAAAAATCACGAAATTACGACTGTGTTGATTACTGTTAACGTTTACCATGCACTGGAGGAAATTGTTGTCAAAACGAGACAGTCGATTCCCCTCACTGCGTAAAATAAACCTACTAAGCTGTTACTACCTGGCGAATTCAAACCAGAATGGAACTGTTCGCTCGTGATTTGCAGTGTTGGGAGCGAGTAGCCTCGAAACTCACCGCTCTAAATAAGTCTTTTATTTCGCAGCCGCTAAGACATATTGCCTGAGAAATGCCACTTCCACCGCACTTCAAGCAATTTGGGAACTAGCACTGACTAACGAAGAAGTTCAAATGCACTCCGACGTGCTAGATAGCCCGACTGTCGGGAAAGGTTTGTTTTACGACATGGATGATCTACAAGATGAATCATGGTGTTTAACACCGTAGCTCACTGACCATTTATTCCATGCAACAAATTGTCAGTATCTCTAAATAAAATTAATATCCCATAAGGCGAACTATTATACCTCCTTCGTGCTTACGCCAATCTGTTACTGGCTAGTTGACGCAAGCTGCTATCGACCATTGGCTCGGATCTTGGTGGAAATCTTGGCGCGGACGGCGGACAAGATATAATATAGAAAACCAATGACCAATATATGTATGACCTAGCGATGGGTCTACATGGTCTCTGCATGCTAACATAAATCACTAATTATCCTTAAAGTTTATTCTACTCCTTGGTAAACCAATGGTTGCCCTGAAACAAGATTACTAGAATTATGTTAGAAGACGCCATACCTAGAGTAAACGCTGCAGTACTTTTTTAAGTTTAGTTTACCAAATGGATATCTGAGAGATGTTTAACTAATGGCTGGAAAATTTGGCCGGAGATAATATTGTTAAAGAATTAGAATAGGAAACAAAGTGTGAAACCTTAGGACTACCGATTATATCCTGAGTCTCTTTGTTTTGCTAAATTCCTGCGAGTAAATTGATTGAATAGTCTTTAAGTTGTGAAAATGTTTGGTTAATGAATATTAAGTGTGAATAAAACTTTAGGGAATATGTTTGAAGTTTAAACATCTAAGACACGTGCATCAATGACTTGTTTTTCAATCAGGGGTGGTTTGGGCATATATAGTGAAGTTTCGAACACAACACCTAGAACTACCACGATGAAGCCACGAAAATTGTTCTAACCATGAAAACTAAAAGTTAAGTCCACTAACACTGGAAATTAGTGCTAACCATCTGTCAGATAAGTTGGAAACAATGGGGGACACTGAAACGGTCTCCCTTCATTGTAAACTGGATCAGCGCGGTGTTTGGTAAACAGAATGGCCATAACAGACAGGTAGTTTGCACATTAGCTCTGAAACGCAACAGTGTTAACGAAAATATGTGGAATTTTTTTGCGTGTGGTAAACTAACGGGAAAGCAGGATGTATTTGAAGCAAGCCTCCTTGCTTCGATTATGGTAATCTGCATATAATGCTAGTAGTTTAAGCCAACTTTGCTCGCTAGGTTAATTTTCTCGTTGTTATAAATGTTAGGGGGACAAATAAAGTGTTTCCACTGACGATAACTTTGGGCAAAACAAAATTTAATGGCTACGCTATCTATTAAGCGCCCCGACGTGTCACCTATTAAATGAAAAGCTTAAACCTTATTTACGGCTTATTTACTTGAGAACCCACCAAATGCTTAGAATGGTGATTAGGAACATTTTCCGACTCTTCCATTTAGTAAGCTTGTAAAGGTTTCGTATGTTTAACCTTGTTGCAGAACGAGCAAATTTAAACGCTGTACAGGGAAACATAGATGGCCAGTTCATACGATTAGTGCGGTACTTAATACACTTAGACTATCAAATGAGGCATACGGCTGTGAAGTTCAAAAAGTGCATATAAAAACTGACAACCGGGAACAGGGAAGATCCAACACTATTGTATTTAGTCGATAAAAATTACGCGAGCTGATGATAATCATAAATCATAGCTCAGTTGAAAATAATAATGTATACTTACACAAACAGCGTGTTTATTGTTTGACGTTATTGATATAGCTATATATAATGTTGGGTTTGTAATCGTGGATAGTGTAATACATTAAAAAGCTATAACATAGAATTCAAACGGCCGTCAACCGATAGCGTGGTGTCTATTCATTTCTGAGCGAGATTTTCGCTTTATGGGTATGGTATATTCTTATCCAACACAGTCTACGCAAGCTGACATAGTACTCAAGATCCGAGGAGCCCGGTATTCTTGACACAATTTAGAGTGAGCAACGTACGCGGGGCAAGGGGTGGTAACGAACAACGGGCTCGAACGTCATCCGCAAACATAACTATGGGAAAACCAGTTAATATGACATTGTCTAAATCCAAACGGTAGTTAGCAAAAGCAAGATAACAGCTTGAAGAAAAAAATTAAAATTATTAGGCATCTGCTTAAAACTAATGAAAATGTAATATAAACCGCGTGTTTCAATAACTTGAATTCGTCATCGGAAGTTGGGCGCTTACATCGAGGCCACCGTTTTACAGACCATAATTTGCAGTTTGAGCATTTGATGTGCCCCATTTCTTCAATTATTTAAGCTAGGCTATTGATTGCTTAATTTGCTATTTAGTAACATTAAGTGCAGAAATAGCACGTAGTACAGGATTTCTCTCCAAACATCAATTGGTATACTACAGTATAACTTACCCTGTGATCAAAAAAGCTGCGAGTACGCCACGCAAGCACCCATGAGCCGAGACGGCTATTCTCTTAAAGTGGACAGCACTATATATTTAGAGCATAACTCAAAGCAACAACATCTGTTTATGGCGTTGTTGTACAGTTTTATTTGGACACTTGTTATCCCGACTCCTCCATCCATCGTAAACAACTAAATTGTCATTAACGCGTCAGCCATAAGCAAAGTAACCTACTTAGTGATGCGACCAACTAAGATGCAGGTGTTTTCAAGTTCAGCGAGCATATATTTTCGCACTATTTGATGTATGATGTTTAATTGACTAATAGACTTATGTGCTTAGAGTGCAATTGAGTTGCAAATCATTTCCTGAAAAATTGATGTTACCCATAACCAATCATCACTTCACTTTTCATACAAGAGTTAAAATCGCCATAGATTTCTCGCCGCAATGCAAGTTGTATGGGTAGCAGAAAAGAGAAAAATGACAATTTTGCAGTTGAGGTAATGAATAACTTTTTGCAAATTTGCTTCATAAAAGCTTAGCTAAATCATTTTAACATGGTACACTGGATTCAAGTTTTTCGGGTGTTTTCATAAGCTGATCAAATACATCCGGTGTGATAACCGGTTTGCGTACAATAGAAAGCAATGTGCAAGCTAATTCAGATTAAAAAATCTCACGAATTAAAAGGTATGCTGGCTGTAAGCTTAGTGTTCTTGCACATATTGGCGTTTGGCCTCTGGATAGTTGAAACGTCGGCAAACTGAAGTAATCGGGTATTACTCTGCAGGTTAATTACTACAAACGAATCAGGAGGACGTCGACAAGTAATGCAATCCAGCATGTGTTGCTTAATAGAGCGAACCAGCAATTTGTGGCTCTTAGCTAACATCTTACATGGACTTTTCTCTGAGATCTTAGTACACCGCATCTCAATTTAAACAACGTACTTACTATCATATGTAGATTGAAATATGTGAACCCAAGAGATGGTAACATAAGCGGATAAACAGTCTAGGTTTTGTTTCTACAGC
>OX104062.1:61856762-61912660 GCA_944474145.2 Dicrocoelium dendriticum | reverse complement strand
CCGACTCACGGCAAGACCCTTATACTTACTGCAGATGGATTTCGACTGTCTGTGTCAAGCTGTCGGAAAGTGGATCGGTTTGCCGCAATCCGCATCCTTAGATGTTTGCTGGTTTGTTATATAGAATGAGAAAACTAGTTGAGTAAACGGCTTCGCAAGGCAATTGTCCAAAATCCGGGAAGGTTATTCAAAATTGCTTCCGAATGAATATAGTTAACTTTATAGGCTGCGGCATAGACCTTGGGACAAATTTCCTATCTCCAGCTCGGTGGACGACCACAAGGATTATAACATACGGCTGAGCATTTGCAAAAATGTGGTTGCAATGAAGCATCGATATCTCGAAGAGTTGCTCGCAAACAACGCAGAATGCCTCGAAGAAAATGTTTGCGCACTTGAATCGGCGTCTGACAATCGCTTGTGACCTACCAGTTATAGAAAGCGCAGACAGAGGAACCTTAACCTCTAACAGCACATGGCGTTTTTGCTGTTTTGCCCTAAAAACGAGATTGGTATATGTTCATCAAATTAGGCAGCCTATTGTTTGAGAGCATTATCTTCAAAGACAACAACGGTAATACCAATTAGTACGTATTTGTCTTTACTCACATTGTCGCATAATTTCAAATACTATAAGATGCTCGTATACGAGTTGATAATAATTCAACAGATGTAGCTGAGATACTCATTTATTTGGTAATCAACGCCCTATCTTTTAATCTTTCGCCCCGAAATAGTCATTCAAGGAATGAAAGATGGTAAGGAATTCTTTTCTTCAACACTATGAAAATGCTAATTTCTGAACACGTTTGACATATAGCAAAGCGTTTGTAACTAAAATAAGCATTTTCTTAGTATTTATGCGCCATCCACTGGTCATAATAGAATGAGCAGCACAGGTGCAAGCAAAAATGTGCTGCGGGATCTGATACAAAATACCGGGAGGACCCGATATTCCACCCAGGAATTTTGCGGCAATCATTTACAAAAAAGTTAAACAAAATATTTGCGTCACATCTAGTTCATGGGTCGGCCACACCATGTCACTTTCATACTTGAGACTAGTTGCGTAATGGAAAGATAATAGCATGGATAAAATCAGTGATCACATATCACAATGTAACATGATTCACACAGCTTCGTTTATTCCTAATGCAACATATTTAGTCTAATATGGCCAGTTACGTTATATACTACTTGCGCATACTATGGGTCAGATTTACTTGAGCAACAAAGACGCACCTTGCAACCTTATTTACACAGACACATCCGCATACAGTCGTTTCATTAACTGAGTCTAAAGAGCTGGCCGTCCTGTCGAAGCTTGCAATGACTGTGGAAGAAATTGCTCACATAGTAAAAATACTGGAACAATGCATTTTCATGAGTGAAAAGTATAAGGAGCTTCATAGGAATAGAGTGAAACCAATAAATATAGAAATAAATAACACCTATCGGTAAACACATCGTAAGTTTAATGTTCGAACTGTTTGTTTACGGTATTCCGTATCCCAATTAATTGGGCCAACTGGTATAATGCAGGCAGTGCAATGCATTGTCAAATGAAAAGGTGAATTCACTCAGACTATGAAAGTCGATAAATTTCGAAAGCGTGTTACCAGACATGGACACAAAAAGTGTGAAAATGTTGTGGCTGCGTTCCAACTATATATCTGTTCTGACTTGCTTAATATGGACGCTTCTCCGTGACGAATTTTGCTGAGTTGCTGTAATTGCGAAGATGAGCGCCTGGACTTTGAGCATACGATGCTTTGAGGGAAGAATACCTATTGACGAATGTATTGTCCGCCGAACACTGTTATGCCTTCATTCCAATTGGTTGTGAAATAGAAAAACCCTTAGTATATTTTACCGCGCTTGTTGTGTAGTTACAAATGAAGTAAGGATATGGTTTGGTCAAGGTTGCCAGATCTGCAAAGCGAGTTCCAAATGTAGACTTGAGTAACCCTTTCGAATAAGTGAAGTAATTTGGAACCAAACTTACCAAAAGCATATTGGAAGTGGCCAAATCGTTACCTGTATTGTTTCCTGATTTTTTCGATCTGTACCGGTTAACGTGTTCATGCTGAAGTTGAACCCAAAGATAATGTTTACGTGTAGCAACTTTGTTCCTCGGATCTATTTTACCACACTTCACTTTAATAACAGCCGATCACCAACCGAGTGTCACTGTCATATTAACAATAAATAATAGACAGAGCCTGTTTTTTCCTTTACTTACTCAAAGTTATTTCCTGACAATTGGGTGCAAGTGGTGAAAAACTAAATGCTACATACAAAAACCATAGTTAAAGTTATTTATCTACGTAGGCAGATTTGCTTCTGCTTCGAGCGCTAGGACCCAATTATTCTGGGTATTAAATTTCTGGGTTTTTTTCGTAACACAAGCGGGACTTTTGTATTGGCTTGGCATTTAAGAATGGCGTTTGTCGACTCAGCCTCACTACCGAGGGACTACTCTTTCGAGCTACGCAGACTGTGAGGCAGCATAGCGTACGCAAGTCACACTAACAAATACTAAGCGATGCGTTTATCTCTTAATTGTTACGGATAGCCATGTACCTCAAAAGATAGCTCGCTTGTGCAATTTGTTGGACAATCAGCAATGAACGTGTTTCATATTCTAGGGGCTGGGAACTGATATGCAAAGATTGCACACTTTGTCAGGTGAGCATAAACCTATGTTAACCCTTAAGAAGTTGAATTTTTCTAAAGATGGTAACTAATCCAACTAAACTACAAAAATCGTGTGCATAATGCGTCAAGTTAATCGAGGACAAATGACAGGACATCGATTGCTAGTACCGACTAAATACATGCGCTCCAAGCGGGGCGTGGACATAGCTTGGAATAAGTCCGCAAAATCTAGCATCATTAGAAAGTCACGACATTACGGTAAAAGCAAAGGATTACTTAAAGTTGGTTTCAGAATGCAAAGTACACATACTATGGAAGGTAACGATAATTACTAGGTAGTTTTGTCATAAAATCGTTTGTTGACTAGAGGGATTAGGCTAAAGGATAAAGCGGAATATGGAAGTTTTGCACCTAATTTTACAGTTGCTAAAAATGATTGTTTGTAAACGTACAAACTCAGTTTTAACTGACTTAATGTGATAGCTTTGGGGAAAAAAGAAATATGGGGTCTTTTTCATCATCAAAAGACTAAATGCAGTACGGATTACGTTCTGGTGAGTAGTAGTCTACACCGGTTTAAATATTATATAGACTGGCGTAAAGTAAGAGAATGGACTTGAATTAAGCAAGAATACTAATCCTTTTGCATTTTATTAAATTTTCGCGTTTCGCTACAACTTGGAATACAGCGTTTTATGGGTTATGCCGAACGACATTGACCCGAAGCTACATACGTTTAGTAGATTTGGTGAATTGACTCTGACCGTTTTAATTAGATTTAAGGAAATAATTATGTGCCAACTTTATGCATCCGTCAAGTTTCATTTCTGAACTCAGTTTCACTAAATATGGACAGTACGTGTGAAATATATTAAGTAATCCAGTAAATGTAAGCATATTGTGATTCCATTAGTAACCTGTTTGTTTTAATCCGTGTGAACCAAGTATAATTTTTATAGTCGAAGTTTT
The DNA here is from genome assembly GCA_944474145.2 of Dicrocoelium dendriticum. NCBI lineage: Eukaryota > Metazoa > Platyhelminthes > Trematoda > Plagiorchiida > Dicrocoeliidae > Dicrocoelium > Dicrocoelium dendriticum. The sequence goes on along the minus strand of OX104062.1, from coordinate 61,909,033 downwards.
TATCAAAGCGTAGACGTTGACCGTTACTGTAAGGGAAAAGTCATTTTCATAAATTACGCTGCGTCCTTTCGTCTGGCGTAATGATATACCACAAGAACGGTAAATCCAAATGCATTAATGTCTTGAAATACCATGACTGATGATATCGCAAGTAAATAACAACAAATCTTAATCGCTCGAAATAGACAATGATACATAATACCCTGGACAGTGTAATCTGTTAATCAGTTAAAAGGGAAAAATCGTTTTATTTGCTCTAGGTTACTGTGGATTCAAAGGAAACCAATAAATTTGGTTTTACCTGTTTCTACTTTCGGTCTTAAATTATGCGATTTTCGAAGAAGATGCTTCAGCATGCGCATTATGTTATACTACGCACTTCAAGATATTTACTGCGCTTTCGTTTGGCACATAGAAGACGAATTACTGTTCCGACTAGTGGCACTGTAGTACCCACGGTGTGCATTTATTTCCAAGTGTCTAACTAGTCCGAATCAACACAGTCCATGCATGTCGGGTCTACGGACCGCAAAAGTGTGCTGCGGAGAATATCAGTGATATACTTGGCATTGATTCCTGTTAGGCGAAGAAGCCCCGTCTAAGTTAGTTTACGTTACACATGATATTGTTTATGTAAAACATAGTTTCACACTTTCTGCTCTTAGCACAGGAGAACGGAATTTTTACACTCTAGTCGACTACCAGCCTAGCTACTTAAAAAAAGTTTTTCTATGAGTCAATCTTGACACGCACTTTTCGCTGGGTAAATAAAGCATGAGCTATAAAGAAAGCTCCAATAAAATCTGCGGAATTCATAAAAGCATTTGATAACCCGTTAGCCACATGATCTATGTTAAACACGGTGTGCTTTTATAACCTGTATGTTTGTCTTTTATTTACCAAGTAGAAATTTTTACGTTTTCATTAGTAATTGACAAACGGAAAGCTGGTAAGCTGGACTTATTTTATTGATAGAGGAAAATAGTCATAGTAGATTGGATGAATATGAGAATTAATTGAGTTTTACTAGTACTTGGTAGTGATAGTGTGAAGAACGCCGCAATTCCGAACACCTGCCTCGGTCAAGCTACATTGAAAAAGGTATACAACCCAGTTTAAGTTTATCATAATCTATGCCTAGTATAATGTATCCGAATGCTACACGTTTACCCTTGCTTATGCATGTTCATCGAGCAAACCTCCGCTTCTTTATGCATCATCATGTTTGTACTCATCCGGCATGATCTATCATGTCACTATTACTTATCTGTACATTGAAATACTATGTTCTTAACTTATATTAATGTTAACATAGTTTTGAATATGATATTTTTCGAGCCTATAAGCAATTACTCAAAAAAGCCATTTTACTTTCATCGAATTTTACTTTACACATTATAACAAATAGTTAATTACAGTAGGGCTTGCATAGCTTACCACTGATTTACCAACTTTTAGTAAATTCCGCTAGAGTGGCATTGGATGCATTCGTTTCAGTAATAAAGTTACGCAAATGAAGACAACGTGGTCAATTATAACTCGAGGCCTTTATATGTCAGCTTTCTTGCCTACGGAAGTGGGATCTCTGGGCTTGCCATCAAGCGATCGGCTAACCTTGATTTAAACGGAAAAACATGTCCTGAGAATAATGACAATGAACATTATGAATACTGAAAAAGTGTTATGTTGAGAATATCGTTCTTCCCATGTCATTATCTAGGACGGCTCACTGTAGTTTTTTCTGTTTTAATATCAATTCGTACTTGCAGTACGATCTGTTGAATGCGTACTGTAGATTTTGTCACCGCAACTGAGTGAACTCCGTATTTTTAATCAATGTTTGCTTGCTTTTTATCCAAATGAATGCGAGCAACTGAATGGTCCTCTTCCGGAATTAAGCTTAAACATTTTATAGGACTTTGCAGATTAAACGAAAAAGTAACAACAGCCAAGGTGTATATTAGTAAATATATATTTATCGCTTTTACTTACTTTTGTATGTGTTAGCTACTCGTCAAGAAGTAAGCGAATTGAGAGTTACACCGTTGCCTTTGGTATAATTTATACACTGATATTGGATAACTCTGAAATGTAACAAATTATTATGTAAAGGATCAATGGAGCTTTGTTACAGAACACAGAAAAATACAAGTAAATGCAAAGTACTGTTGAAGAGCTATGGTAAAGGTGCATTATAAAGTGTCTATAAAATTGTGCAACATGCTTGACTAACCAAAAGCTAAGAAGCGGCACATGTCTGAAGTCAGTAGGCATTATGACTATATCCAGGGTTTGTACTGGACTAATCCAATTGTCTGAAAGGTATGGCTAAATAAAAAATATTAAGACGTCAGGGTAACTTCAAGGCCATTTTGAGTAATACATATCTTTAGGTATTATTTACTTGCGTTAGCAGAGCGTTTTAGATATGTGAAATTCAAAATGAGTAATGGATTCTTTGACATTCCAACCGGTTTAAAATTTTGACTTAATCAGCAATTTGCTTTAGCTGCAGTACATAAAATATTAACAACTGTAGTCGGAGTGTACTTAGGATTTAGTACACTGTATATATTTACCAAATTATTTACTTTGCTGCTAATCACGCACATGTGACGCGCTGTAAATTTGTTATGTATTCAGCCTGAGTTGGTAAGGAGCGTAGGATAAGAGTATACCGAGCTTCGTCATAGTGTGTCGTGAAATCTCAAATGCAATGATGGGGCCTATTCGCTTGGGATGCGAAGCTTATTTAGCCAATCATCTTACGGCCTCAAACACCTATCGGGCATCTGCACGAAGGCCGAGACGTCGAAAATTCCGAATGCAATGCAATACAGGCCAATTTTCTGATTTGCTTCTTTTGACATCGTTTCTGTATGCCTCAAATATTCCATTTCGTTTTACACAGATATGTCGATAACGCACTCAAGAAAAGTGCGCTGTTGAAATTATGGCCATAACCGGTAGCATTGATTGGTCTAATGGCGTACGCTTAGAGCTTTGTAACTGGCAGCGTTGGAATAGATCTTTTGTCGGTGGGCCAAGTGCAAACATTATCTTTTTTACTTTGTAAAATTTATGATCAGCCACTGTAGTTCTAGCGTGCGACTACTTTATATCATAGCCAAAATGTATTAAATTTGGAGATAGCAAACTCGTAAAGTCAAACATGCATACAAGAAATCGAGTTGTCCGATTAACAGTCCATTAGGTCCGCCGTACTGGACCTCCATTAGGCCGGATTGCGAAATTAACTGATAGTTGTTTAAGAAAAGTTATAATAGTATCACCGACACCGTAATTCTTAATAGTGGCTACAATGCGACTAACCTGTGTGATGTCCTGCTGCATACTTACTCATTGCATTCGTAGGAATATCATTTTAGATTTTCACCGATGTTATGTGCCGTACTGATGTACCCAACTGATTTGATGCTAGAAGTTATTGCAGTAACTCGGATTCGTCCAAGAAAAACAACGTAGTCACGTGCTAATAATGTAAAAAAACAGTGCTTCTTAACTGTAATTTGAAAACGGCGTAATAATAATGGTTAACCTGATCACAATATAGTCTGTATTGTAGCTGTTGACCAGGGCACAAAAATAATGTGGATGATGACTTGATGTGTCAATACCGAGGCACGCCAGAGGTCATGTGTCAAAATTGGCTTTTTTCAGTCCAAATTTAGGTTAGTGACAAAAAGTTAAAATTTAAAATGTGTATAACTTTTAACCTAGATGTTTGTCCTTACTATTAAACAATTGCTTTGCCAAGGTCATTAATAATGCCACTGCAAAACTGGAGCTGTACAACGGTGAGTTCCTTGTTTGCCGTCATCTTGTGATAGCCGTGAAAATTATTTGGTATAATATAACCTACGTGCTTAAATAGTAACTGAGTCACATCACACATGACCGTAGACTATGAAAATAATTTTATTTATGTTAATATCCTGAATCTGCCCTCAAGAAGTCGCCTGTTTGTATGATGTGTGCAATTGCGAAGATAAGCCATGATGCTACCAAATATTATGCTGATAATTAAAGTTATTGTTTGATATTTCATAAGCTTTAGCAAAATAGCAAGTTTCTTATGTGCAACGTAACACTACGATTTTTTTAAGATCTCGTGAAAATGCTATAGCGGGTTGTTCACTGATTCTTGGGACTTTCTGCATCCGAAGATATAAATGCGCTCGTGCGATCTACATGAAAGATAGTCTCAATGGATTTGCACCTAATCCATATGTATCCATAAGAAGATAAGTTAGTAGACTTGGCGAAATTGAAGTTGAATTATCAACTCTAGTGTAAAAAAAGATTTCGGAGATAAATGGAGTGATTTCCTTATAAGATAGTGTCGGATTGATAAACCGAAATTGTTCGTATGACGCTTTTGAAAATGAGATGTGCTATAGCTTACTTATATGTTAAAGCTGAACAGAATGTTGCAGATGCCGAACATGCACCGCTTAAACACTGCAGCGTGTAGATCCCTGATTGAAAGAAAGGTAACCTTTCCGCACAACTCCATGTAATCACAGTGTCTGTTTCTTAAGCTTAACCATAGTTAGGTCAGCTAATCTCCGAGTATCTTGGTTTAATTTTTCGCAGTGCAAAGAGTAAATTATGTGTATTGATAGTTTTCTCTCCATAATGTCAAACTACGTGTAGCAACAGTTACTGCACATAGATGAACCTAAGCAATGTTGTGGTCCCGGATATGACGTCACACGTTTATATGCTCTTTTGTTTTCTAAACATCTGCATCCATTCAATAACGCACACCATAGAGTAAATTCATTTCAGATTTTAGAAAGACAACAACTACATACAACATTTATTTTCAGATAAGGAACCAAAATCAAGGAAAGTCAAGTTTGCACCAGGAACGAAAATTGATTAGTAAACACTCTGTATCATGTCTTGCCGCCGCCTTCTACGAAAGTGATATTGGAAATAAACATTTAACGCAAAGCGCTGTTGCCAAAATTAGAGCATAAGCTAACCCTTATTTACGGGTGCCATTTAAATACAAGTTTTTCTTAACAAATTGGGAGTCATCGGTTACCAAACAATAAATGCAGGAAGAATGGTCAAATACGTTTTATTCAATTCATGTTGAATTGAAAACCAAACTGTTATATTGTGTTGAAAAAGCCAAGTTACTTAACTATTGCGTCATTACAACCTAAATGGTGGTATAATACACATAATTATTCTTGTCACAACATTAAAGGCAAGGGAGAAAATCTGAATTTAGCTACAGACAACTTACATGTAATGTGTTTTTAACCAGAAAGACGAATATATTAACAATTTACAGAAGAAACTTTTCGGACGGAACGGAATATCTAAAGTTTGACCATGTAAGCATGCGTTAGAATAAAGAGGTTGAAATGATTGGCTGTAAACATAACCAAATCACGCTTTGTGGATATAAGTTAAGGGAAGATATGCCGTGAACCGGATCGCAAAGCCTCTAGAGCCAATTTAAATCATGGTCCGTTACCTATAATCCGGATAACAATGTGGCACATTGTAGGGAAGATTGTTTCAAAGGACATTGACTGCAGGTCTGCAAGTGATGCATGTTGAAGAAGGAGCAACGAAAAGCTACGTGGATCGCAACTCACCTCAATGGTGAAAGCTATGCAAGTTCACTTGTGACGACACAAGTAACAGTATGTTGAGTAATATACAAACATAATGCTGCTTTAAAACATAAAGTGAGTGGTTGATTTAAGCTCAACCGCTGAAATTTTATGGAATGTTCAAAGTGAGAAACTGCAAAGTGTAACTTAACTGTCATTGGAGGAGTGAAGACTGTGACTTTGCTCTTATAAATGGAGAGTATATATTTAGGGGGCCAGTACAGATAGACAAAATCACGAATTTACGGCTCTGTTGATTACTGTTTACGTTTACCGTACACTGGGGAAAATCGTTGTTAAAACGAGAAGGTCGATTCCTCTCATTGCGTAAAATAAACCTACCAAGCTGTTAGTATCTGGCGAATTCAAACCAGAATGGCACTGTTCGCTCGTGGTTTGCAGTGTTTGGAGTAGGTAGCCTCGAAACTCACCGCTCTAAAAGAGGCATTTATTCCGCTGTTGCTAATACATATTGCTTGCGCAATGCCACTTCCAACGCACTTCAAGCAATGTTGGAACCAGCACTGACTACAGAAGTTCAAATGCAATCCGACGTGGTAGATAGCCCTACTATCGGGAAAGGTTTGTTTTCCGACATTGATGATCTAGAAGATGAATTCCGTTGTTTAACACCGTAGCTCACCGACCGTATAGTTTATGCGACAAATATTCAGTATGTTTAAATAAAATTGAAATCCTATAGGGAGAACTATTAGACCTCCGTCGTGCTTACGCCAATCTGCTGCAGGCTAGTTGGCGCACGCTGCTAGCGACCATTGGCTCGGATACTGGTAGAAATATTGGCGCGGACGACGGACGAGATATAAAATAGAAAACCAGTCACCAAAAAATGTATGGCCTAGTGATGGGTTTACATGGTCTCTACCAGCTAAGATAAATCATTAATTATCATTAAAAATCATTCTACTCCTCGGTAAATCAATAGTTGCTTTGAAAAAAGATTATTAGGATTATGTTGGAAGACGTCATACCTAGAGTAAACTATGCAGTACTTTTCTCAATTTGATTGCCCAAATGGATATCTGAGCGATATTTAACTCAAGGCTGCAAAAGTTGACCTGAGGTAAAATTGTTAAAGATTTAGAATAGGAAACAAAGCATGAAACCTTATGACTACTTATTATATCTTGATTCTCTTTGTTTTGCTAAATTCCTGTGAGTAAAATGCTTGAATAGTCTGTAAGTTATGAAAATGTTTGGTTAATGAATATTAAGTGTGAATAAAAACTTAGGGAATTTGTTTGTAGTTTAAACCTTTTAGACACGTGCATCGGTGACGTGTTTTTGAAGCAGGGGTGGTTTGGGCATATATATCGAAGTTTAGAACACAACACATAGAACTACCACGAAGAACCCACGAAAAGGGGTCTGACCATGAAAACTAAAAGATAAGGCCACTAATACCGGATATTCGGACTAACCTACTGTCGGAAAATTTGGAGCCAATGGATGACACTGAAGCGGTCTGCCTTTCATGGTAAAGTGGATTAGCGCGGTGTTTTGTTCACAGACTGGCGAGAACGGACAGGCAATTTACACAATAGCTCTGAAACTCAACAGGGTTAATGAAAATATGTAAAATGTTTATCATGCGGTTGGTAAACTAACGGGAAAGCATGATGTGTTTGAAGCAAGCCTCCGTGCTTCGATTATGGTAATCTGCATAGAAAGATACTAGTTTAAGCCAACTTTGCTTGCTAGGTTAACGTTGGCATTGTTGTAAAGATTAGGGGTACAAATGAAGTGTTTCCACTGACGATAATGTTGGGCGAAACAAAACTTAATGTCTACACTATCTATTAAACCTTAAATCAAAAGCTAAGAGCAAACAATTCTGCATTACCTTTATTTATGGCTTATTTACTTTAGAAATCGCCAAATGCTTAGAATGGGGATTAGGAAAATTATCCGACTCTTCGATTATTAAGCTTGGAAAGGTTTCATATGTTTAACATTGTTGCTGAACGAGCAAATGTAACCGCTGTCCTATATATCCACGGATATATAGTTCACCAGTTTATACGATTAGTGCGGTACTAAATTCATTTAGACTATCAAATGAGGCATAAGGCAGATAAATTCAAAAAGTGCATATAAAGACTGACAACGGGGAACTGGGAAGATCCAACACTATTGCATTTTGTCGATGGCGTTTCGCAAGCTGATGATAATCGTAAATCATAGCTCAGTAGAAAATAATAATGTGTACGTATACAAACAGCGTGTTCATTGTTTGACTGTATTAATATAACTATGTATAATGTTGGGTTTGCAATCGTGGATAGTGTAATACATTAAAAACCGATTACTTATAATTCAAATGACTGTCAACTGCTAGCGTGGTATATATACAATTACGAGTGAGATTTTTGTTTTGGGAGTAGGTTAAAGTTTTTTCCGACACAGTCTACGCGAGCTGACATATTGCTCAAGATCCGAAAGAGCCTAGTATACTTGACACAATCTAGAGGCAGCAACATACGCGGAGCAAGGGATGGTACCGAACAACGGACACGAACAACATTCGCAAACCTTACTCTGGGATAACCAGTTAATATGACCCTTGTCTAAAGCAAAACGGTAGTTAGCAAAAGCGAGATAACAGCTTTAAGGGGAACAAAACGTAAGGTTGTTAGATATTTGCCTAAAACTAATGGAAATGTAATATAAACAGCATGTTTCAATAAATTGAATTCGTCAGCGGAAGTTCGGCGCGATCGATAGGACGCGCCATTATTTAATCCGCTTACATCGAGGCCACCATTTTACAGACAAAACATTTGCAGCCTGAGCATTTGATATGCTCCATTTCTTCAATTCTGCAAGCTAGGCTATTGATTGATTAATTTGCGATTTAATAATATCAAGTGCAGAAATAGCACGCAGTACAGGATTTCTTTCCAAACATCAACGGGTATACTACAGTATAGCTTACCCTATGATCAAAAAGATGCGATAATCAGACACAAGCACCGGTGAGCCAAGAAAGATAGTCTCTTAAAGTGGACAGCACTATATTTTCAGGTCACAAATCAAAGCAAAAACATCTGTTTATGACGTTGTTGTAAAGTTTTATTTGGACATTTGTTATCCCGAATCCTCTATCCCATGTAAACAACTAAGGTGCCATTAATGCGTCAGCGATACGCGAAGTGAACTTCTTCGTGATGTGACCAACTAAGATGCAGATGTTATCAAGTTCAGTAAGCATATCTTTTCGCAATACTTGATGTTTGATGTTTAATTGACTAATAGACTTATGTACTTATAGTGCAAGTGAGTTGCAAATCATATACTGAAAAATCGATGTTACCCATAACCAATCATCACTTCACTTTTCATGTAGGATTTAAAAACACCATAGATTTCTCGCCGCAATGCAAGTTGTATAGGTAGCAGATAATAGTAAAATGACAATTTTACAGTTGGGAGAATGACTAAAACCTTTTTTCAATTTGCTTCATATAAGCTTGAATAAATCCTTTAAACATGGTACATTGAATTCAAGTATTTCGGGTATTATCGTAAGGTGTTCAAATACATACGGTGTAATTACAGTTTTGCGTACAATAGAAAGCAATGTGCAAGCTAATTCAGTTCAAAAATCTCACGAATGCAAAGGTATGCTGGCTGAAGTCTTAATGTGCTCGCACATTTCGGCCTTTGGCCTCTGAATAGTTGAAACTTGGGCAAACAGAAGCAATCGGGTATCAATCTGCATATTAATTACTCTAAACGAATCAGGAGGATGTCGATACGTAATGCTATCCAGCATCTGTTGCGTAATAGAGAAAACCGGCAATTTGGGTCTTTTAGCTAACATCTTACATCGAATTTGCTCTGAGATCTTAGTACACAGCATCTCCACTTAAACGACGTACTTAACATCATACGTAGAGTGAAAGAGATGAACCCAAGAGATGGTAACATAAGCGGATAACCAGTCTAGGTTTTGTTTCTACAGCAACATCTGGAATATAATAACCTTATTGCACTTGCGCAATATGTCTTTCGTCGACAGAGATAGAGCAAAACGAAGCTGTTAATCGCACCTATTAGCTTGACCGAGTTAGTTGACACTAGGGAGTCAGTTGATATGATCTAGTTAGATTCGTCAACCACATTCCATCTTTCAGATCATCAGATTCACCCTTCCGAGCTCTAATGTCACGGGGTCGGTGACCCTCCCTTGAGTTAAATCGCCAACTTCCTCGTGCAAATACTATTAGTGGTCCGCGTCCTAAGTACCTTATCTGAAATCATACCGGCCGAATGTGTTGTGCCCCAAGGCAAAATATCAGCCTACGATGGTTTCTTGATGAGCAATGACCTTGCAGGAAACATCGCTTCAACCTTTTTGCTGTTTGCTGACGATGTCAAGCGATGGCACCGGCTTCAGCCTCATACCGATCAGAATTTACTTCAGTGTGACTTGGGCCTGATACAAGGTGGTTGTTATAGCGGAGGTAAGAATACTCCACCACTCCCCGTGGTTTTGTGAGTTTTATTCCACTCATCCATATTCACCCGGTCCTGTTTTACGGTTCCCCACATACATTTATATTACTTCACCTTTGTGCCTAGCTTCGGTTGACAACGAATCTTTTGCTTAATGGTTTTTCCCTTACTCTATACATTTCGGTCGTTCGTGAGACATCGTATCGATCCTTCGCCCCGGGAATAACTAGCTTTGATTGATCGATTGTCCGCCTTTCTGCATAGCCAGTGTACATGCCCTAATTTGATTCATGTCATCGAGTTGCACACACAGACGTTTGGTGGCCGGTTTGGCGTGCGGCGTGAGCATTATTCTCTACCCGGTAGTTGGTTTTCTCACTACGGTTAGTGGGTGGAAGCAGTCGTGGGGGTCCGACACAAAAGTTTTGTCAACTCGAAATCTTTTACTGTTTAACCCGGACATATATAATGCACTCCCCATACGACACCACAGTACCTATCCTTACAGGTTGGGAAAGCAAGTACTGCGGCAAGCAGCCGTGGAAGGCGATGTTAACGTGATTGTTCAGGATAATTCGGGTTGTTCTGAGCAACGCACAAGTGCCTCGGAAACCGGCAACTAACGCGTCGGCTTGCTACGACCGGAGTTCAGACAACCTAACGTCACTAATTTCAGACATGCTGAATGCATCTGTTCGTCCCCGTGTCGAATACGCAATCCACGCCTGGCAGACATTACTGAAGCACTACCTTACTGCACTGGAGGAACCTCAACGTCAAGCTTCTATGTACATCATTGGAATGCGCCACCTTCCATACGAGCAGAGGTTTAAACATGTAAGAGTGTTCAGTGGGCGGTATCGCAGACTACAAGGCGACTTGATTATGACGTATTTGATTTTACACAATCTAAGTCTTTTGTGTCGCTCATTACTGCAACTCAGCAGTACTACCAGATTTAGAGGCCGCTCGTAGAAATTAGCCGAATAGTAAGGCCATCTGGCTGGTCGTAGAAATTTCCTTTCCATTCCTGTGTGCCAATCAGGGAACACTCACTCCGAATCGGTTGTTTCTGCACCAACGCTATCCATATTTAAACGTTGGTTGAAAAATGCACCCCGAAACTACTATTTCGTTAATTGATGCTAATCTCCGTCTTACACCAAGGAAATACCCCGACATTCTCTTTTTGCCTAGTGCACCTATAGAAACAGCCGGAGTGCGGGGCTCCTGCATTACATAAGGCTATTCTTTTGACGGTAGAATTATGAACTGCATGATTTTGCTGAAGCGGGTTTTCATAACCTACCAGACTACCTACGCAAAGGGGCCTGTAAAGCAGCGCTTCTTTATTCGGACGATACTATTGTTCATTGTTCATTGCAAAATAATGATTCACAAGTAGGATAATCTCAGTTCCATAGGTTTGATAATGTCTATCCAAGCACCCTGGCATCGATAGGCCATCAGCCGGCTTCAGACGTCGCTTCAAGTTGGTAAAAATTTCCTTTGGGGGAACGATTTGCGCCGTCTCCATTTAACCGTTGATATGCCGGCGCTCACTTGTTTTGCACTTTTTCAACAATCTACTGAGTTCGACAATCTTTGAAGTCATTATAAAAGCCGGTTAGGTGTAATTTGTTTAAATGTCTGGGCCGCCATCAGGTCCATTCCTGCAAAACTTGTTGTGTCACTGTTGCTTGGTTGTGTATTTTTAAGTGGTAAAACCACGAAGATAGCAACACTTTTTGCAGGAACGGAAACTAAGCAACTTGGTTAGCGGATAGACTATGCTGTCACAGCCGCCTTTTTGCAGTTTTAGCTCTCTGTAGCGTATGTGGTCCCGAGTTTACGGTAGTGGCCATATATTACTAACGAGTGGTCAGACAGCACTAAAACCTATATTTTTCAATAACAGTTGAGATTTCAAAGTTAGAGTTCTTATTAAGATTAATTATTAATTGCGTTAACCTGAAAGATGCAAGCTAGTCTAAAACATTTAACAATTACTTCGACTTGGTTAAGTTCCACCATCACGTTATGTGTCCGTTAAATGTTCGTTAAATGTCCTAGTGATGTGGCCAAGCAAAGGGAATTGATGCTGTGGCAGTTCAGAGCACTAGAATAAAACACTGAGAACACCTGTGTTCCTTTAACCGAATTAGGATTAAATGATGGAAATGAATTGATTATGTGTATTTTTGCTTCTGCCTGACAACATGTTTGTGCGCGATACCAAGCCAATTGACGAAAGACATGTCGTCATGCTAAGCAAAGTTGTAAAACGTGAGTTTTGATGCCTGTAGTTACCAACTGGAGTCACAAAACCACATTTGTCACTAAGGGTGTGTTACGTTGAATATTAAACGGATGCTATGATCCATTGCTGGTCCAGAGCTGCATTAAATTATAAGCAAAATGTTTTACCAAAGTGACAAACTGCCAAATTGTTGTCCAATAATGTTGTGCATCAGTTTTACCATTTGTGTTAACCAGCATACAGTGTGCAGAGCATGAATTTAGTGCTTAATCCGGCGAAGTTTGTAGGCGTGTCTGAATAACAGCCTATGCTTAGAGCAATATTTAAAAAGAAATCCTTGTTGGTACATTGCTTCATCCTCCTGGACGAGCTTGACACACTGGTTTCGTTGTGTTGTTTCATTGTGCTTGCTCTGGAAGGCTATGTAAAGGAGCCACGCCAGATCCCACTATGTCATGCAATTCCGAGTTCTGCTGCTTAGAAACAACTTCATCTGTTCGGGTCGGTGGATTTTGCTTTCTAATGTGCTTGTCTTGAGTCATCTGAATTTGTTGACAAATTCCCCGCAGGCCAATTCAAGGGACCATACGGTTAGGAAAGACAAGTTTGTTTTGTCAGTGAGTTCGGACTGGTTATCTGACGACTTCCGTAAACAACAAGACGCTAAATATATCCTTCTTCACAGTGTCCCCGAGCTCCAGTCACTAATCGACCTGAAGGTCAAAGCACATGACTGGGATGAATGGCGTTTTATTAGTGAAGTACGCTCACTCGAAAATGTTACCACTAATTCGACATAAAGATTATTGCGATCACCTACCTACAAAGGGCGTAGTCCCCGAGTGAAGGAAGCGTCATTGCACTCCGAACTGATGGCTGAACATGTGAACAAAATGTGGCAAATAAGCGTAAGATGATGCCATTTCAAAACCATGAAGGCAATAGGCACCGGGCCACAGATAGACAGTGAACCATTGAGCAAGCAACTTCCAAAAACAATATTGTCACCGTGTAATTCAGAATGGAAACAATGCCAAAACGCACCGACAAATGAAGGAGGACAGGATGACTAACAGATTGCTAGCGCTGAAAGCTCTATACAGCAACCCGAACTGTCCCTAGGGCTTGCGTCATCCGTCCTAGAAAAAACGACCGGCAGCCGACTCCGCAAATGTCGGCGTAGACCCTCACCAGAAACTAACATTCACAAACATGCTTATGACCACCGATGCCCACACCTGCTTGTATACCAGTGCACAAGGTCTTCTGAGCAAGCTAACCGAACTTCGTATGCGTCAGGTCTCCACGGCTTGGGACCTAGTTATGGTCCCCGGAACATGGCTAAACACGGAGACTATGGATGCTGAGGTTGCACTACCAGGCAGGACTTACATACATGCATTATCCATCTGACCTGCATGTTGATGTCATTGAGGACACAGAAATTCGTCGATTCTCTTTGGTTTCCTATGCACCTCATCATCATCAGCATAAACAGTAGTACATCCGCCATACAATCATGGTGACCAATGAAATAAAGAATAAGAAGTGGGAGAGAAGAGTGACTAACCTGAAAACCTCAATGCCCTAAGCAAACATTCAGGGTCAAGGCACTTACCCCTTGTGTAGACAACATACCGTCACAAACAGCTGACTACCGTGCGAAGGTTAGGCGGCATCAGCGAGACAGGTTCCTTGCGGCTTTCACTGCCCCGCGTCATAATCAGCCATTACCCCGCAGATAATTCAGCACAGAACACACTTTAAACAAGCAACTTGATTAGGAGACGGCAGCAGAAGCGCCACTGGTGTCGGTTGCGAGCCATGTCCTGTAAAGTCTCGAGGCAAGCACTAGGTGAGTCACGTGGACTCCAGCCCGGAAGGCGAAACGGACCAACGGAACCCAGCCTGGTCATCAGTGACTTCATTTCCCGCTGCCAAGTCAACTTCTGTCCACCTCGAGCCGTGCGCCACCCTACACCTGGCGGACAAAACAAGTCCCTCCTAGGTAAGCGGTGACCATGCATACGTAGCAGGTGCCCAAGCCAACGCAACTTATTTAGTGCTATCTGTTGTTCTAAGGAGCTAACATGATTATCACCACCTAGTACTCGCCTACGCACATCATCGTTGCGGATACGCTGATGTCATCCGACTCCAGAAATGCTTTGCAGGCAACGATGATCAAAGACGTGAAGGCGCCTGAGCTCTTCAGACCGAAGGGGCCAATTATCACTATCATAAGGGAGAAGGGCCCTCAATATGGCCTTGAATACACGGCCTTTCAGACAGAGGGAAACTCCCTTCTGTCGCCGAAGATTCCGCAATTTCAAGAAGGCAGCTCTGGCCTTTGCAATGCGTGAGCTGAAGTGAGTTTCTATGCGCCCATCATTGCTGATGCAGTTGCCAAGATAAGTGAAATAACCAACCAGCTCGAGTTCCTCGTTAGCAAGCGTAAGGGGTCATCAACTGGCTAGTGGTCCTGCAGGAACACTTTGCAGTTTGAAGATGCCAAATGCATTCCAAATAATGGAACGACCCTGGACAGGCTATTCAGGGTTAATTTCGCCACCACAAACTCGTCGAAATGCAAGAAGATATCGTCCGAATAATCTAGATTAACTAACCTTTCACCAATCAACACTTCAAAGTCTACATCTTGTGATTCCGCAAAGGAACACTTCATGATAGAATCCACGACGAAAATGAACAAAAATGGGGAAATTTGTCAACTGTGATGAAAGCCACTTATGGCCGAAAAGCTATCCGATTAGACTCCGCAGACACTGACGCGGCCTGTAGTGTTCGAGCATAGAGCATGAGTAATGTTCACATATTTCGTGGGAAGACATTTCAGAGCAAGATTTTCAAACAGAATCGATCGATCGACTGAATCGAACGCACTCTGAAATCGAGGAACACAGCTATTGTCGGTCTGCGGTATGCGTGGCGCTGCTCTAGCACCTGTCGCAAAGTGAATATATGGTCTATACAGCCACGTCCTGGGCGGAAACCGGCCTGCTCTTCTCTAATCCGAGATTCCCGTTCCGCAGTGAGGCGACGAACGATAATCGAGGCCAATAATTTTGTCACAACTGGCGTTATAATAATGCCCCTGTGGTTAGAACAGTCTGTGCGACTGCCCTTCTTGTATATTGCCACTATAATCGATTCGCTCTAATTAGCCGGGACACTCTTCTCCTTCCAGATACATTCGAATAAGGAGGTTAGTGCTTTGCAGAGGACCTCACCTCCATCATTAAATAGTGCAGGTGGGAGGGAATCGGGGCCAGCGGCACGAAAATGATTGAGCGCTGTGATCGCGTTTCGGACCTCGGCCTCCGACGGAGACTCTAGACTAACCGTCCATGGCTCTTCCTGCATCACCTTAGTAAGAAGAGGTACGGGAGCAGAGGGCCAGTTGAACTGATCTTAAATTGTTCGGCCGAAAGAGCCATACGGCGCTTCTTTTTGTGTATCAGCGCCACCGCGCTATCTCCGATTACCTCACGGACGCCTGGTTTTCTGGGTCCAGTGGTGCGGATTAGCTAGAAGAGCTTGCGGTAATTGCCTACTGCCATTGCCTCTCCATTTCTTGAGCCATACTGGTCCACCAGACTTTCTTGTCAGCAGGTAGACTCTGCTTTAGCTCACGCCTAATGGCCCATATTGTCAAATTTTGTGCTCAGAGCCAGCTGGGCTGTGTCTTCTAGATTCCAACTGGTTCACCGACCTCTCAGATATCCAGTGAAGGTGCAGTGACGATGTATAGTGACGCAAGCAGATGTTCCTGCGTCGTGCATGGCAGACGTGATCCTATTCCACTGAAGCTCAGTGTCATTAGGACAATACAGCAAAAGTTCCATACGCAGTGTTTATTGATGGGCTTGCCTGACCGAGGGCTGCGACAATTTCTCTGTTGCCAACTGGAGGAGAAGTTTGATGCGCCTCTCGGCAAATTTCATGGAGAAACGACGGTGTACCAAGGCATGATCAGAGTCGACACAGGTAGTACAGAAAGAGCGGCAATCCAGGATAGAGCCACGCTACCTGTCACTTATGGCAATGCGGCCAATTTGGGTACATCGCTGGCCAGCTATAGGAGGACGCCAAGTGGCACTTCTGCGCCTATTATGTCTAAATGCAGTGCTACTAAGAAATAAGTGGTGCTCCGCACACAGTTACAGCAGACGCTCAAAGTTTTCCGTCCGTTCGGAGTTCGGCCCACAATTACAACCCAGCTGGGCTTCTGAAGAGCTCAGACGCCCAACTTTTGCTTTCATATCCCCTGCAATAAATATTCTACTACTAGTGGAACTGCGTATTAGCGCGTTCAGTTCGTGATATAATGTGTCCTTGACAGCATTTGAAATGCAGTCGGTGGGAGCATAAGCGGAAATCACAAACAAACAGCGTTTTGTACTACTTCGTGAATCAACCTTAGCTGATGTCGTCAAACGGGCTGCACATAAACGGCTGTTCACCGGAATCCAATCAACCAACGACGGCTCAGCCTTGGAGCTTAGAATGATACCTACACCAGCTTGACCCGTGAGTGCTGCATTGGCGTCTCCGGATGCGTGCAACCAATAAAGAGAGGATAAGCCGAGTGCAGTTAATTCAATAACCCATTTAGGGTTATTTATCCTAGTTTCGGAATCACACCACACATCAATACCCTGTGTGTCCAAGGTGTATGCGAGTGCAGCCTGTTGACCTGTTTGTCTTAGAGTGCGAACGTTGAATGTCGGCATGGCAACGGGATAGCATGGCCTTATGAGGGACTTTTGTCTATAGGCGTCCGATAGGTGCTGTGTGATGGTAGCTGCAGTTGGTTTTACTCCAGTGGCACTTCGGTTGTTCTAAATTATGCTGGGAATTATAGAGGGAAGGTTAGTAATGGGGGTCGGGATGGGAGTTAAAGGAACAGAAGAAGAAGAAAGTAGGGGGCGCCAGCGGTAGCATGTTTTACCTTATCCGCCCTGTTGTATGCAGCAGATAAGTCGACGCGTGATAATCTGCGCGACGGTCGAGGCAGGATGAAGTTTATGTTTGAAGAAAATGTCGTGGTTGTATGCACCTAAGATGTGGTGACGTGTCTTTACTAGAAATATTTTAACGCCCTCCAATGTTCCCCTTGCAAATGGATCAGTACCCAGCTTCTGCAATAAAACGTGTCCTGGCATGAACATACAATAACCTTCTTCTGTTGGGGGAATACAAATTGCACTTAATAAAAGTTGTAACATTGCACAGCGAATATTTCAAGGCGTAGTTGCAAGAGGTGATCGCCGGTGTCCCCCTGTACGACCCCGTCGCCTCTACCACGCGATTCCGAACGGGTGACAATCCTCTGTTGTAGACCGTGTGCTCTCCATGCAGGAACCAATTGTGGACATCATGCCCATAGATGCACAACGTGGCCGTACAGATACAGGCATGTTGCACGTTCGTTAAGTTTGTTATTCGAGTACATCAATGATAATAACGTGGAAATCCATGTCGTTAAACATTACGATAGACTCTCCAAGTTCGTTCAAGAAACCGACTAGTCCTTCCTGGCCGAAAAGCTGCCTATGTCACCTGGATGTTGTTAGTCACCCAATTAACTAAGCTAGTGGCAAATGCGTCGGAAAGTAAGTTCCTTCGCCCGGAGCAAGTGAATCCGTTCTTGAGGAGCTGTACTACAAAATGCGTGACCTAAAGTTATTCCGCCTGGTGCGCCTACAAAGTCTGTCCAAGTAAGCTGACCTCGGGCGCTTACACAACCTAACAAAATACTTGCGTCAAGTTAGTCCGGGAAGACCAACTCCAACACCAACAAAACTTAGCGGCGAAATTCAGTACAAATCCCAATTTGCCGTATAGACACGTTAGCATGCTCCTCAGAGTACAGCCCGGGATCCACGTTTTACCTGCAACGGATGGTCTTGCGCACATCGCTCAAGATGTAGCCAAGGTGATTCGCTAACACTTCATCCATACTTTACGGAGTGAATGCTCACTTCATCCGGCTTTTGAGAGCTTCCATCGTCACCAGGGTTAAACCAGGTATTGTTCACGACTGCCAATGTCATGAAAAAGCGAATGTCATGGCGTGCACATATGTCACCTGGCGTGGAGGTCATCAAAGAGAAGGCATTAAAGACAGCGGTCATAAATCTTGCCAAACCATTAGCTCGGTAATTGCAACGTTATCTCGACGAAATATACGTTCCAACAATGTGGAAACATGGAGTAGTCACTCCTATTTACAAAAGTGGTAATCCTTTGGATCCCTCGAACAACCGTCCAATCACTCTCCTCCCAATTTTATCAAAAGTAATGGAACGTATAATAGCAGAAACGCTCATGGGATATCTTGTGAGCAACAACGTAGTGCCACAACAACACGGATTCCACCAAAATTGATCCCCCACTACAAACTTGCTGCTAGCCCGAGCAAGCTGGACAGTGTCAGACGAGGCCAGCATGGGAGTCGACGTTGTCTACCTGGACTTCTCGAAAGCGTTCGATCGTTTGGACCACCGCATTCTCCTGCACAGTCTTCGAATCTATGGCATCGGCGACTTCCTCGCTCAACGTCAACAGCTCCATTGCCGATCCAATTGCTGTCTAATGTGGCGTGCCTCAAGGATGGGTATTGGACCACGTTTATTCTTCACATTCTATAACAATGTTACCAGTGTACTGCAGTCGAATTTATTACTTCTTGCAAAGGAACTCAAAATTTGGGATAATATCACGACATCGGATGATACTTTGGCGTAGCAGAGCGATCTCGGCAGGGCTTATTCATGGTTAGCTCACCACCGGC
Organism: Dicrocoelium dendriticum; assembly: GCA_944474145.2. Lineage (NCBI taxonomy): Eukaryota > Metazoa > Platyhelminthes > Trematoda > Plagiorchiida > Dicrocoeliidae > Dicrocoelium > Dicrocoelium dendriticum. Next base: position 61,889,820 of record OX104062.1, on the reverse strand, counting down.
TCTTGTTCAACATGACCAAGTTCAAAGCCGTAATCAAACGCCATCAGCTTATCTATGAATATAGAAATACGGACCAGCAGTTAGAAGGCGCTTCCCAAGAAAAGGATATATGCTGACGTTGTAGGATGAGGTTGGTTGCTCGTGACAGGTAGAAAGGCATTAATAAGTGCCAATCAACATCGTGCATTCCTACGGAGGGCTTTCGGCAAATTTTAGCTCTTAATCTTCCAGCAAACACTGAAAGCTTAACTGAGACCTCATGTGGAATATGCGATCCAGGTCTAGTGCCCCTTGTGCAAGTACGACCTCGATACACTTGAAGCTCTATGACGTAGAGCGACCAAACTCGTTAGAGGATTTTTCATCCCTCCTGCTTAAACGGACTTTAGTCCCTGAGATTGTGCGGTGGTGAATATCGAAGTCTGCGAGGAGACCTAATCATGGTTTACATAACACTGACGAACCCAACTTGCCCATGTCGCAACGTACTGAAGCTGAGCCAAAATACCAACCTGAAAGGTCATTTGCTCAAACTGGCTACGCATTACAGTCGACTTGATTGGCGATGAAACATCATGTCCTTCCGTATGTCCCGTGCTTGGAACGCCCTACCGAATTACCTTATCCTTGCCCCTACATTAACTATTCAAAAAGCGCCTTGATAAAAAGCTTTCCAACTTGCATTAGTTGATTTTGTCCGTTCCACTTAGATGACGAAATAATGAGGACCTAACCATGGGATTAACGGCCATCTCCGCAAACTGTCGTTGGGGATGCATGCAGAAGTGTCCATGTGATTAGCCTGGATGTAGCTAAACTGGATTAACATAACTCATCTGTCAAATGAAGAAACAAACGAGTGAGCGTAGTCGTTTCCTTTTTATTTATCTTGCAATTACTGAAAGATGAAGGCTCTCTATACTAATTCACGTGTGCACATCACATCCCCAATTAAAACAATCGTTATGCAGTAGTGCATTAACCTTGGTGGACGTTTCAAGTAACGATTTACTTACTCGATGATCCTTGAACTTTTAATTTTTACTCAAACTATCCCACGGGGCTTGTCAAGCACATGCTTTTTACCCGTGATAAATCCTTGTTCATTATATTAGTCACAGTAAGTAAATGTAATGGAGCGTATGCTCTAATTGGCTCAATGCCCCTAAGTGGACGGTATACTGTGTAATATAGGACAAACAGCATATCAGGCATGCATTCTGTGGGATGCCATAAGCTTGGTGTGTGAATGTGCGTGCGTAGTTTTATGTTGGCTTTACCTCCAGTTGTGTGGGTTATGGCTTGAATGTCAGTACATTTGCATACATCACCCCTAGATTCCATCACATTCCAGGCGGAAATCGATCCACCGGTTCACAAAGCGTGTTATCGCCTCGGCAACGTTTCACTAGCCTGTGTTTACTTCGCTCTGTGTGGCTAGTTCTTTGTCTGCGCCCAATCCGGTCCGCGCCGCGTTTGATGTGTTCAAACACGGTAACCGAAGGTGGTCTGGGAGCCGACAAATTTAGCACGCCCTCTGAGAGTTTAACATCGTTTTGGCTTCCGGAGGATCGAATTACGGTGGCCGGTTGCCAGTGTGTTTCTTGTTGCCATTTATTGTTGACCAAGTCATTTTCTTCAAAACTCGCATCTCCTTCACCTTATCTGAAGACATTGACCTCTGTCCCACTGCTATCCCCACCTTTGGATTAGGAAACAGTAGAGTCAGGCTTGTCCTGATGTTGCTGCCAAAAATCAGCACTGAGGAGACTTACCCGCATCCTCAGTGGGTGTGGAACGGTAGGCAACTAGGAAACGGTTTAGCTTTGTTTGTACGGTCCCTACACACTGTTTCAACAGTTCTCGTTTCACTGTCAGTACCGCTCACTCTTCCAACCCATTTGTCGCTGGATGTAAGGCGTCGATTTTAGTTGTTAGTAGTTAGTGACTAATCGGTTGAACGCCTTGCTAACAAAAGGGGACTCGCCTTTGTAATACCTTATGTGACGAATGATGAACGAATCATAACAATGATGATTTCGGACGTCGCTTGCGTAACGTGATACATTTCAACAAACTTGGAGTGGGGGCCGATGCATAACAAAAATATTATTCTGTTAACTGGGCCAAAGTAGTCGGCGCGGATCCTTTGCCACGGCATGTCGGGCCATCACCACAGATGAATTGGACTGGGTGTTAATGCGTTGGTGTGCCTGATAGGTATCACAATTTATTAGTGTGTTCTAGAGATCTGAATATATTCTCGGACTCTAGCCGTATCCCTTCGCCAGTGCTTTCATTCTTGGAACGCCTGGATGTGCGTCATGGAGCTCGTGAAGGTTCGGTGCCCGAGCCTTTCTACGAGTGACAAACGAGGGAACCCCAGGATTCACAAACATCGAATAAGCTCAGTCAATTTATGCGTGTTATAAATGGTTGCAAATCAGTGGTTCCTTCGACAGGCCATCTATTTGTTAAGCTTTCTTTGATTGTTGCAGGAATTGGGTCTCTATCTCTTCAATTACGGATTGTGGAGCCTTTAGATGCATCGCATCTATATGTTACATCAGGTGACCAAATTCACAGGAAGAAGCTGGCAACTGCGAAGAAATGCAGCGAATGGACGGTTCAGAGCATCAGCTGTGCGAATACTGCTAAATAGAATGAAGGTAATTTTAGAAATATGCACGCACTAGGTCAGAGATCATCTAAGCATTTCGTGAAGACTTTTGTTGTCTAACTTTAGTCACTCGTAACTATGGTATCAATGGCTTGTGGTATGTATGAAGTTCAAAATAACTCCACCGTAGTTACTGATGTAACATTCTCACACGGAAGATTACGGAGAGGGCATACTTGCCTAGCTGTGAATAGTTTCTTTCCGCTGGTTACGGAGTGGGTGATGCGAAGGCTAGGGGCCGCAATGTTTGTTCATTCATGCGTTAGCACAGGACCTCACCCTCACCCAAAGAAGAAGCGTCACATAAGAAGACTACTGATTTACATGTTTCGTAATGAACTAACATTGGTGAGGAAGCGAGGGCTAGTTTAACTTTGGTTAAGACATACTTTGTCGACGACTCCGAAACCACTGTACGTTTTTAAGGCATAACTATTTCAGAGGAGATAACATAGTGGATGCATCAGGTAAGAAACGGTGGCAATGTGATAGAGTTCCTAGAAACGAACTGAGCTTATTAATATTTCTCGGTTTAAGTCATCCTAAAAAGGGATTTATCTTGCCATCTAGAACATGTAACCCGACTTTATCTTCAATGTCCAAAATAACACACAGATAAAAGAAGGAACCCTTAATTTGACATTCGTAATTTAACTCGAGCTGTGCACATATCTGAATGCCAGTCTCATTGCCTTCCATAGTTTCAGTTCGTGATCTTATGGGGACGTTGATTGCCCATAACGCTGGTATTATTGTAGTGCGTTTAGAGGAGTATTTAATGTGTTAGCACCGACCGATTAAAGCTTGGCCTTTACTCTATTTTTGAACGGGGTGGTGTTATATCCATGGGTAGCGCCATTACTTATTTTCGCATGCTTTTGATAAGTCTGGCTTGTATCCACTGGTTTCGTCAGCTTGATAAATATTGTTATCCGATCCGTTGTCTGGAATTTATTCTATTGTTACTGTTCTAGCGTATTTGCTTACGGAACATCGTTTGGTTCCGGAGCACATAAGGAAGTCCGCTGCGACTTAAATACCAGCACATCAGTTCCCTTGGTGTTATCTGAGGTTAACATCTGTCCCACCACTCGGGCCGCATCATTTGTACCTTGGCCATATGCGTAGCCAAGAAAACGATTTCACTGAGAAGCTTTACAAAGCGAGTGGTTAGCATTGTGCTCCTGGTTGTAAGTGGTCTCCTCGTGCACTATATCTTGCAGCTTAGGGAACATCATGTAAAATGATGGTCAAGGCTGCATATTCCTTTCAGCAGTCTTCCAATTCATTCTGCTATGGTTTACCAGGAGAATGCCGAGTGTGCACGACCCACTCAGCAGGCAAGCTTTAGTAAATAGAACTGCTTCTGCTTTGTCTACGGAAATCAAAAAAACTCAAAAGTCTAGAACCAATGTGATAATGTGTATTTGAGAGACGTGTGACACTCATCAAGCTGGGGGGTTTAGCTACAAAATCGGGGTTGTCATATGTGTAGTTCTACTAATTCACCTCTTTTCAGCAGTAGAGCCTAGCCACGTAAAAATTTACAATCGCACGGAAACTCAAGCATCCGGCTTGGCATCATTCGGTTATTGAATAAATCGCCTCGAGGCCGTTTGTTTCTTACGCAGCGTAAGTTCCTCTTGATGGTCATGTCTATAATAAATCCCGGTCATTTTACTGCAACACATCAACTTGCTAAGTACTCCATGCAGCGAAACAAGTTGGCCGGTTGTGCTTTCCACGCAAATAAGTTGGCATTGGCATTGTATCGAATTGGCTGCGTCCGTTTCCTGATTATTCTGTCACTACGGTATTTACAGGACAGCCACAGAACACACATGAGGCGGAAGTGTCGTAGACGTCTTGCGCTTAACGACACATCTCTATCCACACATATTTTACCGAGGTGAACCAGAAGTAATTAGACTGACAGCAAGTGAAAGGGTTTCATGTTTCATCTGAATAGGCGTAGATACGAACACAGAAATATTCTTTTCTGACAAATTCAAGTCATACCAGCGCAGTAATGAATATTCAGCGATAGCACTATGACAAGGACAGCTATATTGATGAAAACGTGTAACACTAATATATGTGAGTCAGTCAGTTAAAAAACGAAGAGGTAATAGCATCGAATCATTTTGACTTTCAGTTGCTGTTGACCTAAATGTTGATGCCACGAAAAATAAGACTACTATGTATTAATTGATGTACCATAGGCGTGTGGGTGAGCATACATGCCTATTTGGGTTTGCCTGGTCGAGGAAATAGTGATGCATTCCGACAGTGCACAATTGAGTGGTGAGACACATCAGTGAGTATTTTAGATGACAGTTTTCACAGGAGTGAAGGTGATTGTGTGGAAAGTTTCCAGTAAACTCCAGTGTTTAATGCTGGTAAATCGGATGAGATAATTCAATGACGTGCTGGTCATTTGGAAATGCCTATTTAAACTCCTGGAATATTCGCAGTCGAATAATATGTGCACTGTTATAATACACAGTTAGTGATGAACCATAAGGTAACGTAAAGAGGCAAGGAAAAATAATTAATTCAGGTGACAGAGAGACGGTCTCCTGAATTTAGTGGATGATTCCTTCAAGGGATGTGAAGGCATCAGATCACGAGTCTGCGTAACTGTCAGATATTCCACTGATGCACAGGACTTCAAGGTGGCAACACTGACGCAGAGATGCGGGTGTACGTGAGGACTTGCTGATAACGACTTTTATTGGGCAGATATAGAAGAATAGCTTTCTATTTCGATGATTACATTAGGAAGCAGCGAGGTTTTCAATGAATTATTGCAACTTAACCTATGAATTTGGGGTGTGTTTGTAATCACTTAGAACCATCTGATGCGCATATTATAGCAGGTTGACTTCCTGTGGAAAGGGGATTGGGATAGAGAAGTGGAAAAATGGGAACAAAATAGATTCCCGAATAACAGCGAAATTTATGGTAATTCATTGTCGAATACATAATAATGAGAGCTCTATTTCGGGTGCAAGTAGAAATTAAATCCATGCAACTTTATCGCTACCCGTGCTAACCTAATCTTTCTTCAAGTTAATTTGTAGCATTTGAAAGCGTCTGACATACTTTTAGACTGTGTTCACCTATGTGAGATTTCATTGCTCTTGTGCAATCATTCTCGGAGTAGGTTTTTGATGACTGTCCATAATACCGGTATCTCGGTTTGAACATTTAGTTGTTTAGTTGTTTACGATGCTTAGAAAGTTCTTTGAATACGTTTCGTCACTAGTCGTAGTGACAGCATCAGTGTAGATTTTGTCACAGTCTGCTGGCGAGAAATTGTACCATGCTAATCCAGGACTGATGGTACTATTCACTGTGCAGTTTCTTATATGGACTATCGTCAATAGCGATGAAATATACACGCAACAAAGATTTGAAATGTTGCACGGATTCGGCCTCTACGAAATGTTTTGAAAACTGTTCCATAAATGCCAGGTGGAGAATGCTTTTATGTCCGGCACCAGACGTTTGTACCGATGTCCGCGTGTTCTCCATGGCATTCGCATGTAAATCAATGGCCACAACCTAACGTTACCAGCTAGAAGTAATATTCAGTAAGCAGTGATGCGATCGACTCTCAGCGGACGCTATCACTAGTTGTAGAGTTCTAGTTTCTGACATCGTGATTTGTACGGTAATACTTGTAAACTCGGAATGAGTCAGGTAGATATGTGTTGAACCCGTTCGATCTTCTTTGCCATACCTCGGGTGACTGCAGACTATGCAGGTGAGCCAAAGTCCAGAATTGGTCTTCTAATGAAAGCAAAGACCAAGTAGTGAATCCGCGCCTGATTAAACAAAGCATGCACGCTTTTGCCGTGATTTTGTCGTTCTCTAAAGGAACTTCAAGTGGCCGGGCAAAATATACACCTAGGTCCTTTGTAAGTAGTAGGGGGATTTGCTAGGTTTTTCTCTAGTTTTGTCACATGTGGACACAGGCGGACAGCCGCTACACATCCAGGAAAGTGCTAAATCGTAATTTTTCCTACTAGTACTCGTCGGTAGCGCGCACCCGCCGAATTCTGCCGGATTCGAACACACGAACTTACGCTTGCTAGTCAGCGAGCTATGTCACTTAGTCATGGGCGACGGCAGCGGACCGCCATGACTGATATCTAACTGCGACAAAGCGCGGCTCATCCTCCAATGTCATGCAAGTTATGAACGTGCAGCTGACAGGGTTGGCCCTCAGAGCCAAGAATTCCTTTGTAACCGGCCAATAACCAAGGTGCCATCTAGGCTACCAAGAAGACGACTGCTTAATAGTATGTATAGGGAGATTTGGTAGGTAGGTTGGAAAGATTCGTCGTAGTTAGACTTAGGCAAACAGTCACTACATACTCAGAAATGCGCTAGGCCACAGGTTCGTTCTATTGGAACTCGTTAGTAGCACGCACTTCTATAACCTGCCCTACTCGGACCCATGAGCTTACTGTTGTGGACCAGCGAGTTATGTCACTGAGCCATCGGCGACAGCAGTGGACCGCTATGACTAGATACGAGGGCCAACCATTCCCATGCATATTCATTAGATTATAATAGTGGAGGATGAGCCGCGCTTTGTCGCAGTTAGATATCAGTCATGGCGGTCCGCTGCCGTCACCCATGGCCCAGTGACATAACTCGCTGACTAGCAAGTGTAAAGTCGTAGGTTCTAATCCTGCAGGATTAGGCAGGTACGCGCTACTGACAAGTACCAATAGGTCGAAACGGCCGTCTAGCACTTCCTTGGATGTGGGGTGGTTGTATGTTTGTGTCTAAATGATACGAACCTACAGAAAATTACCTAGATTCTTCAGGAAAGTTATCTTGAGTAGCAGTTTGCAGTTAATAATGTATCCGCAGCCAACATCACTCTTCCTCAGCCTCCTGAATACCGAGTTGCTTAAGTGGAAAGGGATTCGGACTACCGCCGATCGGATGGGGAGAAGTATGTAGTCTTGCTAAATTAAGCCGCCGTTGTTTGGGTTGCTAATCACTACCTAACTATTCTGGTCTTCTGCACAGGGAGCTCACGGTGATCAAAGAAGCTGAGGAAGATCATTTATGTGGACCATGAACATAATGATCCAGAGCAAACTTTTCATGGAGTACGCCAATCGTGGGTGGATATCAGTCAGTTAGATAGCCGTAATACAGTGGTGACGAAACGTTTGCAGTCAACCTGCCGAGCTCAGCGAACAATCAGCCAATCAACTAAACAACCTGAGCTACCAACATTTGCTTCTATATCGCAACCAATAAGTTCGCCTAACGAGCAAGTCCTGGATATACTGGATTGGTGAGTAACCAACACGGCATAATCTACCTATGCAGAAATATGCCATAGGATTTACTAGTTAAAAGCTCTACTTATGACTATGTAAATTACGTGGACATATTTCCTCTAGTACACTGCCTGCAATTAATATTTCCTAGTCACTAGCAGGTTGGTAATGCGTTAGCTGCCGAATATTAAACCATGCTGTGCGTGTATCCGTGGAGCTTTTTATTATAACAGCCGGCGTATATACATCTTCAAAAATTTATCCATAACCCTGGCCAAAATAGGTCTCAGACCAATCCGCCTGTAAAGGTCCACTTTGGTAGGGCCACCACGAATTGTGTAACATAAGTAAAGGTACTAAAAAATCGCGAGTATTGCTATCATCTAGAAGGCCAATATGCCTGCGTTTGTGTTGGCTTTCGAGTGGTTAGAGCGCGGAGCGAAAAGCCAGCTGAGTACTTTAAATTGGATCGTGAGTGGTTTGAGGGACCATTCTCCCACGAGTAATTCGTTCAATTATCCTCAAGGACACCAACGTCAATGTATGGACCGATAAGTACATACTAATTTCTTTAGTGTAGTTTGATTCCGACGACTCGCAAATAGTCGTCTACAATGGATTTATGTTGACACATGGTGTAAATCTTATAAGAAGCTGTATTAAGAGAGTAACATATTATCTAAGGATTATGGGAGGTAGTCTGTCCGGACAGGAACATTTGCACTAGGTTAACTGTATGCGTTACTTACAAAATGCACAATATATAGGTAGTAAATTTCGATGTAGGGGTTTTATCGTAGGAAATAGTAGGTGTACGCTTGGATCGTTGTCCTTATCACAAAACTTGTGGTTTAACTTTTCCACATCTAAAGCTGCTTTTGTGATCCAGCAGATGATTCCAGTTTTGTTCCTTATCATTTTCCATAGTTATTGGCTGTTTTTTCCATCGATATTTGGGACTTGATACTATTAGGACAAATCATTCTGCTTCTAATATCCTTTAACAAGGACTTTACTAAAGCAGTGTCTTTGTGATTGGAAGCTTTTTCCGTGAGTATGTGCAGTTGTTTAAGGCAGTGTAACGAGATCTTGTCGTCACTAATGATTACCAAAGGACAAAGAAAGCGAATAGGTTCAAAAAGCTGGTTAATAAATCAGAGTAACTCGACACATCAGGTTCGTAATATAGTTCGAATTGTGGAATTAATGTTTTGCTAACTAGCTTCAAGTTGTGGAGAAGATATTTGATTTGTGTTAACTCGCCATATTTGCAGCTGATATTAACCACTTGAATGGTTGCAAAATATATAAGGGAGGAGAGTTTGATGGTGGTCTGGTCGTAGATTCCAAAGCAGGTTTTGTTCAGCAGATTAGTACTAATACGACAGCATGCACTATAGTATGGTATGCCTTTGAGATATTCAAAGTTCCGCAAATGCAATGGATATTCGCATTGATCGAAATGGGTATCTTGTTAGAACTGTTTTTCCTTCGAATTACAAACGTCCATCCTGCACAGGGTTTTTATGTGGAACTACTTCGTTTCTACGTCTTGACCTTCAGTATTTGAATGTAGACTGGCAACAGAAAATTGCTAAGATCACATTTGCGAACATGAGCCGATTTGTATAAGGTTGCGACTATGGGTATTCATGACGTGCATGGCACAATGAAAAACACACGCACATTGAAAACAACAAGCGTGGGATAATGTAATGAAATCACGCGTATGTGTTGATAAATACAATGAACAGGAATCATAAAGCACGGTAGACTATGAAGGTCTCACCTAGAATTACACTACCAGGTTACTGGAACGTAAGCAGTTCCACACTGGATTGGACCACAGTTGGAGAATAGCAACTTCACGAGGATCGCGCAAACCATCACCACCGCAAAAATGATTAGCATTCTCTTGTTATCGTAAGATTGAGGTGGGTACCTCGCCAACATCCGTATGATGTACAGCCAGGCATTGCATGTCATACACCTGGTTTAATATGCCAAACGCATGTTCCATATACAATCAGTCGAGTTTAGCATAACAGGGTAAAATGAACATGGCTGAATGAAGCATATGCAAAGAAAATTGCAGCGAATTCCGTCCGTCGGGGGACTTTGGGCTTAATGGGCTTTCTTTGCTTCCACAATTTACTATTGTGCTTAGGCCTCATAGTGCTTCTGTATACAAATGTGATCGGATGATTCGCTGATTCTGTGTTTGTGACTTCTTATAATTCGTATTTGGCTGAGTGCTTAATAGGAAACATGTCCATTAAAAAGGCAAGATGTAAATAAGCATCAGGTTTATCTCTTATAAAATGCACAGTCCAGCTCCAGTAACAGTGGAATAGATTTCCAAAATACGGTGTAGTAGAACTTAATTCTTGACACTGGTATGTAAACAACCGGAATGGCGTTATCAAGGAACAGTTAGACCGAATATTATCCGGCATCTGACATAAGTTCTAAATCGGCCAATTTTAGGATGCACAGAAAAACAACACTTCTGAAGAACTAAAATTTTGGGAGCAAGTGATAATTCCGAAAATGGGAGTTCATTGCTATGTATTAAGTTATAACATGGTTTATGAAAGGATTCAAAGCCCAAGCTGGACTGAAATAATGCAAAACAGTGAATATCAGTTGTCAGCAAAAATAGTGTAGATTACCTATGTTCAAACGGGTTAGCACCATGTAAACAAACGAGGTGTCGCCCAAGTATGTTGCAAAAACTTCAATGCATTAACAGGTGAGATTCCGCCTCGCAGATGCTTTGAAATAGCACTGCGGAAAGAGCAAATTGAATGATAACATCGGCGTGGAAAGCGAGTGCACAAAACTAAGTTTATATGATGCTTGGCTTTACGCGGTCTATAATTTTTCAGCCAATTGCTTACATACGTGTTTCAGATTTTTAGTTATGGTAAACATGTTCTTCTACAGAACTCTCATGATGACCCGTAACGCAATCTAATTGCATCCAGCGTTAATGTATCAATCCCAAATTGGTCAATAGTACAATATAGGGAAACAAATGGTGTGATGCAGTCTGTATATATGGGATTGATTACTCATTGGTAGGTAAGATTTAGAAGCGTACTTGCCCCAGGATGCCATTTGAATGCATTCGGTGCCATCTACTTATGTCTATGGAGGAACGCGGTCATATGAAGCAAATTGAAAGTGTTATGGATGCAATCAACTAGGAAACAATATAGATGAGCAAATAGATGATATAAATATAATGTGCGTATTAATGCAATGGATACTTAAGCAACTGGGAACTGCGTCCGCACAGCATTAGGTGCAATGCGAAGTTTTGCTGTGTTTATAATCGTCTAAAGCACTTAAGAACAATTTAGAAGGTAGAATAGCTTACTGCACATTTCTCATGGTAATCGTTACTTAAGGAAGCATCCGTTTTGATCTGTAATGCTTTACTATTGGCCATAAGCCTACATATTTAGCTGCCGATGGGATGACAACTGCACAATTTGTCAGAATCAAGTCTGGGATGTTTGGTTCGAATCATCATCTAGCATGGGTGCACGCGAGAAGCAAACATTTTAGCACGCCACAATGCAAGCCATGGTAATTCAGTAAGCATAATATTGGACTTTCGTAGGACAGGTTTGTTAACTGCGAAACAATGGAGACTAGCCCAACAATCAGGTTACCAAGAAGATAAGGACATTTAAACGCAAGCAATTTTCACATTATAACTTCGATTCAGCTAACCGCATTTGTTTGATCGTGTTTGTAGTAAAAAAGAGGACCGTTATTCACGCTTGCTTGGGTAAATCACCTCAGTTATTAATTTCGTTTTCGTCTTTTTTGCTCTAAATTTTTAGTTCAAACACTTACGATATTAATCGTTGTAGAAACAAGCACGTTTGCTTTGCGGTAGACCACTAAAACCTCGACCTTCTTAGAAAATCCAAAGATAATATGAGTGTATTTGTACTCCTGTATTCTCATAAACGAAAAGTTGATTACTTCGAGACAGTTTTTGAACTTACACCTTAATACAACTCATGTATCTTAGTTGCACTTTTCTGAACTATATTTAAGAGGATCTGATATTCTACCGGTTACGAAACTTGTCTCAGGTTTCCAAAAACATTTATTTATGATAAAGAATTTTCGATATATGTAAAGCGGTTATCGAAAACAACGAGGCAGTAAATCAATATAATATATTAGACTTCTCGTTGCCAAACACTAAAAGTACTCTTTTTATCGTTTCTGTCACGGACTGATATTCTCCCGGACCAACAACTGTCAATAACGTTAATGCTACTGTAGTAGCTGGTGTGACCTAATGACCCGAAGATGGTTAGCTTCATCTTCTGTTGTTTTCCATTCATATGCCATGCATCCACAACCGTATAGTTGTGAAGTTCATTTACGGTTACTAATATGCTGTTGAGCGTATTGTGCGAATAAACGAAAAATTTGTGGAGATATGGAAGTCAACATATGAATTGTCGTTTGCTCAAAAACAAAATTGACTGCACCTGTGGATGACCCTCAGTACTTTACCTGTCTTGCAACTTGTCTGCAGGTAAACAGCGCCGTGTTTGTGTGGTCGGATTATCGCTGACTGCAGCATGCACTTACTGCTCTTGTGCTTTACGAGAAAAATTAACATTTTGCTGATGGTGAGAATCCGATGCTTCTATGCATAGATATGTATGACATTTATTGTGTACCATGATATATCGCTTCGGTTTAAAAATATAATTAGCTAGCATGTATTTGAACAATGAAAACTTAACTAACATTTGCCTGCCATAACGTTTCTTTAAATCTGGGCGTCATTCACATTCTCCTAATTGGTAGGCTCAATGAATCTAATGAAACTATCAGGGAAACCAAGCGTAACTTGGTGGAGTTCATCATTTGGATTATTTAACTGAACAAGACTCCCTCAACTTCAAGCATTTTCTATTGATGTACCAGAATTCTTGGTAATGAAAATTACTATGTTTAAACAATAATAATATTTTCGCTACCATAAAAGTTGCCAGAACTACTTTTCACGGATTTTTCCCCAAGTATAGAGCTGACAACCAATAATGGCTGGATAACTGTACATTCCACTAGGCTGTCTTCACTCAAAATAACCGCATACTGATTCTGTGTTTCAAATCACTTTTCAACACTCACACTCGCCTTGACCTGTTACATGCCTGATATATCCGGGCTAATCTTTGTATTTATTCCCCTTCAATTATTTAGTAACAGCGCAACCATTTTAAACTTCGCACTGTACCCTCATTTTCCGCTTTCCTGTCTTAGGATTTGGCTTTACGTTAGCACAGAGCCCCGCTCGATCCGAGTTTTATTTCACTGATCTGTATGTGCGAAAACCGTAGTACGTAGACAGTTGGCTCAACGGAACTGGAACGATGTGGCGCATTCAAAATGAGGACAGATAAGAAATGCAGCTTGTTGCCTAAGATAGTAGTGCGACAGTATTTATTTTCCGCAGTGTCAGACATTCGGGATAGAGACGCATTAAAAGAAACTACGAAAGTCAGCTTCTCCGAATAGAGGGAGTGGCACAACAGTATATATTGACAGGAAAGTACAGTAAATATTATAATAAGTGTACACTACTTCAGTGATCTTCGAAAAGCTTTGCGTGGATTGTCGTCGCACAACACATATTACAGCATACAGAACGGACATACCTTTGCAGCTCTAAAGTTGTAGCATGTTTAATTGGGCTGTGCAAGTGGGCTTTTCTATAGTATTGTTACAGCTGAAAGGTCCAACCCACAACAATCTTCCCTCTAAAGCTCTATTGCAGCGCATCAGTTATTTAAACGCCCATAGCTATTTTCTTGTCGACCTCCTTCGGCCAAAACCATATGGGCATAGCAGAATTGTTGTTCCAAAAACTACCACCTACCTATCAGATGAGAGCTTTAAATTTCGTTTAAATATAATACTGGGACACATGTTAGAAATGCAGCAACATTTCTGTTGTTGTCAGTGCTTAATTCGCCATTGTTGTCTGTATAACGCTGACTTACTCGGAAGCCGTTAATTATCTTAAGCATAAAGGATTTCGTTTGCTGCAGACAAGAATCACGTATACGCTACTTGCATAGCTTAGTTGAAAACAGAATACCAAGGACAAGTTAGTTTCCATGTGATCTGCCTGGATTTTGCTGAACAATACTGCCTGATAGAACTTTAGTACCTACAGACAGCATCGTTGATCATTTTTGGGTTGGATCGCCACTTTCACGCTACCTCATGCACTGTAGTTGGAATTGGAAATGTGCAGGTCGATCAAAAATTGAAACTGACGGGCAGCATGATTCATTGCAAACGGCATTGCTCCAAATACCCTGCGTTTGCCGGCACATTCTGGAACTTTTCAGGAATACACAGAAAAACGATTATTAACACCTATTTTGTCCCAGATGGGCGCAAAACCGGGCGGCCTTAATGTGTTGCAAATCTTAAGTTACCGTCTATGTACGTCTTGGTATCTAATCCCGTAGGCTCGTTACGTAACTGTTATCAAGCCATCCCTGCTATATGATCTAGGTGTTACTTTTGATGATGGCACGTTCCAGTAAAGCCGCACAAAAACAGTAAGCTGATATTAATCATGTCAATAAGTAGAGAACGATGGCAAGACTTCTAGACATTTGTGCACTTTGTAAAATATTAAGTCCTTACGTTCTTGCATTTGTCGAATGATAGTTCGAGAATGACAGTCATAGACAACTACTGTCTCAGTGTCATAAAGTTAAAGGAAAGTGAAGCTATCTGGAACAAAATTTAAAGACGCATGGGTTTACAAGAAATAAACTGTTATACTTCCAAAGTTTCCGGTTATCTTATAATTGATTACGAAGCGAGTATATAAAGGAGATTGTGTTTCATGAAAATCCGACTTTTTGTGCCGCTGTTTGCTATAGACAAGCTATAAAAAATAACGGACTAAGCCACTACCGGAAAGTGGCAATACATCAATGCCATTTGGATTGACGAGAAATCTCTCTCTTCCTTTGTTTTACATAATTAGAAAGCATTCAATTAAACCAATGTTTCCATATCGGTAATAGTTGTGGTAAATTAGCACTAAAATATACATTAGTTAGAGGTCGTTCATCATTATGTTTTTCAATATTTCCGCTTCTTGGATGAAAGGTTTAGCTTTTCCAAACCTTATCACATCGCTCGGTGGAACAAGAGGAAAAGCGAAACATTTATTAGCCAAACTTTAACTATCTATAGCTGGCTTTATGTCAAGATGTATCAATGTGTTTTCCATTGCTGCAGTTGTAGAGAGCCACCCAGTACACAATATTTAGAGCGGAAAACACAATTCATCGTCGTGACCACTCATTTTTCACCGTTCATTGGATACGAATAAAATGGATTATGCACTTGCAAAAATGTACCTAATCTATAGAGATAATTGCGGTCTAGTTTAGTTAAAGTTAATATCCATTTGTTGTGGTTCGATTTACCAAGGTGGATGTGTTCGCCAAGAAGCACAGAAGAACCGATCGTTTTCATCCCATAAAACAATTTTCCGGAAGAAAAGATGCATTTGAGTGAGTGATGTAATATTATCTTGTTTACGTAAATGATTTTCCTACCGGAAATTTATGTCGCATTTACGCCGGAGGCAATAATGAGCTTGTGCAATTGAAGAACAAGAGAAACACTGAAGTGCCATTAAACCCACAGCTGTGGTTCGGCATTCAGGATTACTTCAAGCATACCTTTTATTTGTACAGTAACTTGAACAATGCATTTATATCGGTTAAGAAACGTTGCTTTACAAGTCCCGTTGGATATTTGGTGAGGATATAGAAATAACAGTTGAAAATAATCAAAATAAACACGGTTAGTAGATAAATATAAAAATAAGGACATTGTTTGCTAAGCTCCAGTCCTGCAATCAGTTGAAATTCATTACACCCGCAGTTAACATCAACTAATTTAATGGTATACCCTAGGTGTAGGATGGAAATGTATTGTTAAGGGACAAGTTGTAATTGGATGAGGGCGTTCTCCAACAGTCTTATAAATACTGTCACTGTCGGTGAAGAGAAGGTTGATGGTCGGACAGCATTTCACGGGTGACAGACACAAATAATAAAGAAACTTCTACGGACTCCAGACGGCTGTATTGTTCTGCGAGTTTCAATGGGTAGCCCCTCAGGGTTGTATTGGTGCTGAGTCACAGTAAATGGCGGAACAGATGATGTATATCTCACAGAATCAAGCATGCCATAATAAGGTCAAATTGGAGTCTGCGATAGCTTCCAATGAATATCCCAGATGGTTACAGCCTTTCATGGTACGAAAGATTGCGCATACCAATTACGTGCTTAGACGCCCGACGTCGTGGCTGCTCCAGTGCAGTAAGGTCATGTTTCAGCCATGGATGTCAGGCTTGAATTGGTTATTCGACATGAGGCCACGTATTGAGCATGCCAGCCCACCGACTACCGCGACATGCGTTGTTTGCGCGCCCGGGGGTGTGGATGGAAGAAGAGGGGAGATGACTAAGCAATGACTTGGTCGAGAGGAATGAATGTACTCACTTCGAAGCTGGCCTACGTTGGAGCCTCTCGGCTCCCTGGCTGGGGTCCGAAAGACGATGAGCACGTTTATCTGGATACAGTTGTTGATATGGCTAGCAGCCGAGCTCAGTGACGTTCGTGCTGTGAGTTTCTTTGTCCGACCCAATCCCTCTTAGCCTCCCACTCCAGTCACGATCACATGCTTTAACATTTTATAATTTTGCATAGGAAATTACTATTTTTGTTGCATAGTAGCCCGCAGTTAGCTTACCGGAACGATGCCCATCTGTTAACCGTAGCTCAGCTGGCTTATATCTCTAGCATTTTATTCCCTTCTTTTCGTTTAGGTATTGCGGCACAGTAGCTCAGGTGTTTTCCACCTCTAGCTAACGTGTATATTGTGTTTATAGTGTGGTCGATATTTGTTTGATTCCTGTCTAAAATTTATAAAGTATGATAGCTGTCGTTGTGCCTTTCTGCTTGAAATGAAAATAGCCATGCAGTCAGCTCTCCAACTTTATAAGTCTTATCGTAGACTTTGAACCAATAAGCCCCCATCGAGCATTCCTTACTCTGCTCCAGAATGATCTGCTTTGAAGAAGATTAACCATTAAGACGAACAACTGCAGAGCAGTTTTCGTTTCGCACAACAAGCATAAAGGCAGCTATGTAGCATTCCTAATCTTGGGTCGGAAGTATTTGCAATGTTAGTGACCTAAATATTTTGGCCGGTTCTTTACGCTGCCTTTGCTATTGTAATAGACACCGCGACCATGGCCGACAGAATTACAACCAGATTCCCAATCAGAACCTGTCACTTCGTCTAGGTCAATTTCCGGTTCAGCGTTATAGTCCTTTGCATTGGTAAATCCATCCTTCCAAACATAAAAATCAAAAGACGCTGCTTGTGAGTTGACGTCATCAATTCCTTCAGTAATATCAACCAGAGTACATGCAACATTGGAGGATAAAGATACGACGGTCCTGGTTAGCAAAACGCAAGAGCTGCCATGCTAAGCAGAGATCAATTGTCAGCGGTTTTTGGATGGACAACGGTGGTCGTTCACGATGGATAAAGATAGCCTCAAAGAACTGAATTATTTGCGCAGCTCATAAAGCAGTAGGAATGTGAACGACTCATCAGGATTGACTCAGTTACCAGAAGGCAGCTGATGAGGTAGCTCGGTTTCCCGAGGAAACTGCTTCCGCCGTGGCAGATCCCATGTGGCTGCGTAATCGCTTTGAGATGTGCTCATTCATTTGGACACCACGGTTTCGATACATTTACCCGCGGAAACTGTATCCACAACAACAGGTTCAGCTGTAATCACGCTTCACAAAAGCGCCTTGATGAGAATACCTCACTTGAATTTCGAGAAATGATCCGTTTCGCTCAGGAGGGCATCTAACTCCAACAAAATTGAGCGTTCTCCGGCCCTTTCTCTATCCTGACGTTGAGGAAGCATGCGTCAGCGATTACGTGAATGGCTGGTGAGTCAGGTTTTGGGTATTGGAAAAATGGGGTACCTATATTCTTCGACATTTAACGTCACAGTGACCGAATTGACTAAGGTGCACAGCTAGGGAAATTACGCATAGTAATCCATTCGCACGACTGCTTCAAATCGACCATCCAATCAGCTGATGTGTCACCTAAAACCCGGAATTCCCTTTTCATGGTATTTGTTAACTTTGGTTTTATAATCGTCACTCCAGTCATTAAACGGGACTTTTCACGTAATCGTGTTTTGTCAGTTATAAATAAAGTTGTTCTTTAAGTGAAGATGTTCCCCGGCGTCATGAGTTCCTTCGCTAGATGTGCCAATAGCGAACACACGTGAGATTCACAGTTTACCTCTATCATCTCCACGTCTGACATTTTACTCATCATTTTAATATGCTAAGAAAATAATTTCGAAAGGATTGAAAAACAAAGTTTTGGAAAAGTATACGTCTGGCTAAATTTCTCCTTTGACTCAGTTACTACAATGCAGGACGAAACGGAACCACTATAAAGGGGTGATGGCTGAGTGATGCGAACGAGTTATGTACTATAGAACGTTCAGACATATGATAAGCGCCTCATACACAGAACAGTAGGACTCATTTGCTCACTGCATTCGTGGGACCATTTTTATTCCACGCACTGATGCGTGCAATCGACTCAGCTTGCCGTGACGTGGTGGTATATGCCCAAAATCCCAACGCCATTCTTTTTCATGGCCGAATGAATTGTGCACTACGCGTCCGTCGTCCGCGGAGATACATACTCGCTAAATTCCTTGCGCGTTTTCGTTTCACACGTACTACTCTTTAGCAGCGCAACGCAGTCCCCCCTCCAAAGTTAACGCGGACATCGATCTCGCAAGCAGCCTCTCCAACCTTCATGGCTGCAGCTAAATTGTGATCTAGAAATGTAAAAGTTGGATTGCGCAGCGAGCAAGTCAGTATATTCACCAAAAAATGAAAAAAAACTATATTTGTTACGGAACATTAGCTTGGGGTTGTGTCATAGGCCTCCGCATCGCACAGCTCTGGCTGAGCCGACTACACCGGCAAAATGGTTCTGGCTGCGATATTCACGCAGTCCACTCGGCGTACGCTGCGGTTTTTGGATCGCTTAGTCTGTCGGGCATCCTCATGTTTGGCTTTGCACCAAGTTTCCGTTCGGCCAAAGTTCTCCCGGTTCCAGTAAATCGGATGCTATATTTCACCTCTCGCTACATTCCTTCCTTTAGTGTTCCGGTTTGTCAGTTATTAAAACGCCGTATCCTTTGCTGCTGCGCGTCCTCTTTCTGTAACTTCCATCAGTAGCTTTCCCAGCCGGTCGATCAAATTGTTCGCTCGCCCTCTCGTTACTTGTCGGATGCCGCCTCAGATGAATTCGTTTTCAACGATACAAACCATTGCGTACCCTGACTTGGTAGCTTCTCACTCCTGTGTGAGTTTCTATGACCCCTCGCCTCCACCGTTTCATAATTCCAGGAGCCACTTGTATCCACATGTCCTCACAACGACGAACAGGTAGTAACACGCTTTTGATCCGCGATCAGAATGGCGTTTTTGACAGTGCAGCCGCTTTTTTAGTCGTCCATGCATCATAGCCAGTGATGGCCGTTGCGGTTAAAGCATAATCTTGGCTGTAGGTTGCAAAGTTGTCGTTCTGCTGCTAAACAATCTTCCAACAGAACTCGCCCCACTATACGGAGACAGAAGGTTTCCTCACCCCTGAAACATGTAGCTCCTTCGCTTTGGTTAGCAATCAATTGGCATCCTTCACTTCTGCCTCCGCTTTGCCTCCGCTGACTGTGGTACGGGCTAGTATAATGATATTCGCATTCCTAGTTCCTGCTAAATGCTCGTAATTACTCTGCAGTAATTTGCAGCACATTATCCGAGCATACTTCATCTGGTATTTCGTGTCTAGCCAAATAACAACGCAGCTTGTTCACCACAGTGTGAGCGTTGCTTGTGTAGGGCATCCATCTCAAAATAAACGTTCCGTTAGTCTATAGTAAGCAAGTAGTCTTTCCCATCATGCGTGAATATGTCTACTGCCACCATTTCCCATGATCTGTATGGTATTTCTCAAAGCGCCATTGGCTACTTTTTTGGTGAACATAACACGCCGGACACGTTGCGCAGCTCGACACATAGTTGCGGATACGTCTAGACATTCCGGGCGAAAACACCAGCTCCTTCGCGCGTGCGATGCAATTGTTAATGCCCTAAGGTGCACTGTGAACTATTTCCAGCATGTCACGTTAAAACGCCGCTAACAGCAACACCCGGTTTCCCTTAAATAGCAAACAAACTTCCACGGAGAGCTCGTCACGAAAATTGAAAAAGGAGGTCAGCTCTGACGGCAAATCTTTTTTTCTGGTCCCTGTCCAAGATTGCCCTCTGCAGACTTTCACAAACTGGATTCTACTCTGTACACCGTTGTAATAACGGTACTCGTTCTCCGGAGCAGGTGAGATGTTTTGTAGCTTGGACTGTGTCTACATCCGTATACTTTCCATCTGCATCCGGAAGGTGGGCTCTGGATAGCGCATCCGCGATGTGGTGACACCGGCTCACAATACCGACATTTTCGTTCTTGTCCGAGCGTCGGTTGCGACACGGAAACGTTTGGCCAGGAAAAGCCGCGTACTTCAGCAAACTTGCCAGACTTCATCTGGTGAAATTAGGACGCGGTTGCCATTTCACTTAACTCAGTGACGTAGTTTTAATTAATGCACAAGAAAGGTGGTCTAGACCAAAACATAAATTGCGCTGGTATTTTTCATTCCGGTGTCCTTCGCAAAATTCACTGAACTGCATTTTGGTACGCAAATCCTGATTTACGCCGTCGAAATACATTGTCACTAATACGCCCCTTCGCGTCATCGCCAAACGCGTGTCGGAACATTGCCAGCGTATAACCTGCCGTTTGATTGTGTAGCTGAGTCAGTATGGCAAAATCCATCCACTATGACTCCCACTATGGTCCATTTTAGGCAACGAACGCTCCGTCATCTGTAAATGGTACGGCATATAAACCGATGACTGTCCTCAAATACGCGGATGCGTTTTGCATTTTGAGTGCTTTATCCTCGTCGCAAAGTTAACTCGCGCTCTCGAAATGTAAAGTTGGACTGCGCAACAATTAAGTCACTATTTGCATCATCATCATCAGCAAATGCATGAGGGGTTGGCGTAAACGATGCATAGTTGGCAGAAATGAACTATGTTGACTCAACATTCGGAAGAACCATCTCAGATTTGTGACATCCGTTGGTGTAGGCAATCAATCTACTACCTCAATGTTCTCGAGATCGGGATGTCTACCGCGTTCATTAATCATGAATCCCAGGAACTTAATAGATTTCAAGAAGAATTTGCATTTGTCTGTGCATAAACGGAATCCATAGTGTTTGATTCGCAACATCACGCTATCCAGTCTCTGAAATAATTCGTTCTCTGTGGTTCTCATTATGATGATATCATCCAGATAGGCTGCAGCTCCAGTTACTGCAGTCTACGTGGCATACATGGCTTGCTGAAAAAGTACATGTGCGATTTTAACTCCAAATGGCAGACGATTGTGTTGGTACAGACCACGATGAGTAGTAAAGTTTAAAGTTCTAGTTGTAAATAAGTCTCCGCCAAATCCATGATCGCGAAATATTTACCACTATTCAGCTTCGCGAACTGGTTGGCAGTAACTCGAAGTAGAGGTTGATGGGTTTGCAATGCATCATACAAAACAGTAAAAATTCTGCAAACAAGCAAATTTAACCGTTCGATTTCTTAATCAGGTAGATTGGAGCAGCGCAAGGTGAGAAATTTCTCCGATGAATCACGCCAATTTGCTGCTATCGGTCAAGTTCATGTACAACAGTTACTTGTGATGCATATGGAACCGAGCGCCTGGGTCGAAACACTGGCGTAGCATCTGGTAACAGAGTAAGCTTTGCCTGCATGTTGCTACAATAACCTAGTTTAGGTTGAAAAACACAAGCATACCTTGCCTGAAACTGCTCAGCAATGGTTTGACTTGGATGAGATGGTACGGTCGTATGATGGACCATGACTTTGTTTCAGAGCACACATTATTCAGTGGTACATTGAGCAACTTCAATCTTTCAATCCAGTCAGTGCCAAGAAGATTAATCTTGACACAAGAAACTAACTAGATGGTTCCACTGAGATTCAGATTGTTGAATTTAATATCACGTGAACTGAGCATCTAACCTCAGTGCGTCGCTGGATGCATTCTGGGCGGTCTGCTTTGTGCGTCTCAGTGGAGACTTGCCAAGTCTCGTCCATGATGATCGAGAAATGATAGTAATGTCAAATGTCGTACCTAGTTGCAAGAATATAGGAACATCGTTTTTTTTGATAGCGAGGTACTTTCGTCTGCCTACAAAATCTGTGCGACAGGTCACCGGAAGTGCTTCTGTGTTTGCTCGCTGAAACCACATAATTTTGGATTTACAGTTCGTGTTCACTTTTGGGGTAGACAGTCCTAGAATTGTACTTTTCGAGACAGTGAGATAATTTGTGATCAACACCTTTGCACTTCTGACAAAGATGCTTCTTGTAAGTACAAAATCACGCGGTGCCATTCACTACATTTCCAGCAGGAGGTCACTGTTTCGGTACCCTATGGCTCACAGTTTTACCTCGAATAGCCGTATGGTAAATTTGCGTTTCACTCCTGGGGTCAGCATTTTTAATCAGTTTGGTATCATGCTTTAAATTACTCAGCCTATGACATTCAGCAGCAGTGTCCTGTAATGTCAAATGGGGTTAGTGCTCTAAATTATGTAAGATGCGTGTGTGCATATCAGTATCTGCATGAGATTGAAAACTGCAAACAAATAGGAGAATTTGGTACTGATCAGGTGTCATGGTATGGAGTATAAAGCACTCATATTCTCGGTTCACAACTCCAGCATGTGTTGTAAAATCATGACTATCACGTTTAAGCAACTTTAGACAAGTATAACCGATACTGTACAAAGATGTTCGCTCACAGAAAATCGACGTCAGAGTTTCCACAGTCTCATAAAAGCGGACATTCCTCGGATAATTTGTGTCATACGTGTCCTCAGGTTTTCTATGTAACAGCTCCTATGCTGCGTCTCGCGACGTAAAAGACAGCTCACCGGACAAGTAGTATTTTGGTGAACACATAACAGACAGGCAAAGGATGAAAAACTCACACCAGTACATTGGAAATTTCAGCCGTCTGCTCGTATGAATATTTAGGTCATAAGAACCTAGAGACTTGTGATTGGAGTGAAACAAGCGAAGGTAACAATTGTACTGCAACAGGAAAAACACACTATTTTGCTTGTAAATGTGAATGTTCTGATACTAAACACACATATACTTGTGGGAAATTGTACACCAACCTACCTAAACAAGTCAATTTGCTCCGTTTCTTTGTGCATTTGCCTTTGATCTGCATGAAATGCTGTTTTTCCATGAAAATTACAAGATTCGGCCTTAATCAGTGACGACAACTCGACTTGGTTCTTAGGCAGTGCGAGTTTCCTCATATTAGGCCGCTGGAGACATAACACTTCTCTCCTGTTAAAATACTTAGACCGGTAGTTACCTAGAATATATCTAGCCACACTGTATTTTATGTTTTTTTCTTTTCGTGATTTGCTTCAAAAACAAAACCGCACTTTTAGCGAAAAGTAAAGTGAGTGTTATTCGTAGTTTTTCATAACTTGCAAACTGTTGATATCGCATTCATTTCACAATTACAAGGTAAAGCACAAACTTTCGTCGCGTTTGCCTTGTTTGTTTTTACTTTTCCCTATTGTCGCCCTGGAAATCTCTTTAGGCCTGTAGTCCAATTTGTTCGGTCCATCTCCAAGTTCACTCACAGATTTAGTGTATGAATGGCATAATTTGTGTCTTTTGTATGCTTACGTAATTGCTTTATCTAGTTGCGTTATATTTCGCTTAACATATGAAAATGTATGTTTATCATTACGATTTTTCTCCTTTGCTACTGCATTTATTTGTTTTATTGTTCCCGTTTAACTTAATTCTCCTGCTCTATTTACGCATTTATCGAGAGTTTGGCTTGACTGCTTTGGCCATCTGGGAGAAGAAAATGAAAACGCGCTTCTGTAAGTTGGATGGTGGTTAGAAAACGCAAACTCACACATGAGACCAACTGCAACCTGGCACTCACATTGCGCTTGCTTTTACTTGCCATTTGGAATGCCACATTTACGAAAAACATGAAAATAACACCTGAAAACTTCTAATCGAATGAAATGGCCATATTGTCCAACAACTTCGACACCAGAATCTGTTGTGTTCTCAGGATTTCGAGGTAGCAGCTCCTATGTTGCGCCTCGCGATTCCACAAACAACCCATTGGACAAGTAGAATATATTGTGAACACAAATTATGCCAACAGAGGATGAAAAAACACACGGATACATTTCGAACCAGAGCTGCGTTCGCGTTTGATGTTGTAGGTCTTAAGAAGCAAGGGATATGTGAGTGCTGTGAAACAAGCAATAGTAACAAATGTACGGCACACGGAAAAAACACAACTTTGCTTGTAAATGAGACTGATATGATGCAAAACACACAGTTACTTGTGGAAAATTGCACACTTATTTTCCTGAACAAGTCAATTATTCTGTTTCCTTGCGCATTTGCCTTTGATTTGTGTGAAATTCTGCGCAATAAAATGTCTGCCGTTTCGTTGTCGCTCCGTGGTATGTAGCTTATCGTGAAGTCGTATTTTTGTAAGCGCAGTACACACCTAGACAAATTGCTTCGAAAGTATTTAGAGGACCTAATCCATTCCAACGGTTTGTGATCTGCTTCGAAGTGAAGGTTTTGACCCATTGAGTAAGCTCGCTACTTGTCGAGCACCCAAAGAATTGCCAGACACCCCTTCTATACTGTAATATGATTGCGTTACAAAGCGTCAAAGTTATTTTAGTGTATTCAGTCGACACATGCGTTTGCTTTAGTACCGCACCGAGTCCGTCGTCACTTAACTCTGTGGTCACCGCGAACATTTCTCCGGCGATCGGCAATTTCCACGTAAGATTCACTCATCCTTATTCCTACTGAATGCTGTCAAACGCTTGCTGAGATTCTTGCGTCCAAGTGAATTTACTCTCTTCTCATAACTGGTCTTACAAAGATGACGGCAAACTGTTAAAATTCCTGAGCAGTTTATTGTAATTGCCGGCGCAGACCAGAACTGCCCTATGACTGTGTTTCGAGGACGGAACTGGGTGCCTCGATTTGTCACTTATTTCTCCGGCAGCAGCATCAGCTCACCGTGATCCACCCTGTGACCAAGTAGTGTCACTGATGTTAATCCGCTTTCAGATTTATGGTCATTTTTCCGTAAACCCGACTGATGAATGCTTTGCAACCTAGCTTCCAAATGACAGCAATGTTCTGTTTCCGATGCACTGTCAATCACGATGTCGTATCAATACGCGGCCACGTGCTCTAACCCATCCAGCATGCGGAGTATCAAAGGACGGAAAGTGAATTGGGCACGAGATAATTCAAACTGCATTCTTTTAAATTCGTTTTGTTTCTCGTCAACTGTAAACGCTGTCCACTCGCGCTCCTACTGTTTGGTTGCTAGCTGTTAGCAACCAAATCTCAAATTCAGTGCCGGGAATATCTTCGATTACTTAAGTTTGTCGAAGTTGTCTGAGAATGATGACCCCAGGAATAAATTACAGCGATCTTTTGTTCAGCCTTCTGAAGTCCACGCTAAAGCTGTATTATGCGTTGGTCTTCATTAACAAAACTATTATGGTGTTACACAGACTGTGAGGTTTCTCGACTACATCCGCATTCAAGATGTCCTTAAGCTTCTTCTTGACCTGGCCCTCAAAGTGGATTGATGTTGTTCTGGGTCCATGCGGTCGATACGCCGTTGCGATAACAGAAGTGTTTGTTTGAGGCAACCGCAAACCCTGTAGGAGCTGTTATTGTCGGTGAGGAGAAGTTTGTATTTGCCGACAAGCGATTGCAGGGTCGGGCTATTGTGTACAACGTTAACGACCGAACACACTGATGTGAATCCTTCTCAACCAAGGGGAGTATTGACCTATATTTCGTCGTCAGCTTTCCTCGCTTCAGGCCGACAATGGCCTCATGGGCTAAGTAAGAGTTTCCCTTCAGTAAAGTCTGTTTCGAATCCGGTGACACTAGTAAGATATGATTGAATTTATGACTCCGGGTACTAACCACGTGCTCCAGCATACCGTGTAGGGTTATTCGTATCCACCGACCGCTTTTGCCATCACGGAATACGATTGGGTTTTCACTCCACCTCGGTGGTTCCTCAGAGTGATTGCTGCCCTTGAAATAATTAAACTCCTCACTGTATTTCCATCGACCACTGCCATCACTTCAATCACATTTATGCGCAGGGCCTAAGATATGCACACTCCAACAAGAGAACAATACGTTTGTAACTAATTGGTACATAGAGTGTAGTGCGCCTTGATGAGCGTTGCCGCTTCTAGTGTACCAGTTTCCCACAATATAACTATAGTCTAATTTTCCGCGTCCTCTAACGGGTAACGCGACGTGCTCTGATGTTTTGCGTGGTCTGCTCCAAATCATTTTCTAACCAATACAAACGCTAGCTGTCTTTGTGGTCCTCGGTTCTCAATAATTCCGTTAGCTCCTGTACTAACTCCCATGTCCCTAGAGCATGTTCCACGGTTGGTTAAAGTCTGCACTAAGCGCCCGTCGCCCGCAACGATCAATTAATCGTTGCGTTCAACGTAAACCACGACAACTCCTAATAAAGGGTCTTTTGTTTTAAAACCTAAAATTATAAATTAAAGTCGATTTGTAGTATCAAGAAAGCCGTAGAATATCATCAAGTACAACCGAATCCCAACCTTGTTAAACGGATAGTCAAACGACAGACACACGACCAATGGTGAGGTAGCAATGAGTCAGCAACCCAACCAATGAGTTTGAGCCAATCGATCTTGTTCATACGGTTACCACATTATAGTTCCTCCCTCCGAAAAGCCGTCTCAACCTGGTTCGTAGCGATCCGTGGGTTTCACCTTTCTCGCGGACCGACGCAGCTGACGTCGTGGTAATGGTAACTCAGTCGGGTATTCGCGCGCGGATCGGCCGGGCTGATTAGCCGGTCCATGTGCGGTGTGGAGTCGACGCGCGTTGACAATTAGGCAGTTCTCCAATCGGTCCGTTATCCGTTACTATTTCATGCGGTAAACCGAAACGACTGAACAAGTGTTTAAGCCAACGTAATACAACCGAAGCAGTAACTTGGTCGCACATGTATACTTCAGGCCATCTACTGTAAAAACATGTAGCAACAAGTAGATTGCACTTATTCGTAGTGGCAGTAGGGAAAGGCCCCCAAATATCAATAGCGATTTTGGTCCATGGTTTCATCGGGTAAGCAATTGGCTGTGTCGGGGCTTTAATGGGCAAAGAACTTTTGTCCTCTAATCGGCAAGCATTGCAATTGACCACAAATGTCTCAATGCTCGATGCCATTCGTGGCAACCAGCAATAGAGTCTTACTCGATTTTTCGTCCGAACTATACCTGGATATCCCTCATGTGCGCAAGCTATTATATTGGCTACCAACTGGGGCTGAGCTACAAACACCGAACCACGCATCAGGCAACCATCTACCAGTGATAGTTCATGTCGGATTGCAAAATACGGGATGAACTCACCGGGGATTTTGTTATTCTTGGGCCAGCCATGTTGCACATATTTAATGATCTCATGCAGTAAAGGATCGTTAGAATTTTCCCTTTGTAGTTCCTCTATCTTCAAAGCAGACAGGTTAGCTGCCAGACTGAGAGACTGAGTCTCCCTTTTTCATCTTCCAACCCCACGGCTCAGCCAGATAGGCCGTCAGCAATCGGTTTTTGCAAACCTGGCCGGTACACAATTTCAAAATCTTAGTTAAAGAGCCTGGCATACCAGCGATCGATTCGCATTGGGAGAGAGATCCTTTAGATCCATTGCTGAGAAGGGCTGTTAGGGCTGAATGATCAGTACGCAGAATAAAACGACGCCCGAACAGAAATAAATGCCACTTTTCGCAGGCCCACGCACATGCAAGGGCTTCTTTTTCCCCAACAGAATAATAAAGTTCGCAACCTGATAGCTTTCGTGATGCGTAGGCAATAACTTTCTCCTCTCCGTTTTGTATTGGTGAGAGGACAGCTCCGAGGCCGACATCAGACGCATCAGTGGACACAAAGGTGCTGCAAGATTCGTCAAAAATGGCAACTAAGGGAGCAGACGCAACTCTCCTTTTCAGTTCGTCAAAGGCATTTTGATGATTGCTGCCCCAACCGAACGACGATCCTTTTTTGGTAACTGTCATAAAGCATCTGCCACAGACGCAAAATCCGGCAGATAGCGCAGCTAATAAAAGCACCTTCCTAAAAAGGACTTTAGTTCTGTCAAGTTTCTGGGTGTTAGAGCTTCAGAGATGGTCCTGATGTTTTCATCACTTGGTCGAATGCCACTGCGTGAAATGACGTGTCCCAAAAGCGGAATTTATGGTGCATTGAAGAGACATTTTTCTGCGTTCAGAGGCAACTTGAGATCACTGAGACGCTGGAGGACTTTTTGTAGCCTTTCATCATGTTCTTCCTGTGAGCGGCCGAAAACACAAATATCATCCATGTAGGCAACCTGCCCAGCGATACCTGCCAGGGTGTGGATCATGAAAGTTTGCCAGGCGGCGGGCGCGGAACTCAAACCCATGGGTAAGACTTTGTACTGAGATAGGCCATCAGGAGCAAGGAAGGCAGTTAAGTGTTTGGAATCATCGGCCAGTGGCATACGGAAAATTGCACTTTTCAAATCTAGCTTGGAAAAAACAGTTGCACCAGCTAAAGGTACAGTGAGTTCATCATTATATGGCAAAACAAAGTGCTCTACGACGGTCTGTTTGTTCATGGCCTACAAATCGTTGCGTATCCGGACAGTACCGTATTTTTTCCTGACACTAAGCATTGGATGCACCCACTCGGAGTAGTCGATGTGTTTAATCAAATCATTTGTTAGCATCGCTTGCAGGGCTGCTGAGACCGCTTCAAGTTTCGCTAGCGGAATGGGTCAAGGTTGAACAATGGCGACTGGTTTCACATTCGGTTTCAGCTGAATTCGATGCACACCAAATGGGATACGGCAGATGGACTTCTGGAAGAGCTTCGGAGAATGGTACTGCCAGTTTGCTACGTTAACGGAAGAGATAAGAATTCGGTCGAATGATGGTACGATGTGCAAATCCACCATATCATTCCTCCCAAGCAAGGGGCGTCTGTTGTCCGAAGAAATATACACTGCGACATCGGCAATCACAGAATGTAACTGCAAAGGCACGATAATAAATCCCAATATGGTTAGTATGTTCTCATTATAACTCCAGAATGAATGTGAGGTGAGATGTAAAGTATGCTGTGATAGTTAGCGTTCATAAAATTGGAAAGACACGATAGTGACTGGAGAAGCAGAATCAAGTTCCATTTCACGTGGAACAGCACCTTTAACAGTAAGAAACAATACAGGACGAATGTCAGAAGCGGGAAACTTCGGTTCAACAACGGATATCGTTACGCAACCTGAAGGTATGGAGTCAGCAGTGATTGAAAGGATATTGTCTTGAGTTGGATCGATAACATGGCATTCCGGTGTATCATCCTCTTTAATGAGCGCGACAGCCTGTGATGGCAACAGCGAGCATAGTGTCCAATTTTAACACAGTTTTTACATTTGAGGCTGCGTGCGGGACAACCGGCAAAATTAGCTTTGTGAAACGCGCTTCTACAACGATAGCAAGATAGTTTGTCTGTCGGACATTGCTGGAAGGATTGTACTCTCGCCACTTCAGCTAAGTTGGTGGAACAAAACTGTTTCGATTGCAACGAAATTTCCGTCTTTACTTGGGCTAATTCGCAAGCTCGATCCCGCGTTATTGTGCAAGCGTCTTCCTGCAATTGCGAATCACGTATGCGATTGTCAGCGATTCCATTGATCAGTTGCTGAGTGAGCATACAACCTTCAATCTTTATCTGTGGAATAGACGAGTAGGCACATGGTCGTACTGTACGACTCAGCCTGAGCAATGAAATCATTCGGGGGTTCGCCTTCTACTTGGTGTATACGGGAGAAAATATATCGCGCGGTAAACCCGTTCATTTGGTAACTCTATGCAGGATCGAGAGCATTGAAGGCGTCTATAACCGATTTGCATCCCTGGAGACCCAAATCATCGAATTGCCGCTGTCCCTCATCTCCGAGTAAATGTCGAAGCAGCTTCAATATTATATTCTCAATAAGAGCAGTAGGGAGATCGGTGATGAAATCCAAGTAGTTTAGGAGGGATGTTTTCCAACGGAACCAGGCATCCGATGTCGGTCTGCTGCCGCAATCAGTTCAAAAAAGAGATGGGGGTTGGATGGAAAGGTGCATTTTTGCCTCAGCGACGCCACAGATGCTGTTTAAAGAAAGCCGCAGAAAAGGTAAAGATGTAACTCGTAATATCATCAAGTACAACTGAATCTCAACCTTGTTAAACGGATAGTCAAACAACAGACACACGACCAATGGTGAGGTAGCAATGAGTAACGATCTTGTTCACAGGATTACCATATATGTTTAAATATAATGAAAGTTTATATTTCTCTGCAATGCGAAAATCAGCTCCCTAACATGAGCAGATCAAAATTTGATACGGTGCATTAATAATATCCAAAAACAAAGTTGGCTACTAATTTCAACTTAAGTAACAAAACTGTTTTGCTGATTTTGTATATCATTGAATCAAGATTCTTCACAATAGCATGAAAGATTTTTGGGTCAAAAGAAAAGTGACACGAAACGATAGAAGCTATGGTTTATGAGCTCCGAAACATGAAAGTCATGTTGCTCAGGAATGTAAAGGTAACTTAATATCGCAGGCGGAAATCATGAACTCCTCTGCATTGCGAGATGTATGTGCCTTTCAGCAAGTGACTGTCTGGCGGTACTGGGGAGTTGAGCGACAATATAGCACATTGTCCATTATAAATGATATTTTCCGCAGTTGACAGCAGGAGTCAACTGCAGATAAGTCATCCTGAATGAGACCTAGAGCTGCCTGAGTTTTTACACGTACTTGTGAGTAGACAAATTTAATGTCATCGGCTAACAGGAAGATAGCCCCGTGTCTTATTCTCTGGAATACATTGTTAACATACGCAAGAAAACGTAGTGGACCAAGAACGCTTACTTGTATTACTGCACTGGTGACGGTTTTCGGTTTAAAGAAATTGTCTCCGACACGCATCACATGCTGTCTACCAATTAGATATGAAGGCGACCAAGGAGTTATTAACACTCCAATGTATATTGTCTTCAATTTGTTGAGTTGCCTTTTGTGAGGCAATCTATCAAAGGCTCTTCGCATATTCACGAATACGATTACAACCTTGTATCCATTGTCTATGGAGGCAGTTGTTTAGTTTAAGTAGGCTCTCTGACATGTTAAGTAGGATAAGCCTTGCGTAAAGCCATGCTAGGCACCGCTGATGAGCATGGCCTTGCTCAAGAAGATAAGTCCTTCATCTTTTACTTTTCTCCCCATTATTCTAGATACGATGTGTTTGTGCTTAATGGGACGAAAATATTTAACCTAGTGAGCTTCCCTCTTTTTGTGTCTCGGGATAACGACAGAACTCTTCCATTGAGCAGAAAATAACCCGTAGTTAAATGATAGGGTAGAGATGTTGAGCAAAATTAGAGACAAGTCCCTACCACCGCCGTTTAATAAACTGGGACGGATTCCATCAGGCCCTGAGCAAGTCGAGAAGCGTAAGTGTGAGACTTGAGCGGCGCTTTTCGCTGTAGCAAATTCCAGCGTGTGTTGACTTTCACCTTTGTGCGGCAAGATAAATGATGGTATGCCTGATGATTCATTAACCATTTACTCGGCAAAATAAGCGCTGAAATGTTTGCAAATATCACCTATTAAGTGCCATCAGACGTGGTGATAAAATTAAGGGTGTTTCTGAGTCGGGAACCGCGGCAGGGAATAGTTTAGATAGTTCAGTTGTCTTGTTGGTCAAGTCAAGTCAGTTAGTATAAGCTTTATGTACCCAGATGGGTGCATTTTCAATAGTTTACACTATCAACTGTAACTGTACCAATTAAGTACCATTAAAAATACTAAATCTAATAAGCAGCAGAAAAACGAGAAGGATTGATCAAGAAACGATGCAGAAAACTAAACGAACTCTTTGGGATTGGTATCTATTTAAAACCGAAGAGCTTTCATTAACATTTTCCTTCAGAATTTGTTACATCCGAACAAAACATTTTGTCCAAAGACATAGACATGAGACCGTGCATGATACCTTGCTTCCATATTCAAAGGTGGATAATGCAGAGGGTCTCACTAATCTTGGAAGTTGATTGATCAAAATTTCTGTCAGCGTAATTTTGCAAAACTAAGATGTATACAGCAGATCATTTTAAATACGATTTTCGGTGAAAAGGTAAAGGCCAAGCTTAAACGTCCTACACAATATGGATGTCTTTGTTAGAGTCCTTCAAATCTTCAAACTCTATTAAGCAGTGAGTTTGGTCATTTTGCTGCCTCAGTTCCTCGAGTATCTTGTCTTGCTGCATAAATAATGCAAAGCTAGCAGTCGACTTTAATTTCCGCTGAACATTATAAAGCTTGCGTACTGTGTGAAATACTGACGAAATCTCGAATCTGGTTTGGTCACTATTGCTTTCATTGTGACTGGAATCATTCCTAAACCGTTGCGATAGCGCGACGCAGCAAGTACTTTGACCGATGCACTTTCTGTAATCAATTTGCTTCATCTTTGCTTTGTGTAACCAAGTACGGTGTTTAAACTGACACCTTTGGTGTCCGTACGTGAATGTAGGTCCTCAATTTGCAGAATTATGTTTAGCGATTGGACATGACTAGCGTGAGCTTCTTC
>OX104062.1:61826696-61856262 GCA_944474145.2 Dicrocoelium dendriticum | reverse complement strand
TTGGTGTGGATCTACTCCGAGGTGAACGACTTCTTGACTTAGAGTGTGCTGACGATATTGCCCTAATCTGTGACAGCTCCCAGACCTGTCAAGCCAAACTGGACAGGTTAGTACTGTTTGTCAGACGCTTCGGTTTTCGCTTTGCACCATCGAAGTGCAAAGCCTTCCTCCAAGGTTGGTCTAGTCCGCCTCCTTCGCTGACCCTTGTTGGGGGTCAGCTAGACGTCATTTAGAAATTCAGTTACTTAGGAAGATTTGTCAGCGCCCGTAGGATTGAAGATAAAATCACGAACTGTATAGAAAAAGCTCGAGGCGCTTTTGCTAACCTTCGCCACTTATGGCGCCAGCGTGAAAACACTCTCTGCTTGAAGGGTAGAGTGTACAATACAGCGGTACATTCGACCCTACTGTACGGTTGTGAATCCTGGCCGCTTAGATCAGCGGACATAAAGAGGCTAGTTGCTTTCGACCACTGGTGCCTTCACAGTGTGGCTCACACCTGGCGCGAACACCGCATGAGCAACGAGCGTGTTCGATGCCTTGTTTACGGCACAAGAAAAGGAAAGTGACCGCTCAGCACCATTATTTTACGCACCAGGCTCCGATGGCTCGGCCACGTATTAGGCATGCCAGCCCACCGAGTCCCGCGACGTGGGTTGTTTGAGCGCCGAGAGTGTGGATGGGAGAAGAGGAGAGGTGGGCAAGCGATGACTTGGCCGAGAAGAATGAAGTCACTCACTTCGAAGCTGGCCTCAGTCGGAGCCCCTCGGCTCCCTGGTTGGGGTCCAAAATACGATGAACACATTTGGCTGGATACAATTTTGATATGGCTAGGAGCCGACGTCAGTGGCATTCGTGCTGTGATCTTCGTTGTCCGAACCCATCCCTCATAGCCTCCCCCTCCCACCACGATCTCATTATTTAGCCTTATATTATTTTGCATAGTACTTTTTTTGGTGCACCGTAGCCGGCTGGTAACTTACCGGAACAAGGATCATCTGTTACTGGTAGCTCAGCTGGTTTACACCTGTAGCACTTTATTTCCTTCTTTAGTTTTTGGTATTGCGTAACAGTAGCTGAAGAGTTCCCCACCTCTAGCTAACGTGTATCCTGTGTGTATAATGTGGTCGATATTTGACCCCTATCTCAAAAATTGTAAAGCATGATAGCCGTTGTTGTGCCTTGCTGCGTGAAATAAAAATATCCATGCGGTCAGCTCTTCAACTTTATAAGTAACATCGTAGATTTGAACCAATAAGCCCTCATCAAACATTACTTGCTCTGCTCCAGAATGATCTGCTTTGAAGAAGCTTAAACATCAAGACCAGCAACTGCAGAGCAGTTTTCTTTTCGCACAACAAGCACAACGGCAGCTATGTAGCTTTACTAAACTTGGAACGGAAGTACTTGCAATGTTAGCGCCCAAATATTTTGGCCGGCTCTTTATGCTGCCTTTGCTATGGTAATAAACACCGCGACCATGGCCGACAGAATTACTACCAGATTCCTAATCAGAACGTGTCACTTAGTTTAAGTCAATTTCCATTTCAGCGTTACAGTCCTTTGCATTGGCAACTCCATCCTTCCAAACATAAAAATCAAAAGACGCTGATGGTGAGTTGGCGACGTCATTTCGTTCAGTAATATCAATTACAAAACATGGAACATTGGAGGATAAACAAACGACCGTCCTGGTTAGCAAAACGCAAGAGCTGCTAAGCTAAGCGGCGATCCACTGTCAGCTGTTTTTGCATGGACACCGGTGGTCGTCCACGATCGATATAGATAGCCTCAAAGAGCTGAAGTATTTGCGCAGCTGATCAAGCAGTAGGAATGTGAAGGACTCCTCAGGATTGACTCAGTTACCAGAAGGCAGCTGCTGAGGTAGCTCGGTTTCCTGAGTAAAATGCTTCCGCCTTTACAGATACCATGCGGCTGCGTAACCACTTTGTGATGTGCCCATTCATTTGGACACCAAGGTTTCAATACGTTTAGCCGCGGTAACTGTATCCACAACTCCAGGTTCAGCTGTAATTACGCTTCACAAACGCGCCTTGACGAGACTCTACCTCACTTGCATTTCGAGAAATGATCCGTTTCACACGGGAGGGCAGCTAACTCCAACAATTGAGCTTTCTCCGGCCCTTTCTGTGTCCTGACGTTGAGGAAGCATGCGTCAGCCATTACGAGAATGGCTGGTGAGCCAGATTCTGAGGATTGGGAAAATTCGGTACCTATATGCTTCGGAGTTAACGTCGCAGTGACCGAATTGACCAAGGTGCACTGCTAGGGAAATCGACTATTCCATACAAAATGCGCATAGTAATCTATTCACACGACTGCTTCAAATCGACCATCCAATCAGCTGATGTGTCACCTAAAACCCGAAATTCCCCTTTCGTGGTTTTTGTTAACTTTGGTTTTATAATTGTCACTCCACGCATTAAACGGGACTTTTCACGTAATCGTGTTTTATCAGTTATAAATGAAGTTGTTATGTAAGTGGACAGTTCCCCCGGCGTCTATAAGTAACTCTACTATATGTGTCAATAGCGAACACACGTGGGATTCACCGTCAACCTCTATCATCTCCA
Organism: Dicrocoelium dendriticum; assembly: GCA_944474145.2. Taxonomy (NCBI): domain Eukaryota; kingdom Metazoa; phylum Platyhelminthes; class Trematoda; order Plagiorchiida; family Dicrocoeliidae; genus Dicrocoelium; species Dicrocoelium dendriticum. The sequence goes on along the minus strand of OX104062.1, from coordinate 61,853,668 downwards.
CATCTGACATTTTACTCATTATTTTAATATGCTGAGAAAATAATTTCGAAAGGATTGAAAAACTAACGTTTTGGAAAATCATGCGTCTGGCTAAATTTCTCCCTTGACTCAATTATTACACTGCAGGACGAAACGTAGCCCCTATAGAGTGGAGATGACTGTGTTGCAAACGAGATGTGTACTATAGAACGTTCAGACATATGATAAGCACCTCGTACGCAGAACAGTCGGACTCATTTGCTCACTACATTTGTGGGCTATTTGATTCTACGCACCGATGCGTGCTATCGACTCAGCTTGCCGTGACGTGGGGGTATATGCCAATAATCCCAATGCCATTTATTTTCATGGCCGATTGAACTGCGCACCACGCGTCCGTCGTCCGCGGAGATACATACTCGCTAAATTCCTTGTGCTTTCTCGTTTCACACATACAACTCTTTAACAGCGCAACACAGTTCAACCTCCAAAGTTAACGCGGACATCGATCTCGCATGCAGCCTCTCCAACCTTCATGACTTTAGCCAAATTGCGATCTAGAAGTACAAAAGTTGGATTGCGCGGCGAGCAAGTCATTATTTTCAGCAAAAAAACGAAAAAAACATGTATTTGTCACGGAACATTAGCTTTGAGTTGTGGCATGCACCTCCGCATCGCATACCTCTGCCTGAGCCAGCCCGGCCGGCTGAATGGTCCTGGCTGCGGCCTACACGCAGTCCACCTGGCATACGCTCCGGTTTTTGGACCGCTTAGTCCGTTGGGCATCCTCATGTTTGGCTTTGCGCCAAGTTGTCGTTCGGCCAAATTTATCACGGCTGCAGTAAAACGGATGCCATATTTCACTTCTCGTTACATTCCTTCCCTTTAGGGTTCCGGTTTGTCAGTTATTGAAACGCCGTATCCCCTGCTGCTGCTGCGCGTCCTCTTTCTGTCACTTCCATCTGTAGCTTTAACATCCGGTCGGTTATATCGTTCGCTCGCCCTCTCGTTACTTGTCGGATGCCGCCTCAGATGAATTCGTTTTCGGCGATACAAACCATTGCCTACCCTGACTTGGTAGCTTCTCACTCCTATGTGAGTTTCTATGACCCCTCGACTTCACCGGTTCCTAATTCCCTGAGCCACCTGTATCCACACGTCTTCACAACGTCGAGCAGGTGGTAACACCTTTTATCCGCTATCAGAATGGCGTTGTTGACAGTGCATCCGCTTTTTTAGACGTCCATACATCATAGCCAGTGATGGCCGTTCCGGTTAAAGCATAATATTGGCTGTAGGTTGCAAAGTTATCGTTCTGCTGCCAAACAATCTTCGAACAGAACTTGCCCCACTATACGAAAACAGAAGGGTTCTTCGCCCCTGAAACTTGTAGCTCCTTCGCTTTGGTTAGTAATCAATTGGCATCCTTCACTTCTGCCTCCGCTTTGCCTCCGCTGACTGTGGTACGGGCTAGTATTTTGATGTTCGCATTCCTAGTTCTTGCTAAATGCTCGTAATTACTCTGCAGTAATTTGCAGCACCTTCACTGGACCTTCTTCGTCTGGTATTCCGTGACTGGCCAAATGACAACGCAGCTTGTTCACTACAGTCTGAGCATTGCTTGTGTAGGGCAGCCATCTCAAAATAATCGTTTCATTAGTCTATAATAATCAAGTAATCTTTTCCATCATGCGTGAATAAGTCCACTGCTACCATTTCCCATGATCTGTATGGTATTTCTCGAAGCGCCATTGGCTCCCTTTTTGACGAACATAATATGTCGGACACGTTGCGAAGCTCGACACATAGTTGCGAATACCACTAGTCATTCCGGGCGTAAACGTCAGCTCCTTCGCGCGTGTGATGCAATGGTTAATGCCCTAAGGTGCACTGTGAACTATTTCCAGCATGTCACGTTACAATGCCGCTAACAGCAACACCCGGTTTCCCTTAAATAGCAAACCAACTTCCACGGAGAGCACGTCACGAAAATTGAAAAAAGGAGGTCAGCTCTGACGGCAAATCTGTTTTGCTGGTCCCCGTCCAAGATTGCCCGCTGCAGACTTTCACAAACTGGATTCTACTCTGTACACCGTCGTAATAATGGTACTCGTTCTCCGGCGCAGGTGAGATGTTTTGTAGCTTGGAATGTGTCTACATCCGCATACTTTCCATCTGCATCCGGAAGATGGGCTCTGGATAGCGCTTTCGTGATGTGGTGACACCGGCCACAATACCGACATTTTCGTTCTTGTCCGAGTGTCGGTCGCGACACAAAAACGTTTGGCCGGGAAATGGAGCATATATCAGAAAACTCCCTAGACTTCATCAGATGAAATTAGGACGCTTTTGCCATTTCACTTAACTCAGTGACGTAGTTGTTGAGTGATTCACAAGAAAGCTGGTGAAGACCAAAACATAATTTGCGCAGGTATTTTTCCTTCCGGTGTACTTCGCAAAATTCACTGAATCTTTGCATTATGGTACGCATATCCAGATTTACGCCATCGAAATACATTGTCACTAATACGCCCCTTCTCCTCATCGCTAAACGCGTGTCGGAACATTGCCAGCGCATAAGCTGCCGTTTGGTTGTATAGTTGAGTCAGGATGGCAAAATCCATCCACTATGCCTTCCATTATGGCCCATTTTAGGCAATGTACGCTTCGTCAACTGTATATGGCACGGCATATAAATCGATGACAGCCCTCAAATACGCGGATGCGTTTTGCATTTTGAGTTCTTTCTCCTCGTCACAAAGTTAAATCGCGTTGTGCTGCGCAACGATTAAGTCACTATTTGCATCATCATCATCAGCAGATGCATAAAGCGATGGCGTAAGCGATGCAAAGCTGGCAGAAATGCGTTATGTTGACTCACCATTCGGAAAAACCATTTCAGATTTGTGACATCCGTTGGTGTAGGCAATCAATCTATTAACTCTATGTTCTCGAGATCAGGATGTCGACCGCGTACATTAATCACGAATCCCAGGAACTTAATAGATTTCAAGAAGAATTTGCATTTGTCTATGCATAAACGGAATCCATAGTGTTTGATTCGCATCATCACGCCATCCAGTCGTTGAAACAATTCGTTCTGTGTGGTTCTCATTATGATGATGTCATTCAGATAGGCTGCAGCTCCAGTTACTGCAGTCTACGTGGCATCCATGGCTTGCTGAAAATTTGCATGGGCGATTTTAACTCCAAATGGCAGACGATTGTATTGGTACAGACCTTGATTAGTGCAGTAAAGTTTAAAGTTCTAGTTGTATATAAGCCTCCGCCAAATCCAAGATCGCGAAATATTTACCACTATTCAGCTGCGCGAACAGGTGGGAAGTAACTCGAAGTGGAGCTTGATGGGTTTGCAATGCATCATCCAAAACCAGTAAAAATTCTGCAAACAAGCAAATGGAACCGTTCGATTTCTTAATCAGGAAGATTGGAGCAGCGCAAGGTGAGAAATTTCTCTGTTGAACCACGCCAGTTTGCTGCTATCGGTCAAGCTCATGTACAGGAGTTACTTGTGATGCATACGAAACCGGGCGCCTAAGTCGAAACACTGGCGTAGCATCTGGTAACAGAGGAAGCTTTGCCTGCATCTTGGTACAATTTCCTAGTTCAGGTTGAAAAACATAAGCATACCTCGCCTGAAACTGTTCAGCAATGGTTTGAGTTGGATGAGATGGTACGGCTGTATGATGGACTAAGATTTTTTCAAACACACATTATTCAATGGTACATCGAGCAACTTCAACCTTTCAATCCAGTCATTGCCAAGAAGGGTAATGTTGACGCAAGAAACTAAGTGGATGGTTCCACTGAGGCTCAGATTGTTGAATTTAATATCACGTGAACTCAGCATCTAACCTCAGTGCGTCGCCGGATGCATTCTGGGCGGTCTGCTTTGTGCGCCTCAATGGAGACTTGTCAAGTCTCGTCCATGATGATCGAGAAATGATAGTAATGTCAGATGTCGTATCTAGTTGCAAGAATATGGGAACATCGTTTATGTTGATAGCAAGGTACTTTCGTCTGCCAGTAAAATCTGTGCGACAGGTCACCGGAAGCGCTTGTGTGTTTGCTCGCTGAAACCACATCTTTTTGGATTTACCGTTAGTGTTCACTTTTGGGGTAGAAAGTCCTAGAGTCGTACTTTTCCAGACAGCGAAATACTTTGTGACCAACACCTTTGCACTTCTGACAAAGATGCTCCTTATAAGTACAAAATCACGCGAAGTGTCATTCTCCACATTTCCAGCAGGAGATCACTGTTTCGGTAATCTATGGCTCACAGTTTTACCTCAATAGCCGTGTGGTAAATTTGCGGTTCACTCCTGGGGTCAACATTTTCAATCATTTTGGTATCATGCTTTAAATTACTCAGCCTACGACATTTAGCAGCAGTGTCCTGTAATGTCAAATGGGGTTCCAGCTCTAATTTATGTAAGATGCGTGTGTGCACATCAGTATCTGCATGAGATTGAAGACTGCAAACAAAAAGGATAATTTGGTACTGATCAGGTGTCATGGTACGGAGTATAAAACACTCATATTCTCGGTTCACAACTCCAGCATGTGTTGTAAAATCATGACTATCACGTTTGAGCAACTTTAGACAATTATAACGGATACTGAACAAAGATGTTCGCTCAAAGAAAATCGACGTCAGAGTTTCCACAGTCTCATAAAAGTGGACATTCCTCGGATAATTTGTGTCATAAGTGTCCTTAGGTTTTCTACAATGAACAATGAATTTATACGGGTTAAGAAGCGTTGCTTCACAAGTCCCGTTGGATAGTTGCAGGGGATATCAACATAACAATAATGGTGATAAGGATAGTAAAATAGTTAATACTTTAAATATGAAAATAAGGACTTATCGTTTGCTTCGCTGCAGTCCTGCGATCCTCTTAGATTCACAGCATCCACAGTTAACAACAAATAATTCCATGGTATACTCCAGATGTAGGATGGAGACGTTGTGTTAAGTAACAACGTGTAAGTGGATGAGTGCATCGTCCGACCCTCTTTTAAATACTGTTAGTGTCGGTGCAGAGACGACCGATTCTGGTAGAGCATTCCAAGGGTGACAGACACGGATGGAAAAGAAATTTCTGCGGCACTCCAGACGACTGTATTGTTCTGTGAGTTTTAATGAGTGGCCCCTCAGGTTTGTATTGCTGCTGAGTTGCAGTAAAGGGTGGCACACATGATGTGGGTCTCGCAGAATCAAGTGTACCATAATCAGGTCGCCTCGTAGTCTGCAATAGCTCCCACTGAACAATCCCATTCGTTGAAGCCTCTCCTGGTAGGAAAAATTGCGCATTCCAATTACCTTCTTAGATGCCCGGCGTTGTGGCTGCTCCAGTGCAATGAGGTCGTGTTTCAGCCATGGATGCCAGGCTTGAATTGCATATTCGACATGGGGGCAAACATACGCACTGAGCATTTGTCGAAATATGGAGCTGTTTATTTGTCCAAACGCCCGCCTCAACAGCCCGACGTGTTGGTTCCCGGTCTTCGAGGCCTTTTCGGATTGCCTGGAGCAACCCAAGTCATCTTGAACCAGGACACCTAAGTCACGTTCGAGAGTTGATTGTTGCAGTACATCCGTTCCGAGTTGGTATGAGTAGCTGCAATGATGTCGGATGGAAAGCACCTTGCATTTACTGACGTTGAAATGCAATAAGTTTTGGATCGACCATTGATACACTGTATCTAAGTCACTTTGGAGCACATGTTGGTCGGCGTTCGCCTGGATCCTGCGCCAGATCTTGATATCGTCGGCAAACATTAGGAAGTTTGAAGCGATTCTTTGTGCAAGGTCATTAATAAACACCAAAAACAAACGTGGACCTAGAACCGAGCCTTGCGGCACACCACACTCCACTTGTATGGGGTCCGATCAAGAGCTCCGAACTCTGACCACTAATTGCCGTTGATGTAGAAAGTTGGCAATCCAGCTTAAAAGAGGGTCGCCGATCCCGTAATGCTGCAGCTTGGATAGTAGTATCCGATGGTCTAGACGATCGAAAGCCTTGGAAACATCCAGGCAGATCACATCAGCACGTTCTCCAGCGTCAGCTGCCTCGGTCCAACTACTGCTTGCAAATAGTAAATTAATTGTACATGACCGCTGTCGACGGAAACCCTGCTGTTCAGGGGTGTTGAAGTTGCAGTTTTTTAGATAGCACACAAGTGCATCGGCAACTATGGATTCCATGACCTTGGAGAGTATAGGAAGATGAGTTACTAGGCGGTAGTTGGAGGGATCAGTTCTGCTTCCACTTTTGTGAATCGGGCTTATTATTCCAAGCTTCCACATGGCTGGAACTTGGTTCTGGTCTAAGCAGTGCTAGAGAAACTGAGCTAAAGATCCTGGCAGTTGGTTTACTGCTGCTTCCAATGCCTCTGGACGAATGGTGTCGACACCCGGCGAACTGTGTTTGCGTAGAGAAGTCAGCCTTTTCAATACAACCTCTGCGGTAAAATTGCTCTGGGTTAGTTCTGGTGAGCAGAATACGAAGCTTGGTAGATCGCTTGGTGGCAAGACTCCTTGAAACGTGGGGGATTATTGCATCTGCAGCGCGTTTGCAGCTTACATAGATGTACTTGTTGGGCCATCAGCCGTCTTGAGTGGAGGAAATCCTTGCCTTAACTTTCGTCGGCTATTAACGTGCTTGTACAGCAGTTTGTGGTTAGCACTGACGGTTTTTGCGATGTTCTGCCAATAGGCGGGTTTTGTCTTTTCTTAACAGTTGAGTGCAATGGTTACGTTTGGCTACGTAGTTATCCCAAGTTTCTGGTGCTGAAGCTTCTCTGTACACTCGCCATGCTGCGTTGAGTACTGTCATCCATTTTCGGGTTCTGCTCCTAACGAAAGAAAATGGTTTGCACTAATTGCAAGCATTTATCTCTGAAGCCAGTGCAAGCAGCTGACTGAATGTGTTGACGAACACGAGTCAGGCGACTTCCGGGAGTTCTTCTTCGAGGAAAGACCATGTTGTGGCGCTGACTAGCTGGGCGAGTCGGTCGTACCTTGTGATGACTCGCACAGTATCATCGTTATAATTCCGATATTCTGCATAGCAGCGAAGTTGAAACTGATGACTGCATGAACACTGCGACCCAACGGGCAGTCTAAAACCAACACATCAATCATATGCTCCTCGTTGGTAAACACAAGATCTAACAAAGATGGCCTGTTACCAGTTCTGAACCGAGTGGGCAAAGTGATATGGTTGTAAAGAGGAACAGTAGTTACTAGATCGTGTAAATCGGTTTTGAATTGTTCTCCGATCGTGGCAGGGGCTTCTAAACAATGTACGTTGAAATCACCCATGATAAGAATGTGAGTGTACTTTGGTTGTAAACTGCACCTTAAAGCAGCCATTAGGGTGTAGTCGGTTTCGGGTGTTGAGTTAAGGGCGCGGTACACCAAGACGATAAGGCAATCGTCCCTGCCTTTTAACTACAACCAGTACCAAAGTGAGTCAGGGAACTGCGAGTCAGAATCCTCCACGGCTTCGCACTGTGAGTCGTTTTGGTAGTATTGGATTACCCCTCCTCCTTTTGTGAGCCTATCGTTCCGGATCAGCGACATGCCGGGTAGTGACACTTCAGCGTCCGTCATTCCCGTTTGCAACCATGTCTCGCTTATACCAATGACATCATACGAGCCTGAAGCTTGGCGATCTTTCAGTTCAGCAAGTTTGTTAGAAAGTCCATGAGCATTTGTATACAAGCAGGCCAGTTTCTCGGTCTCTAGGAGCCCGCAGAGAGGTGAAGCTGTCAAGTGTGGGAGGATGCCGACCGATGGGAGGTCGGCAGTTACTCGTTTTTTGATGGGTCAATAATACCTCGTTGCAAATTGATTCTGCCACGGTGCGTCCCAACCTTCGTTTAAACCTACGTCAGAGTCAATTAAAGCAGCAATCAAGTTACCTTTTTGTACATTCGTCGGTATGATTGCTGCTTCAGTTGCTTTAATATTTGAGCTGTGCAAATTGTTTGCGACCTTTAACCGAATTTCGGAAGGAAGATTTTTCCGATTTCTCCGCCATCGATACAAAACATATTTTGCTTGTTGCTCTGACTGAACCACAAGTTTTAGGATTCTAGAGCCGCATCCTATATAATTCGGTGAGAGAGGTATCCTGGTGAGCGATAGTGCCACAACATTATCCAAAGCAAGTGTTACGCGAATGAAGCGCCACTGTTCTAAATCGTGCTTTCCGGTCTCTTGAAGATGGTAAGAAGGATGTTCTGGCACGCCATGTATGAAGATTGTGTTTAGGCGGTCTTGCTTTCTGTGCCCCTCTTCGGTGTTTCGTTTTGGTTGTCGCGCGCTCCAATGGACATCAGGATAGATGCGTATCCCACAGTGTTTGTGTTTTAACGCGCTTGCGGAGAGCAAAACCTTTTCTACGTCCATGGCTCTGATACTCATCTGCATACACAATGATTCTCATTGGTCTTGCTCGTCTGAGAACTTATCCCGCAATGTGATGGCGGTAGATTTAGGGACATTTGAGCATACAAAATTCCGGGCACTGTTGTTGAATCCCTTCTTCGTCAATCAACAAGGTATGGTACTCATTTGTCCTGACTTGTTGACAAGTAATTGTTTGCTGTTTTTCTCACCATTTGCGTTAACGGTGTTTAAAATGAAAGACGGCGCAACGGCTGCCTCTCGGTGGACCCTTGCAGCAATCTCTGCATATGTAACCGATGTTCTGGGAGGCTTAGTCTCGACAAGAGATATATGTGATACAGGTACCAAGGGTTGGTGTTTGGATGCTTTATCCTTTTTAATACTAGATGTCAGGTCTAGTGGAATTTGCTTAACCAGACGTTTTGAATGGTGCTAGATTTTCGTTGCTGTGAGTACTGTTTGATTCACGTAGGTACAGTCTGTTTTCACCCGGTGTTCTACCAAAGTTGGAGAAGACAACGGAGATGGAGACATGGCTGATTGTGGTGCAGGGGAAGCGGTTTGTTCAGCCTTCCGTTGCTTAGCAGCCTCTACGCTTCTGTGGTCCATACTGGCTTCTATTGAAGTCAGCTTATTGATGATCCTCTGCTCTGCTTCTGCGATTAACCGGTCGCATTTCTCAGATAGGATAAGCAAGCATTTAACGAGGGGGATGGTGGAACACGCAGTACAGAACCAAAATGCATCTTGGGAGCTGGTTCGCTCCTGTAACTGTTGTTGGGACACATCTGCACATTTCGTATAGTACCATTCCAAACAGTGCGAACAAGCCAGGCAGATTTTTACTACCCGATGACATTCTCTTAACCCGCAAATGCCTTTCGATGGAGTCTCTTCGGTTTCGCCCTTCTGCCATTCAATTTGGTGTCGTTACCTGACCCAGTGGGTTGGTTAGCGTTCTGTACTTTCACATCTTTGAAAGCGGCGCATATCGGTCAGGCGAGCGTGGTGGTTGGAAGGTCAAATGAGCGGTCGGCGTGGTCGCGCGGTCCGTGTGATGGGTTACGCAGCCGCACTGGCTGACAAGGTCACAAGGAATGGCGAGTGACTGCAACCTGAACAGAGCGCTGAACACAGACTCTTTCACAGCTGTGTTAAGAAACACTGGATCGGAGTAAGCGTAGGTTTTTTGGCCTGCCTCGAGAATTCCGTATCGAATGGTGTCACACAGAGACAATCGGCTCAATACGATTGAATTAAACGCTTGCGCTTAATCACAGGTGCCAGTGAAAACGGTTAGTAAAGGCACAGCAAGTAATCGTAGAAGATATTTCCACGTATGATGGATCACTGTGTAGAGCTGGTAAATCCAGTTCGAATGAGCGTACAGTGAAAACGCTGCGAGAAGATGGAGAGAGGATAGAGGGAAATAAAACAAATTAACCAGTAGCAACCACGTCACGCGTCTCGCGTTTCAAAAGACAACGCACCGGACAAGTAGTATTTTGGTGAACACATAACAGGCCGACAAAGGATAAAATATTCACACCGGTACATTTGGAATTTCAGCTGTCTTCTCGTTTGATTTTTTAGGTCGTAACAACCTAGAGACTTGTGACTGGTGTGAAACAAGCGATGGTAACAATTGTACTGCAACACGGAGCAAACACTAGTTTGTTTGTAAATGTGAATGATCTGACACAAAACACACATTTACTTGTGGGAATTTGTACACCAACCTACCTAAACAAGTCAATTTGCTCCGTTTCTTTGCGCATTTGACTTTGATCTGGATGAAATGCTGTTTTTTCTTGCAAATTATAACATTCGGCCTTAAGCAGGGACGACAACTCGACTTGGTTCTTAGAGAGTGCGATTTTCCTCATATTAGGCCGCTGGAGACCTAACGCCTCTCCGTTGTTAAATAGTTAGACCGGTAGTTACCTGGAATGTATCGACCCGCACTTTATTTCATGTTTTTTGCTTTTCGTGATCTGCTTGAAAAACAAAACTGCCCTTTTAGTGAAAAGTAAAGTGGGTGTTGTATACGAAAGATCAAAATGCACGAGCAAGTTAAAAGGTCACTCTTGTAAACGAACTGCTGTAATCGGATCAATGTCTAACTGGGTGAGTATATTAAAGTGTCGCAAGGAGAAGGATGAATCAATAAAGAAGCAGAGAACTAGACTTTGTGTGTGTGTGTGTGTGTCTGGGGTTGTGTACTCGTGTCTGTCTAGACTAGCCGTCAATAATGCTGACAGAATACACAACAAGTGTTATTGGCAATTGTTCGCAACTTGCAAACTGTTGAGGATATAGCATTTATTTCACAATTACAAGGTAAAACATAAACTTTCCCCCGCGTTTGTCCTGTTTGTTTTTACTTTTTCCCTATTGTCGCCCTGAAAATCTCTCTAGGCTTGTAGTCCAATTCGTTCGGTCGATCTCCAAGTTCACTCACGGAGTTAATGTATGAATAGCATACTTTGTGTTTCTTGCATGCTTACAGAATTGCTTTATCTAGTTGCGTTATATTTCGCTTAACATATGCAAATGCATGTCTAGCCCTACGATCTTTCTCCTTTGCTGCTGCATTCATTTAATGTATTGTTCCCCCCTTAACCTAATTCTCCTGCTCTATTTACGCATTTATCGAGAGTTTGGCTTATTCGCTTTGGTCATCTGGGAGAAAAAAATGAAAACGCGCTTCTATAAGTTGGATGGTGGTTAGAAAACGCAAACTCACACATGAGACTAACTACAACCTGGCACTCACATTGCGCGTGCTGTCACTTGCCATTTGGAATGTCACTTTTACGAAACACATGACAAATAACACCTGAAAACTTCTAATCGAATGAAATGGCCATATTGTCCAAAAACTTGGTCACCAGAATCTGTTGTGTCCTCAGGGTTTCGACGTAGCAGCTCCTATGTTGCGCCTCGCGATTCAACAAACAACCCACCGGACAAGTAGAATATATTGTGAACAGATTATGCCGACAGAGGCTGAAAAAACACACCGATACATTTCGAATCAGAGTTGTGTGCGCGTTTGATGTTGTAGGTCTTAAGAACCAGGGGACATGTGACTGCTGTGAAACAAGCAATAGTAACAAATGTACGGCACACGGAAAAAACACTAGTTTGCTTGTAAACGAGACTGATATGATACAAAACACAGCGTTACTTGTGGGAAATTGCACACTTACTTTCCTGAGCAAGTCAATTATGCTGTTTCGTTGTGCATTTGCCTTTGATTTGTGTGAAATTCTGCGCAATAAAATATCTGCCATTTCGTTGTCGCTCCGTGGTATGTAGCTTATCGTGAAGTCGTATTTTTATAAGCGCAGTACACAACTAGACAAATATCCTCAAAAGTCTTTGGAGTACCTAATCCGATCCAACAGTTTATGAGCTGTTTCGAAGTAAAGGTTTTGACCCAGTGAGTAAGATCGCTACTTGTCGAGCGCCGAAGATGGCCAGACACCCTACTATACTGTAATATATTTGCGTTCCAAAGCGTTAATTTTATTTTAGTGTATTCAGTCAACACATGCGTTTGCTTTAGTACCGCACCCATTCCGTCGTCACTTACCTCCATGGTCACCGCAAACTTTTCTCCGGCGATCGACGATTTCCACGCAAGATTCGCTCATCTTATTTCCTTCTGTATGCTGTCAAACGCTTGCTGAGATTCTTACGTCCAAGTAAATGTACTCTCCTCTCATAACTGGTTTTAAAAAGATGACGGCAAACTGTTAACTTTCCCGAGCAATTTATTGTAGTTTCCTGCGCAGACCAGAATCGCCCTATGACTGTGTTTCGAAGACGGAACGGGGTGCCTCGAATTGTCAATTATTTCTCCGGTAGCAGCTTCAGCTCACTCTGACCGACCTTGTGACCAAGCAGTGTCACGGATGTTAACCTGTTTTCATATTTATGATCACTTTTCCGTAAACCCGACTGATGAATGCTTTGCAATCTTGCTTCCAAATGACAGCAATGTTCTGTTTCCGATGCACTGTATATCATGATGTCGTGTCAATACGCGGCCACATGCCCTACCCCATCCAGTATGCGGAGTATCAAAGGACGGAAAGTGAATTGGGCACGAGATAATTCAAACTGCATTCTTTAAATTTGTTTTGTTTCTCGTCAACTGTAAACGCCGTCCACTCCCGGTCCTACTGTTTGGATGCTAGCTGTTAGCAGCCAGAACTAAAATTCAGTACTAGGAATATCTTTGATTTCTGAAGTTTGTCGAAGTTGTCTGAGAATGATGGTCCCAGGAATAAATTACAGCAATCTTTTGTTCAGCATTATGAAGTCCACGCTAAAGCTGTATTATGCGTTGGTCTTCATCAAAAAAACTATTATGGTATTACACAGACTGTGAGCTTCCTTGACTACATCAGCATACAAGATCTCCTTAATCTTCTTCTTGACCTGGCCCTCAAAGTGGATTGATATTGCTCTGGGTCCATGCGGCCGATACGCCGTTGCGAAAACAGAATTGTGTGTTTGAGTCAACCGCAAAGCCCGTAGGAGTTGTTATTGTCGGGGGGGGGAGTAGTTTGTATTTGTTGAAAAGCGATTGCAGGGTCTGGCTAGTGTGTACAACGGTAACGACCGAACACCAAGGGGAGTATTGACCCATATTTCGTCGTCAGCTTTCCTCGCTTCAGGCGGACAATGGCCTCATGGGCAAAGCAAGAGTTTCTCCTAAGTACAGTCTTTTTCGAATCCGGTGACACTAGTAAGATATGATTGAATTCATGACTCCGCATACTAACCACATGCTCCAGCATACTGTTTAGAGTTATTCGCATCCACCGACTGCTTTTGCCATCACGGAATACGATTGGGTTTTCATTCCACCTCAGTGGTTCGTCAGAGTGATTGCTGTCCTTGAAACAATTAAACACCTCACTGTATTTCCATCGACCTCTGCCATCGCTTCAATCACATTTGTTCTCAAGGCCTAAGATATGCACACTCCAACAAGAGCGCAATACCGTTTGTAACTATTTGGTACAAAGAGTGTAGTGCGCCTTGAGGAGCGTTGTCGCTTCCAGTGTAACAGTTTTTCACAATATATGTATGGTCTAATTTTTCGCGTGCTCTGTCGAGTAAGGCGACGTGCTCTGATGTTTTGCGTGGCCTGCTCCAAATTATATTCTAACCAGTACAAACGCTAGCTGTCTTTGTGGTCATCGGTTCTCAATAATTCCATTAGCCTCCGTACTAACACACATGTCCCTAGAGCAAGTTGCACGGTTGGTTAAAATCTGCACTAAGCGCCCGTCGCCCGCAATGATCAAATAATCGTTGAGTTCATGGTAAACAACGACAACTCCAAAGAAAAACGATTATTTTGAAAACCAAAAATTTTAAATTTAAAGTCGATTTGTAGTGTATGTCTAGAAGACATATATATTATGTTGCTGTATCAAAAGAGCCACAGAAAAGGTAAAAATATATCCCGTAATATCATCAAGTACAAATGAATCTCAACCTTGTTAAACTGAAGTCAAACGACAGACACACGACCAATAGTGAGGTAGCAATGAGTCAGCAAGCCAACCGATGAGATTGAGCCAATCGATCTTGTTCACATGGTTGCCATATTATACTTCTTCCTCCGAAAGGTTGCCTCAACCTGGTTTGTAGCGATCAACAGGTTTCACCTTTCTTGCGGAACGACGCAGCTGACGTCGCGGCAATGGTAACTCAGTCGAGTCTTCGCGCGCGGATCGGTTGGGATGATTAGTTGGAACGTGAGTTGTGTGGAGTCGACGCGCGTTGACAATTAGGCCGTTTTCCAATCGATAGGTGCCCAAGCCAAGCGTACGGCCGATGCACACAGGAGCGGGAAGCGAGGGTGTGCCTTTCTTTGTCACCCTGCTTTTGACGCGAACGTATGTGCCGGGCAGTATTGGTATAGATGCTTTAGCGTAGGAATTTTGGTAAGATGCTATGCGATTTAAAATTTTAGCATCTCTCGCTGATAAAATGTTATTTGCAGCATTTAACTTTGTGCATAAGGGCCTTCCTAGCATCAGCTACGCTGGCGTACTTCCGGTGGCTCTGTGATCAAATGTTATGTAGGAAAATACCGCGGATAAGACTGCATCTTCCCAGTCCGAACCTCCTTTGTGTATGGCTTGTATGGCTTCTTTTAGAGACCGATTTAAAAGCTCGACCATGCCGTTGGCTGCAGAATTGTAGGGCGCAGTTCTAGAGTGCTTAATGTTATGGCAATGTAGAAAATCTGCGAATTCGCGGCTACAAAATTGTGGCGCGTTATCCGTTACTATTTCATGCGGTAAACCGAAACGGCCGAACAAGTGTTTAAGCCAACGTAACACAACCGAAGTAGTAACTTGGTCGCACATGTGTACTTTAAGCCAACTACTGTAAAAACATGCAGCAACAAGTAGATTTCGCTTATTCGTAGGGGCAGTAGCGAAACAGCCCGTACTATCAATGGCGATTTTGGTCCATGGTTTCATCGGGTAAGCAATTGGCTGTGTCGGGGCTTTATCGGGCAAAGAACTTTTGTCCGCTAATCGGCAAGCATTGCAATTGACCACAAATGTCTCACTGCTAAATGCCATTCGTGGCCATCAGAAATAGTGTCTCACACGATTTTTGGTCCGAACTATACCTGGGTGTCCCACACGTGCGCAAGCTATTATCTTGGCTATCAACTGTGGCGGAGCTGCAAACAACAAACCACGCATCAGGCAACCATCTACTACTGATAGTTCATGTCGAATTGCATAGTACCGAAATAACACACCGCGGATTTTGTTATTCTTGGGCCAGCCCTGTTGCACATATTCAATGATCTCATGCTTTAAAGGATCGTTAACATTTTCCCTTCGTAGTTCCTCGATCGTCAAGGCAGACAGGTTAGCTGGGGGACTGGAAACTAGTACCGCTTCTCTGAGTCTCTCTTTTTCGTCTTCTAACCACATGGTAAGCGAGATAGGACGTCAGGAATTTGACTTTGCAAACCTGGCCAATACACAATTTAAAAATGGTATTTAAGGAGCCTGGCATACCAGCGATCGATTGGCATTGGGCGAGATCCTTTAGGTCCATTGCTGAGAAGGGCGGTTAGAGCTGAATGATCAGTACGCAGAATAAAACGACGACCAAACAGAAATAAATTCTACTTTGCACAAGCCCGCACACATGCAAGGGCTTCTTTCTCCCCAGCTGAAGAATGACGTCCGGAATCTGAGAGCTTTCGTGATGCGTAGGCAATAACTTTCTACTCTCCGTTTTGTAATTGTGAGAGGACAGCTGCGAGACCGACATCAGACGCATCAGTGGAAACAGAAGTGCGGCAAAATTCGTCAAAAATGGCAACTAAGGGAGCAGACGCTACTCTCTTTTTCAGTTCATCAAAGGCATTTTGCTGATTGCTGCCCCAAACGAACGACGATCATTTTTTGTCAGCTGTCGTAATGGATCCGCCAAAGTCGCAAAATCCGGCAGATAGCGCACATTCCTAAAAAGGACTTTAGTTCTGTTTAGGTTTTGGGTGTTGGAGCTTCAGAAATGGCCATGATGTTTTCATCACTTAGGCGAATGCTGCTGCATGAAATGAAATGTCCCGAAAACTGAATTTCTGGTGCATTGAATAGTCACTTGTATGCGTTCAGACGCAAATCGAGATCACTGAGGCGCTAGAGGACCTTGTGCAGCCTTTCATCAAGTTCCTCCTGGGAGCAACCGAAACACAAACATCATCCATGTAAGCAACCTGCCCATCCATACCTGCCAGGGTGTGAGTCATGACCTTTTGCCAGTCGGCGGGCGCGGAACTCAAACCCATGGGTAAAACTTTGTACTGAAATAGGCCATCAATAGCGAGGAAGGCACTTAGGTGTTTGGAATCATCGGCCAATAGCATATGAAAATATGCACTTTTCAAATCTAGCTTGGAAAATAACATTTGCACCAGCTAAAGCTACAGTGAGTTCATAATAAGATGGCAAAACAATGCGCTCTACGACGATCTGTTTATTAAGGGCCTGTAATTCGTTGCATATCCGGACAGTACCGTCTTTTTTCATGACACTAACCATTGGATGCACCCACACAGAGCAGTCGATGGGTTCAATCAAATCATTTGCTATCATCGCATGCAGGGCTGCTGAGAACGCCTCACGTTTCGCTAACGGAATGGGTCGAGCTTGACCAATGGCGACTGGTTTCACATTCGGTTTCAGCTGAATTCGATGCACTCCACATGGAATACGGCCTATGGACCTGTGGTAGAGCTGCGGATAATGTTCATGCCAGTGTGCTACGTTGACGGAAGAGCTAAGAATGGGGTCGCATGATGGGACAAGGTGCAAAGCCACCATAGCATTTATCCCAAGCAAGGGTCGTCTAATGTCCGAAGAAATATACACTGCGACATCGGCAATCACAGAATGCAACTGCAAAGGCACGATAATAAATTCCAATATGGTATTGTGTTCCCATTATAAATCCAAAATGAATGTGTAGTGGGAAGTAAAGTAAGCTGTGATAGGTAACGTTCATAAAATTGGAAAAGCACGATAGTGACTGGCGAAGCAGAAACAAGTTCCTTTTCAAGTGGAACAGCACCTTTAACAGTAAGAAACAATACAGTAAGAATGTCAGCAGCGGGAAACTTCGGTTCAACAACGGATATCGTTACACAACCTAAAGGTATGGAGTCAGCGGTGACTGAATAGATATTCTCTTGAGTTGGATCGGTACTATGGCATACCGGTGTATCATCCTCTTTAATAAGTGCGACAGCCTGTGATCGACAACAGTGGGTATAGTGTCCAATTTTATCACAGTTTTTACATTTGAGGCTGCGTGCGAGACAACCGGCAAAACTAGCTTTGTGAGACCTGCTTCCACAACGATAGCAAGATAGTTTGTGTAGCGGACATTGCCGGAAAGATTGTAATCTCGCCACTTCAGCTAAGCTTTTGAAGAAAACTGCTTTGATTGCAACGAAATTCCCGTCTTTACTCGGGCTAATTCGCAAGCTCGATCCCACGTTAGTGTGCAAGCAGCTTCCTGCAATAGAGCCTCACATATGCGATTGTCAGCGATTCCAGTGATCAGTTGCTGAGTGAGCATACAGCCTTCAGTCTTTTTCTGCGGAATAGATGAGTAGGCACACGGTCGTACTGCACGACTCAGCCGAGCAATGAAATCATTCAAGGGTTCGCCTGCTTCTTGGTGTATTAGGAATAAAATATATCGCGCGGTAAACACGTTCATTTGGTAACTCCATGCATCATCGAGAACATTGAAGGCGTCTATAATCAATTTGCATCTCTGGAGACCCAAATCCTCGAATTGCCGTTGTCCCTCATCTCCGAGTAAATGTCGAAGCAGCTTCAATCTTTTATCCTCATTAAGAGCAGTAGGGAGATCGCTGATTAAATCCAAGTAGATTAGGAAGGATGTTTTCCAACGGAACCGGGCATCCGATGTCGGTCTGCTGCCGCAATCGGTCCAAACAGGAGAGAGGGGTTATGTGTAAAGGTCCATTTTTGCTTCCGCGACACCACAATTGCTTTCGCAAGAATGTCGCAGAACAGGTAAAATGTATCTCGTAATATCCTCAAGTACAAATGAATCTCAACCTTGTTAGACGGAGAGTCAAACGACAGTCACATGAACAATGGTGAGGTGGTAATGAGTCAGCAAGCCAACCGGTGAGATTGAGCCAATCGACCTTGTTCACATGACTACCACATATGTTCAAATTAATGAAATTTCAGATTCCTCTGCAATGCGAATGTCAGCTCCCTGACATGAGCAGATCAAAATTTGATACGCTGCATTATTAATATCCAAAAAATGTGGCTACTAATTTCAAATTAAGTAACAAAAGTAAGTTTTTCTTATGTTGTATATCGTTGAATCAAGTTTTTCACAATACCATGAAAGATTGTTGGGTCAAAATAAAAGTGACACGAAACGATGGAAGCTATGGTTTATGAGCTCCGAAACTTGAAAGTCATGTTGCTCAGGAATGCAATGGTAACTTAATATCGCACGCGCAAATCATGAACTGCCCGGCATTGCGAGATGTATGTGCCTTTCATCAAGTGACTGTCTGGCGGTACTGGGGAGTTGTGCGACAATATATTACATTGTCCAATGTAAATAATATTTTCATAAGTTGGCTGCAGGAGTCTACTGCCGATAAGTCAACCTGAATGAGACCTAGAGCTGCCTGAGTTTTTACACATGCATGTGAGTAGACAAATTTAATGTCATCAACAAACAGGAAGATTGCACCGTGTCTTATTCTCTGGAATACATTGTTAACAGAAGTGAGAAAACGTAGTGGACCAAGAACGCTTACTTGAATTACTGCACTGGTGACGATTTCGGTTTAAAGAAATTGTCTCCGACACGCATCACATGCTGTCTACCAATTAGATATGAAGGCGGCCAAGGAGTTATTAACACTCCAGTGCATATTGTCTTCAATTTGTTGAGTAACCTTTTGTGAGGCAATCTATCAAAGGCTCTTTACATATTAAGGAATACGATTACAACATTGTTTTCATTGTCTATGGAGGCTTTATGCAGGCTCCCTGACATGTTAAGCATGATTAGCCTTGCGTAAAGCCTTACTAAGAATTGCTGATGAGCATGGCCTTGCTCAAGAAGATAAGTCATTAATCTTTTACTTTTATCCCCATTATTCTAGATACGATGCGTTTGTGCTTAATGTGCCGAAAATATTTAACCTAGTGAGGTTCCCTCTTTTTGTGTCTCGGGATAACGACAGAACTCTTCCACTGAGCAGAAAATAATCCGTAGTTAAATGATAGGTAAATATGTTGAGCAAAATTAGAGGCAAGTCCCTATTACCGCCGTTTAATAAACTGGAACGGATTCCATCAGGCCCTGCGCAAGTCGAGAAGCGTAAATGTGAGACTTGAGCGGCGCTTTTCGCTATAGCAAATTCCAGCGTGTGTTGACTTTCACCTTTGTGCTTCAAGATAAATGATGGTATGCCTGATGATTCATTAACCATTTACTCGGCTAAATAAGCGCTGAAATGTTTGCAAATATCATCTAGTGTATTAAATTACGTGCGACCAGACGTGGTGATAAAATTAAAAGTGTTTCTGCGTCGGGAACCGCGGCACGGAATAGTTTAGATAGTTCAGTTGTCTTGTTAGTCAATTCAAGTCAGTTAGTATAAGCTTTATGTACCCAGATGGGTGCATTTTCAGTAGTTTACATTATCAACTGTAACTGTACCAATTAAGTACCATTAAAAATACTAAATCTAATAATGAGCAGAAAAACGAGAAGGATTGATCAAGAAACGATGCAGAAAACTAAACGAACTCTTTGGGATTGGTATCTATTTAAAACAGAAGAGCTTTCATTAACATTTTCCTTCAGAATTTGTTACATCCGAACAAAACATTTTGTCCAAAGACATAGACATGAGACCGTGCATGATACCTTGCTTCCATATTCAAAGGTGGATAATGCAGACGGTCTCACTAATCTTGGAAGTTGATTGAACAAAATTTCTGTCAGCGTAATTTTGCAAAACTGAGATGTATACGGCAGATCATTTAAAATACGATTTTCGGTGAAAAGGCAAAAGCCAAGCTTAAAAGTCCTACACAATATGGATGTCTTTGTTAGAGTCCTTCAAATCCTCAAACTCTATTAAGCAGTGAGTTTTGTCATTTTGCTGCCTCAGTTCCTCTGAGTATCTTGTCTTGCTGCATAAATAATGCAAAGCTAGCAGTCGACTTTAATTTCCGCTGAACATTATAAAGCTTGCGTACTGTGTGAAATACTGACGAAATCTCGAATCTGGTTTGGTCACTATTGCTTTCATTGTGCCTGGAATCATTCCTAAACCAACGCGATAGCGCGGCGCAGCAGGTACTTTGACCGATAAACTTTCTCTAATCAATTTACTTCATCTTTGCTTTGTGTAACCAAGTACGGTGTTTAAACTGACACCTTTTGAGTCCGTACGTGAATGTAGGTCCTCAATTTGCAGAATTATGTTTAGCGTTTGGACATGACTAGCGTGAGCTTCTTCTCGGAGCGGCGAGCAAGCTTTCGGCACTGTCCGAAAATTTGGAATCTAGAGCACTGATTTGGAGAATGGCGCCCAGGGCAAGCCATACACGATGGTGCGTCTTTGGATCTGCGATACTAATCTCTCATTTTCCAAGACGGTTTTGGGATTATCAGGACTTCGGAGTACTTCCACCCTTTAGTTCATTGAGTGCCTTCATTCAAGTAGATGGCTTGCATTACTACAATCTGCGGTGTAATAGACTAGTTAGTACAAGTATTTGAAGCCTGGTTCTCTGTAAGTACGGAGGATTATGGTAGCTTGATTAGATCAGTGGAGCTGCTGTGCATAAGGCAATCCCCTTGACGCCGAAGGCACAGTCACATTTTATTTAGATCAGCAGCATAATTCAACTGTTGCAGCAAATTTTTTGCACGTTACCATCTGTGTAGTCAATCCACGAGGCGCATCGAATCGTTCGTCATGTTTGATTGTCCTTGGACTAAGTTGTCAGTTTGCGTCATGGCTATTAGTTGTTGGTGATTGATGCGCCACTCCGATGTATATATGACATTACAAAATCCCTCTTCTGATTCCATTGTAATACATCTCCTGATTTCCTACTGAGTTCAGACTTCACAGTAGTTTATTAAGGAATAAAGAGACTCGTAATCTGCTGCACAGAGTTCGGCAGTTTCAGATCTAACATCCTGCGTTCGCAATGCCAGCGTTAAAACGAAGCTCCGGGATGTTTTTAGATCACAAAAATGCCGGTCCAAACATAGACAAAGACAGCCTAGTAATGGAAAGAATGTATATATAGAGTGGACACTTCATCAGCTGGGCCGAATTCTAAGTGCGGATAATTTTGGCCATCTGTCCGAGCATTGTAACTGCAGACCTGGTGTGTGAATTAGGAAACCACATCTTTCGAAAATGGAACAATGAACCAGGAACAATAATTTATACGGGTTAAGAAACATTGCTTTACAAGCACAGCTAGGTGGTCTAGCGTGTTATCAAAAAACGTTCGTAAAACAGTCGTCCTGCACTGTTTGTTGTCCACCGCATAAATATGTGGCAAAGTAGACCCTGTGTAATTCCGCATAGAATATAAAAAGTAGTTAAGGCCACCAAGCAATTTACTCTATTCATTAGCTACTGGCAGCACCAGAAAGAGTGGAATAACTCCGAGGCTGGGTCCTCCATTGCCTCGCATGCAATGTCGTTTCGGTACCAGAATGTTAGCCCCTCCATTTGTTAGTCTATCATTTCGGATTAGTGTGATGACCAGGGACCAGAAACTTTGAAGTTCGTCGATCTAGCGCGCAAGCAAGTCTCAGTAAAACCGACGATATCGCATGGCTTATAAACATGGCGATCTTTCAGTTTGGCCGGCTTATTGGAAAGACTATAAACACCGATATGTAGTGGGGGCCAGTCCCTCTGATTCTGGTAGCTCACATAAATCTAGAGGAGTCAGTTGTGGAAGAATGTCAACCAACGTGATTACTACCGTCATTTCTTATTATATAGGATACTGAGACTTCGCCTACAACTTGATTTCATCTAGGTACGTCCCTCATCTAGATCTAATTCAGAATCGAGTAAACGGGTGATCAAATAGTTCTTCAATCTAACCGCCCGCGAAATTTGCTTTTTCAGTTGATTTGATGTCGTAATTTCCAAGTTATTTAACGGCTGTAGCCGGTGCTCACATTTGAAGATTTTCGGCGTTTTCCACTAACGTTCTAACAATTACAATACAGCTTGCTCTGATAAAACAAAGAATTTTAGCATCGTGTGGCATCGTCCTATATAATCTGGTGGTTGTACTCTGTTGAGCCTTTACGCAATAACTCTGCAAGTAAAGTGTTTATTGAATAAAACGACATTATTTTAAATATTGCTTTATACTCTCTTAACTGTCGTAGGAATGAAGCACTGGCATCACAGGGATGAGACATCTGTTTAGGGAATCTGGCCTCCTCAGTCTTTCCCATGTGTCTGTTTTCGAACGCAGCGAGCTCCAAGGAACATCTGGACATATGCTTATTCAACATGATCTGTGTTGTAGCTTACTGAAGAGAGTAAAACGTTTTCAACTGTTATAGTTGATACAAGCTTTGCTTTATTATTTCTATTAGACATATAGTGTCGAGTTGGGGTTAAGGTCTTGCTTTTATGTTCACCACATTGCAGGGTGTGTCGATAGCAAAATTACGAAAATATTCGGTACTCCATGTTTGCATCCCTTCTCCTTTGAGCTACCATTTCGAATGTTTCTCTGTTCTAGTTTATTACCAAGTCATGGTTTTCAGATGTTCGTTTAGCTATTCTCTTTAGCGGTGTTTGTAACAGAGTAAACCATAAATGTGTCATTGCGGTCGAAAAACGTAACGAACGCTACACATTTGATTGATGTCCCGGGAGATTTCGGGTCGACCAGAGACCTTGTAGTTGCAGATATAGATGGCTGGTATTTAGCTACCCTGTCATGTTAATGATAGAGGTTGTTAAAACCGGAGGCACTTGATCGACCTTACGTTTTGCCGTCATGAGTAAGACGTGTACTTTAGATACTCACGCCGACACAATTGCTCTTCTCTGGATTTGATATGTTCAGAAGTCACCCAGCGTAGTGATTGTACACGCATAAGAATCAGATAGGTAACCCGTATAAAGTGGGCATTCTTTCAAGGAACTGCACCTTATGCATTGTGTTTCGTGGAACCGAAGCTCTTTCGACACACCTTGTGCACAAACTCGTGTACAGTTTAGTTGCTTTTAGAAATTCTCGGTGGTGAACATGAGTTTCACGAGTGGTTTTCCGCGCTTTCTGTTGATCAGAGAATTGCTCATACAAGACACTTGTACGCAACTTTAATACATTTGTATTCGATCTCATTTGCTTATCGCTGATGATCACCCACAGCATCTCTCGAGAATCCAGTGAGAATACGTATCATCGCAATACCCGTGGTCGATCGAACAACAACCGAACCTAGTGTGCGTGTATATCATTCGCATGACAAGCACCTCTATGATAACCGAGACGGTGCACAACTGAGAATATCAACCCCAATAGAAACTTGATTTCCTGCGCTAACTGCATACTTCCGTTTTGATGGGTCTCCGCCGCTATTCCCACTTAGTTCCACATGTCAAGTGGCCCTCTGTACATCAAAAAGTCAAAATTTGGACCTCGATCCGAAAATCATTATTCATAGAATGCAAACCCGTTTTATATCTAGAGCCAATTAGAATCACTCACAGATGCAGAACAAATCTTCTTCTTATTAAGTTCTTGGCCAGCTTTCGATCTACGTTCAATGTCAGTGCAAATCGATTTTATGCTGTCCTTCAGTTCGCCTCTACATGATAGACCACCTTCCAGACTATTGGCCCAAAATCGTTAACTTCGACCGATCGCTATGCAACGGGCAACTGAATGTATTATCTAACCATCATACCACCTCCTGAACTAACAACAGTAATTTCAAGCCTAAGAACGACACCTAAACGTCTCGATATTCATTCAACTCAACTGCAAGCAAGTTGCCCCAAGCTCAAATTCTCCTCAAACCACTAGTAACAATGCTGACAAATTAATCGCTTTCTCCTAAAACGAGCACGCTGCAAGCCAAGTCGTGAGTTATACCTTGCAAATTATGCAGTATTTAAAATAGGTTACAGAATAGTATGAGAAATCAACCTCCAAAATTGTTTTCCTAACAGCCAGTGCGCTAACACAAGGTTTTAAAACGGCTTAAGCAATAGGGGTACGGAATTCGTTTGGCCTTATCAGGGTTAAAGTATTTTCGCCATTTGAGTGGCAGCAATCTCGCTACTTACTCAATGAACAGTGAACAATGAATTTATTTTAAGAAGCAATGCTTTACAAGTCCCGTTGGGTGGTTTTGTAGGGTTATCGGAAAATTAAAACGCAATGGGTTGTTTGCGTCTCAATGAGAGACTTCCCGTTTGTTTCGCTGTGGTCCTGCAATCCCTATAGTTTCACAGCAAAACGTAACAGCAAATAACTCTAAAGTATATTCTAAGAATGGGATGGAGATGTAGTACTAGGAAACAAAGTGTAGACGAGTAAATGCGTCATCCGAACGTCTGCTGACTATGGGTAGGGATGGTGCAGAAATGACAGATTCTGGAAGAGTATTCCACGGGTAACACAGGTGAATAGAAACAAAATTCCTGCGACAATCTAGGCAGCCTTTCACTTTGGCCAGTTTAGTGTGTGATCTCTTTATCTGGTAGTAGTGCTGAGTTGCAGTAAAGAGCGGCACTAGCGATGTGGATCTTGCAGAAATATTATCGAGTCAACTCGCAAGCAGCGGTAACGTCCGTTGAATACCTCAATCGTTCCAACCTCTCCTCATATGGAAGATGGTGTATTCCAATAGCGTACTTTGATGTTCGAGGTTAAGCCTGCTCCAATGCATCAAGAAGGATCTCCGAACTCTAAGCACCAATTGCATCTCAAGAAGATAGGTGGCAATCCATATTAGAAGAGGCTCATCGGTCCCGTAACGCTGCAGTTTGGAAAGAAGTATCCGATGATCGAGACGGTCGAATGCTTTCAAGAAATCCAGGTACCTCGCATCTAGAGCGTCAGGTTACTCTGTCCTGCTACTTCGTGCTATTAACAAATTCGACGTGCACAATCGATTTCGACTGGCGTCGTGTTGCCGTAATAACAATGTTAGAATTTTCAAAACAGCCTACCAGCGCCTCGGCTACGATAAATTTCATCACCTTGGACAGTATAAGGAGAAGTGAAAGTGGACGGTACTTTGAAGCCCCGGTTCTGCTTCCACATGACAGAAACTTGATTCTGATCTACGCAGCGCTTTAAGAACTGAGCCAGTTGTTCTGCCAGTTGACTTGCTGCTGCTTCCAGTGCCTCTGAGCGAATAGTATGGTCAGTCTTAGATTTGTGCTTGCGTAGATTTGGTCAGTTTCAGCAAGACAGCTTTGGCGTTAAAAGATATGTGAGTCCGGACGGCAGGGTGGTAAAAGCTGAAAGATCTCCTGATAGTTTTAACATCAGGAAGGTGGGGGCATATTGCATCCGCAGCGCGATTGCTCGTTCCGTACCCGTTTGTGTTGAGCCATCAGCCATCGTGAGTGACGGAACTCCTTGCCTTACCTTCCGTAGACAAATGGCGTGTACAGCACTTTGTGATTAGCGCTGCAATTTTGTATCAGGTTCTGCTGACGTGTGGCTTTGTCCGTTCTGAGCAGTTGATTGCAGTGGTTTTGTTGAGCTAGGCAGTTATCCCAGCTTTCTGGTGGTTAGGATAATCTATACTTTCGCCACGTTGTATTGCGTACAGGCAACACTTTTCAAGTTCTGCTCCTTACGTAAGTAACCGTTGCAGTCGGTTTGCAAGTTTTTTGTCTCTGAAGCCTCCGTAACCAGCCGATTGGATTTGTTTACGAACTCGAGCCAGCCGACATCCGGGTTATCTTCCGCGAAGAACGACCAGGTGGTTGCACTGGCGAGTTGGGCTAACTGATCATAGCATGTGTTGGTTCGCCTCGTCTCATTGTCCGCATCTTCACATTATGCATATGAGATGCAGTTGAAACTAACAACCGCATGAGCACTTCGAACTAACGGGCAGTCTACGACTAGCGTATCAGTCAAATATTCTTCGCTGCTAAGCACAAGATTAAGCACAGATGGATTATTAGCTTTGCTGAACTGAGTGGGCAAAGCGACTTAAATATAAAGCAGAACACTGGGAACAAGCTCCAGAAGATCGGCTTTAAATTGTTCTCCGCTCGTGGCGGTGGTTTCTAAACAATGCACAATGAAATCACCAACGGTCAAGATGTGTGTGTATCATCCTTTTAGAGTTCACCCTATGGCTGTCGCAATTTGGTAGCCCGTTCCAGATGTAGATTTGGGTGAACGGTAAACCAAGGTCATAAGGCAAGTGTCTCTGCCTCTTAACTGCAGGCGACACCAGAGCGAATCAGGAATTAGCGGATCTGAATCATCCATAACCTGGCAATGTAAGTCTCCTCGGTTATACAGAATTACGTCTCCTCCTTTTGTCAATCTTCGTTCCGAATGAGTGACATGCCAGGTAGCGAGTTTCAGCGTCCGACATTTCAATGGTTAACCCCGTTTCGGTGATGCCGATGATACCATATTTGTAGTAAAGTTTGCGATCTTACAGCTAGGCCAGATTACTGAAGTGGTTCTGAGCATCTATCGACAAGCAGGTAAGTTTATCGGTCTCTAACGGTCCACAGGGAGTCAAGGCAGTCAGACTTGTGGGAGTGCCGACCGATTTGAGGTCGGCCGTTAATCGTTTATTTGATGAGACACTTATACTACTTCCATAACTTTCTCTGGCCAAGTTGCGTCCCAAGCCTCCTCTAGATATACGTTAGTATCAGGATAAAAAAGCAATCATCGCCGGTACATCTGTATTTTGGATG